>VZSR01001685.1:23957818-24000869 GCA_013398615.1 Brachypodius melanocephalos
TTAGTTTTCAACAGTAAAAATCATCCTTTCTTGCACTCATCATTTCCAGCCATGGAATTTTTAAAACTTTAAATAATTTTCCAGAAAAATTATCATTTCTCCTTAAAGTGTGTCGACCTTTACAAAATAGTATTGCTTTCAGAATTATTTGAGTGAAGAAGAAAACAGGATAGGATGACATTGGAAGAGATAAGCATCTACATCTTTTCTCTGTTACTCTTCTCAAAAAATTAAAAGAAGGATTCTGATGAAGAAGGACCCAAGAAAACTTCTGTCTATAAAGTTAGATTTCTCTAATTAAGGAATTTCTGTTTGTCAGCATGGCAACTTTGAAAGCCCAGCCTGCACTCTGCTGGATTTTCTATCCCAGTGCTCTTTTTTTCCTCTTGGTAAAGCTGTTTTTTCAAACACAGTTGCAAATGTTTATATCATTGCACTGTTTTTTAACGCAAGTGCTCTGTAAATTTTTTTGTTAAACCATGTGTTTGAACTTTTTCCTCGAACTTTGGTTTTTCTCGGTCTTTTTTGATTGCATTGATCTTCAGCCCTCTGACTGTATGTTCTCTTGAGTGTTCTGCATGCTGGGAAGATGAGCCACATTCATCTGGCAAGAAGAATGTATTTCTCAGCAGCTGGTGATTAAATAAACAATGGCACATTTGGTTAACAAGAAGGTTTAAATTCTGAACAGATTTTTACTTCAATTTAATTTCTGATTGATTAAGAACGTGTTGCATTTTTTGCTTAGCAGGCACAGACCATCTGTCATGGATGACGAGTTTTCCAGACAAAACAGATAAAAGCAATTGTTACTATTAAGTCAACAGAATTTGACTTGATGAGTTTTTTTAAAATTTACTAACATAATATAAAAAAAAAAATTGATTAGGAATGTTGGAAGAAAGAGAAAAAATGGGTGGCTAACTGGGAAACGACTGACCTTCATTTTCCTGTTTCTTAAACTCACATCTACAGGTGTTTCATTCTTCCAAATGACACTATTCACTGTGAGAGGGAGCTGTACCAGTCTGCCAGAGCCTGGAAGGATCACAAGGCTTACATTGATAAGGAGGTAAGAGGTATTTTAAAATCTCACTGAAGTCTTCACACTGATATCTTTTCAAAGAATAATTCTGACTCAGAAATATTCTCTGCAGATTGAAGCTCTCCAAGACAAAATTAAGAATTTGAGGGAAGTTAGAGGACACCTAAAAAGAAGAAAACCAGATGAATGTGATTGTAGTAAACAGAGGTGAGAGAGGTGGCAATAAATACTGAATGCCACTCCGATTTCTGAGGCTTATACATTTTCCAGGGATTTTGAGATTGCAAGTAAAACCCCAAAGCTTTATTGATATTTACAACCATTGTAGGCCCCTATTTTAGTTAGATATGAGTAGAAGCTACTGTGAACCACAAGAAGAAAAATTTTAACATTTTAAGATTAAATATGTTTGTATGTTACTAACAAGTTTGAATCCAGCTGCAGTTCTGCTGTAACCTAGCATAGGATCACACAGATATAACTTCCTTATATTAAGTGAAAATTTTAAGTCTGTATAGTTCCTTACAAAAATGTCAATGATAATATATTTCTGTTTTGGTTTTGTGTTGAAAACAGTTTCATGACTTACTAATTCCTAAAAACTTTCCTTGTAGCTATTACAACAAAGAGAAGGGGGTAAAGGCCCAAGACAAACACAAGAGCCATCTTCATCCCTTCAAGTAAGGCTGTTATTAACCTCTCATTCTCACAGTTGACATTTTGGCGGCTGGATAAATGTAGTTTTGGGGATTGGGGGCATTTTTTTTTGTTTAGGTTTTGTAGCATTTTTGTGGAGAGAGGTGAGGGGAAGAAAAGGTCACATGTAGCAAGCTACCACAAGAAACATTCAGTAGTTTTGGACCAGCTTGTGAAAGTTTATGCATAGTATTTCTTCAACCTATTGATAGAAAAATGATGAAAATAGTATTATCAGAAACGGATCAATATTTTTTTTAAAGATCCAGTAAAACCTAAATGCAGCAGAGCATCCTTTCTCATGCTTGATGAAGGGAATACCTTATCTTAACAGCTGGAGAGGCTGAGCCAAGAAGGTTCTCTTCTCATCCTTCCACCTCTATAAAACCCAGAAAGATGTAAAAACTGCTGGTGCTGCTGTTAACGAAACAGACACTGTTCTCAGCCATGCCCAACTTTCTCTCTGAGCAGGGAAGCAGCACAGGAGGTGGATGGCAAACTGCAGCTGTTCAAGGAGAACAGGAGAAGGAAGAAGGAGCGGAAGGGAAAAAGGCGGCAGAAGAAGGGCGATGAGTGCAGCCTGCCGGGACTGACGTGTTTCACCCACGACAACAACCACTGGCAAACAGCACCATTCTGGAACCGTGAGTCCTGGCCCAAAATGCAGATGCAATCTAGGTTATCCTCTGCTGTACTGCTGGTTTTCCACTTCATGCAATCAGAGTGTTATTCTGGCCTTTAATGCTGTCGAAAACTTCAGCACACAAAAGGTCTACTTCAATTCTAACATTTTTATTTCAAAGTATATAATAAGCAACTTATCGTGAACAAAATGCAGATATTATCCCTTATGAATTCTTCCCATTATGCCACTTTTTATATGCTAAAATATTTTCAAAATCACTTGTGTGTATGAACAAAATATTAGAGGTAAAGGATATTTTAATTCTCCTTAAAATTCAGGGTATATGGATTACTATCCTATTGAGACATTTCTCAATTTCGCAGCACTAGCAAACAGTATTTTTCTCACTTGTGATGATGGAAAAAGAAAAGTGGTTGAAAAGGTTATTTTCAGAAATTTCAAGATCAGATGGTGATGAAGTTACAACATATCTGACTCCAAGCTGAAAATTCGCTAAGAACAACTTCTTATCTGGAGAAAGAAATTGTCTCCTAGTGATTATCTGTTCTGATTGTACTAGGACTTCTGGTAATGTGTACTTTACATTTCAAAATGTTCCCAAAGTAGTCATATGCATGGGGGGTTTTTAAAGACAACAATTACATTGGTTAATTTCTTGTTAATTTTAGAGTAACAAAAAGTTATGAAAGGAGTTCTCATCTTGCTGTGCATTCTAGCAATGCTCCAGCAACAGTCATGGGGTAAAAAATGTCCTTTTGCCAAAGTTCACTATTTAAAGAAGACCTGATGTATTATAATACCATTACCATTTTATTGTCTGTTCAAAACTTTGACACTGTTCACTAGTCACAGTACCCAAATCTAAACAAATATAAATAAAAACCTAAGGTAATACTAATATTTTATTACTGTAATTAAAGGTACTAATAGAAGAAACAAGCTTTTTTTTTTTTTTTTGACTGAAAACATAACTTGTTTGTTTAATTACAGTGGGCTCTTTCTGTGCTTGCACAAGCTCCAATAACAACACTTACTGGTGTTTGCGAACAGTTAATGACACCCACAATTTTCTGTTCTGTGAGTTTGCAACTGGCTTCTTGGAATATTTCGACATGAACACTGATCCCTATCAGGTAAACCCCTTTCCCTGTTGGGAAATGTCATTCATCAGACTCCTCCAGGATTTCTTTAATTTGTGTTAACAAGTATTATTTCCTTCCTTCCTTCCTCTCTTTCTCAGTTGACCAATACAGTTCACACAGTGGAACGAGGCATTTTGAATCAATTACACATCCAGCTTATGGAACTGCGAAGTTGTCAAGGTTACAAGCAGTGCAATCCAAGGCCAAAGGGACTTGAAACAGGTACAAGAGAAATAGTAGTATTTATTTCCATTTTATTAACATAGTTTTCATCTACCTAAGTTCTAATTGTATCCATGAAGATTCACTCTCCTAAGTGTTGCTCTGAACAATTTGGAATTATCCATATACACCAATCCTGCACATCTGCATGACCAGGAGGCTTCTTTGCAAGTCTGCACAGGTTGTTCTCGACAGATATTGATGGCAAAAGCCATCACTTGACAGAAATGCTGCAGAAAGGAAATCGTTATTGGAGCTAGTCAATAAGCACCTGCATGCAGATCTTCACAGCCATAATTCTTTTCTCTCTTGCAGGGTTTATTTCATTAGTTTTTGCCTCCCAGTATCAGATGAGGTATTAAATCCTGTGTTTATTTCAAATGCTGTCTGCCTATGTGAACAACTTCAAGTTCCTTGCCACAACTGAGACTTAAAGTTGCAAACTTCTAATCACCAGTAGTCTCCTTCATTTTTGAAGAAAGCAACATTTCTTCACAAGAGTCTCTGAGTAATACAAAGATGGTATTTTTACTTCAAGTCTCTGGAATTTGTTGCACTTGACTTTGGTTGATTGAACATTATTGATTTATTAGTGATTTATTATTTTTTCACAGGAATGCTCCATTCTACATAATTTGTGGTATTGCCTCTTTGTATCTCTTTCTACGTCTACAAATGTTTCTCTTTTTTACAATATATAGTTGTTTGGGGGTTTTATTATTTTTGAAAACCTGTGGGTTTTCAGTTCTTTTATGTAAAACTTCCAGGAAATCTTTGTTGGACTGCAGCTCTGTCTTTATTTAACACAGTACATTTCTTTTTAGGAATTAGATGCTGTGCATGGAAAACTACATTTTGAATGGTTTTACAAGTTCTAAACACTAACAAAAGTTACTCTTGTATTTTCCTATATCAGGAAATAAAGATGGAGGAAGCTATGACCCACACAGGTATCCACACTTTTTTATTCTCCTCAGCAGCTTCTTTCCAAATAATTGCATGACTCCAGTCCATTTCAACTAATGTCTGTGTCCTGCCATGTTGCACACAGCATAGCTTTCGATGCATGCATTTTCTAACCACCCTACACTGAACTTAGCCATTGTTTTTTAGATCCACCATTCTGCATTTAACGTAGCTCATTGTCATAGCAAGACCTCATACAGCTCATATTTCATGCCTGAACTCCTTTAGATGTTTGCCCAAGGAAAATTACACAGAAAGAATCACCTTTTTGGGGTTGCTCTCCTGTTATCGTGTTGATTTTGGATGGGTCGGAGGTGTTTTCCTGGTTTTATTTAGTAAGTCTTCACAGCAGCTTTTTAAATGTAAACTAAGCATGCTTAAAAGGCTTTCTGAGGTACAAAGAACCTAGTCAAACCTATGGAAGCAAAGCAAAATCTCACTGGCTTTTGGAAATGTTGGCAGATACCACTTCAAGCAAAAGCAGCGCTCGATACGAGCAGCCTGTGCTCAGAAGCCAGCAGGAGAGGGTTCAGTTCATAGTGTGGCACAAAGATGAAGCTCCTTTGAGCTGGGACCAGATCAGACAAGCATGAAATGAAATTTCCTAAAAAGGTTGTATTATTTGGACTGAGGAAAGGCACAAGAAGGGGTTTTTTTTAAACCTAACACTTGAACCTGAGGAATACATGACAGATAGTTCTTTGAAAGTGTATTTTTCTGTTTCAAAGTATACTTATTGTGCCTGCATGTTTATCATGCAGAGCCCTGTGTCTCCTGGTGGAGAAACCAGACAAACATAAAGCAAAAACCTGAAGAGACTGAAAAAACTGCAGGTCTTGACAGTACTGCACTTGCTGTTCATGGAGCAGTACTTGTTCTCAGGGTGAAAAACAGATTAACATCTGTGGAGTGTCATATTTAGACTGGACTCCTTTTCACAGTTTATCAGTTTTATACATTTTCATCTCTATACACTTTGGAGGAGTAGCTGCTGATATACATTCCTTACTTGAAAAGTGAACAAGGGAGTGCAAGGGGTATACAAGTCTGCATAAAGCCTCTTTCACAGAGTCTTCTGAAAAGAAACTTGTCACTAGTTTCCAGCAGTCAGAGAAAAATTAAGCTAATGTATTTCAATGTATAGACCTCCAATTTAAGGAGCTAAATTTTCTTTTGCAGCCAATTTTGTATTTTCTCAACTGAGTAGTTTTGGGATCTAGGAAAATCATAAGCTTTGGTTTGGTTTGTATCCCACTGGTTGCATTGCTCATTACAGCCTGGTGGGAACTGGTTGCTACAATGATAGAAAGTAAGCCCTGTAATTATGCTTGTAAATCTTTCATTAGAAGGAGTCCTTGTAAGCAAGCATTCCTCATTTTAACTACAGATCTAACAGAAATGGTATTTTTGAATTGTAGGATTATATGAAATAGTAGAGCACAAAGGATTAGTCTTTAAATTATATCTTCCTACACTGTTTGGCAACAAAACATTTAAATTTCTGATACCAAAGAACATACAATAAACATTTTGCTACTGTGATAAATAGCAGGTATAATGCAACGCAGGCAATACTGTTCTGTGCCGTGACATTCCAGACCCCCAGTTTCTCAATTTACACAGATGCCTGGGTTGGACATTATTGTTCAAGCCCCATCTCGGTGGAATGTTTTTCTTTTCTCAAATGAAACAAAACAAAACAAAACAAACAAACAAACACACACCACACCCCCCCAAATTAACAAACTCCATTTATCAGAAATCATTGCAATGATCTACTAGAGGATCCTTCCATTGCTGCCTGCAGAGAACAAATGGAATAACAATGGAAAGCCATCTGAACTGCTCCTTAGGCTTCCTCTAGATTATGTAGATTCTCCACTCAGGCCTGTTTCCAGTTCAAAATGCCCTGGGCTAGTAAAGCACTGCCTGTGTTGCAGTAAAACACTGGGACAACAGGCCCATGTGGAAATAGCCAGTGTGATGCTGCTTGCTTTGCACAGAGGGAGAGAGCTTCAGCAGGGAAGAACTGGTGTCACCTCTGCCCTGTGACACGGCTCTGCACTCGTGGTTGATAACAGGATGTGTGAACTGCACATTCCTCTCTCCTCTCCTACTTGTCTGAAGTTTTTCAAAGCCACCAAGGTTATGATCTCACCCACCTGTCTTTAGCCTCAAAGGAGACATATTCGAATCTCTTATTAGCTTTGAGATAATACAGGCACAAAAGGCATTATAGAGGATGTCAGGGTGGGATAAACAGAGAGTGAAGCTTAACTAAAGCTTGATCTAGAAATGAACAATCAAATAACAACAACAAAAAGAGTAAGTTTTGCTCTGAACAACATTTTTTTTTCTCTTTTGGATCTATGTCATAGCTGAGAAATTCCAAAATGTTGATGAAGGAAATCACTGCCATGCTGTTTCTCAAATGCAACTCGTCTGCACTTTCCCTTTCCATTACTTATTTGTAACAAAATTTCTTACAGGGGAAAAAACTCTTCTTTCCTCTCCTCTTCCCTCTGTTTGCTTTCATTTCGGTGGGAAACTTTTCATGCTTACTGCAGGTTGTGGAATTAAACCGTGAAGTAATTTGCTCAGTCAACCAAAATAGCTCTAGAACCTTGAGACTTTGTTTCCCTGTTTGTTTAATATGTATGAATACCAGTTATCTCTGTCTTCAAACAAGCTATTTTACTTTGTGTGATACAAAGATCATGGAACAATTCCCAGTGCCTTTCCCAGCTGTGAAACTTCTCTGAGACTACAGAAACAGTGGCACATTTAGAGAGCAAAAAATAGATCCAGAGTGAAGGACCATGTAGCTCTGACTCAGACTCTCAGATGTTTTGTAGGAGCACTCACTGCAGACTCCTCACTGATGTTACTCCTGTGCAGCACAGCCCCCTTGCCCTGCTGCTGAGCCTCCTCACAACACCTCTTCCTCTTCACTGGTGCCCAGACTTCCCCACTGCCCAACCTGCCACCTAGCCCAAGCCTCTGTCCCAGTGCTGGGGATGAGCAGCAGAGACCCTCCTGGGTCCAAACACACTTTTATGGCTCCTGCTTTGCCCCCCCAGTCCCCTGGTCTGTCCCCAAACCTGTGACCAGTCAAACAGAATCACTTCTGTTTCAGTTCCTGCCATAATATACCAACCTACTTGACTGTCCCTATAACAGTTTGTTATCCTATACAGGCTCTGGCTTGGCAAAGAAAAAAAAAAAAACGACCCTACCAATAAAAATAATAACAGAAAAATTTAAATATTGTTGCATTTGCAGTCTGGTTAATATCTTAGAGGGTTTAGTGAGCAGCCTCCCGCTGTGATATTTTCTTGGGCCCTTTATGCCTCTAAGCACCGGAATAATAAATCTTCTTTCTTGAAATCCCTGTGGTATTTAATTATCTTTTGTTTCAGGAAACAAATTATCCATAATTTGACTTACAAAGATGGCTCTCATGTGGCCATGCCATGATTTCATTTCTCTTGTCTGCTTCAGGAAAGAAAGAAGATGCTCTGTCATAGCTGTTCTACCAAATCCAAAAAGCTTTTGTTTCTTCCTGGATCATAAGATTGTCAAATGTTTGCAAAAAAAAATTATACTGATATAGAATTTGATATTTAAAAATAAAACATTTAAATTTTATATCGCAAAATATTTCCAATTAAGAGCAAAGATTCAGGTGTTTTCAAGTAAGGAAAGTGGTCTCTTTTTGGTGGGAGCAGAGTAAGGCCCCACATTGTAATAAAATCTCAAGGCTTTTTCTTTCCATAATGGTATTTTTCTGACTTTCCATATGATGGACTAAATATTGGAGAAATTCTTTTACTGTGAAATCCTAAGCTAGTAAGAAGCAAAGAATGTAATCTATGATAGACAGAAGTTGTATCTTCTGTTCTACTTGAATAATGAGAAAGGGCAACTTAAAATCCAAACAAATTAATAGAGATGCCAAGATCCATCTGTGAGGATGCAGGGCTCAATATAGATGAGGATTTGAGCTCAGTTCACATGATTGGACTGGAGCCACTTGAACTTCTAAAGTAATTGCTACTAGCCTACCTGCCTGTACAGTTTTCATGAAGAGAAAAAAAATCGTTATCAGTGAGTTAATTACTAAAGATTGCCTGCCATATCATTTGTAAGGGCAAAATTGTCACTTCCCCTGACAAAAGTTTGAATTGCTCAATTCGTCTTTCCTTGTAGAGCACCTTGTTGATAAAATCGTTCCAGTTAATTCAGTCTGTCCAGTGAACTAAATAAAATAGTGCTCTTCAGTGTTACTTTTCAGTATAAAATGGGCTTCACATCACAGGTCATCTGAGTCACTACAGTCACTGTAGCAAATTTTTTAAATATTCTGGAAATGGGTTTCTTTTGTGTGTTTGCATTTTCTGGCTGTGATCAACAAAAAAATGCAGCTCCATTGTTACTTATAGACCCATATCTATGCCCTTTATTCAGACTTATTATTTGAAAAGGCTGCTAGGTATTTTCTTTGAAAGCTTTTTTTAAAAAAGAAAACCTTAAGAAGATTCTTCGTGTGTATTTTAACACTATTTTGTAAAGTGGTGCAGTCCTATAAATTAATTCACACCAATTTTTTACAGCTTTCACTTCCCCTAATTGCTCCATGTAAACTAAAATGCGTGTTTACAAAATAGATTTAAACCCTCTTTGGCTATCATTTACTAAATAAAATGTGTCTGGTTAGTTTTTAGATCGTATTTTTTAAGCTACCCAGAAACAAAATTCATGTGGGCATTGAAGTTCAGGTCACCAATAGCTTTCAGAGGTAGTCCCCTCTTTAAACTTAACCATTGGCTATTGCATATTTTGCTGGAATGCTCGAGAAAGGCAAATGGAGTATTTGTGTATTGAAACATTTTTCCTGCCTTGAAATATCAGAGGAAGGACTTATCTCCGAATGCCATCACAAAGCCCCGTTAGAGCAGATTTTGTTCTTTTTTTCCCCAGCCCGGGGATGTAGCAGGAGGCAGGGAGTTCTTGCAGTGTGTTTAGCAGGGGCTGTGAACACACCCAAGGCCAGAACCCTTCCTCTGATGACAGAAGAGGTGGAGTGTCCTACCCTTTGAGCTACCTACTTTATGGACCGTGGTGCTTTCCAGCCAATCAGAGTAGAAACACACAGGAAAACGTCGCTTGCACCTTTAATAGTGTTCACCAGTAGACTTTATTCTTTCTTTCAACAGAGGACAATTATGGGATGGATGGGAAGGCTAAGCTGCCCAGTTTCACTGGCGACATTGACTGGCAAGGACTGGAAGACTTGTACAGTGTGAATGAAAGTGTATATGAATACAGACACAACTTTAGACTTAGTCTGGCTGACTGGACTAATTACTTGAAGGATGTAGATAGAATGTTTGCACTGCTGAACAGTTATTACCAGCAAAATAAACCAGACAAGGATAACACTGCTCGAAGCCACGGGGAGGAATCATCCAGGCCGTTCACCTTGGTGGAAATGACTTCTGCTGAGGAGTCCAGCGGCCTGACGGCAGAGGAGAAGCAGCTTATTGTGCCAACAGACTTTGCAGCCCTTGCTTTGAGCACGGTGGATTTAAGTCAGGAGAGGAAACTTGAATCAAACAATGATATTCCTGAGAAAAGTAGTTTGAATGGTGCACACTGGAGAAATAGTCATCCAGCTGAAAATTGGATGGAGGATAAAGAGTCAGACCGCTTTGATATGGATTTCAGTGGAAATGGTTTGATAGAGTTGGAGTCCCGGCACAGCTTCATGCTACAGCCCATCAGCATTCCTCAAAAAGACACTCATCAGGATAGTGACACTGTGGAAGATATATTTGAAGACCAAATGTATCTTCCCATGAGGTCTGATGAACCCTTTGTTCATCAGACTGTAAACATATCCATTAGGGATTCACCTGTCAGTACCCAGGAAGAAGAAACTTTCTTTAAAAAAACCAAACAAAGTCTCGCAGGAGAAAGTTCACAAATCCTAAATGCAGAAGGCAGTGCCTCAGCTCCACTCTCCTTGGATTAGATCAAGTTGTAAACTTGATAAATAAGTTCTCTGTTTTCTTATTAGCAAACTAATAAAGGTAATCAAGACAACTGACATTCCATGTTTTTTGTAGATGTTTTGCAGCTAAATTGAGCCCACTTCAGTATTTGTCTCTGTGCATTTTTTTTTATTCACATGCACATACTCTCGCTGTAATTCTCCACACTGGGAAGAAAGACTTCCAGTTTTAACTTGCAAATGCAGCAGCACATTCTCTGAAAGCTAAAAGTTATTTCTTCTAAAAGGATGTCCAAGTCACTTTCTCTATTTCCAAATGATCCCACCATGACTGAGTGTTTCAGTTCACCCAGTATGCCTGCATAATATCTTTTCCATCAATTATTTTAACCACTGGCAATTCTTAATGCCATGCTTTCAAGTAAAATGCACTTTTAAAATCTGTATGCCATACCAGTTATGCATCTAATACCTTACAGGTTCTTAAGTTTGCTCGTTGTGCAAATTGTGAAACCAATAAACAGATTGACCTGAAAGAGGTAAACACCATGGATTATGGAAACAGACTCTTCAAACATTATTTTAGCAAAGATATTGCATGTTTTTGTTGCTTTATTAAATTTACTCTCAGAAAGGTATGGCTAATGATTGTTAACTGTAGAAGGATTTGTTTAAATTGGATTGTTTCCCTACGTGTTGTCAGTATTAAAATTCCACTAATTTTTTTGATTTTCTTTTTTTTTTTTGGCTGATACTGGTAGAAAGGTTTACATCAGTACATAAATGTTTTTGTCACCCCACCTGATTTCTATTATTCTGAGCAGTATCTTAAAGAATTACTATAATTTTGAGTCTTAAATTCTTTTTTTGTTTTGAACAGGCATTAAAGGGAATGATAAAATCATGCTAGGTTTCCATTTGTGTCTATTTTAGACACAAAAGGCACATGAGGGTAAAAAATAGTAGTTTAGTAATAATTTTTGTTGTTGTATTCTAAGTTTTTTCTTGAACTTTACCAAACATTAAATCATATGAAGTATAATACAAAAATGACTTCGAAAATCTGTATTACTCAAAACTTAATCTTTTCCCTTGCTTTCTCTATAAATACCTAAACAATTATCACAACAGCAACAAAAGAGAATTACCTCAAACATATGTAATTCCAGTGTCCAACTCACGGGTGTGTTTCCTACCGTTACTTGTTATTTAGTGTAGTGAATATTTTTTGGCTATTGCAAGCACTGCAGGTTAAACTTACAATTCATTACATTGTATTTTAAGTTGAAAGTTTTAAAAAAGGAAATTCTTTTAGTAGGATTTTAATAATTTTAAGATGCAGTCTTTTTGATGGACTCTGTAAATATGTTAAAATTACTAGTTCTTTATCTGATGTATGTGTCATGGGCTGATTGATAGAAAAACATATTTATGGTCATGAATGATGCAATTTGTACATAGGTTTTAAGTTACTAGGATACAAACTGTGTTTTTAAATCTTGTATAATATTTCTGTGATACTTTTATAGTACAATTCTGGCTTCGGGAAAGTCGAGAAGCAATATTTCTTGAAATAAAAGGTGTTTTACTTTACCTGCTTCAGAGAAGTCCACATGATCCAGTTTTCCTCCTGAGTAAGTTTTATTTCAAAAATATGTTAACAGTTTCAGTTTTAAGAATCCATCCATATTAAAACCAACAGGTAACAAAATAACACAAAACATTTTGTTAGGTATAAATTATTCCCGGAGATGTGAGTAATGCATATTTTTTGTTTGTTTAAAACATGCTGATTTTAATTCTTTTTTAATTCCAAATTCACCCAGTCCTTTCTTCCTTGAACTCCGTGCAGAGCTGCACAACCAGCAGTTCCCAGAATAATGCAATGTTTCATGGAGCCATGTCTTGCTTTGCTGCTTTCTCTCCTCCCTGCACGGCTCTCCCTGCGCCAGCAAAGCACTGCAGACCAGACACACAGTGCTTACCAAGAGCGAACCACAGATCCCTAGTCAGGACTTGTGTCTCCTTGTACAAGAGTCAGCATGAAAGAGAATTTAGCTTTCAAGGTAAACTCCCTCTTACATGAACCCTTATGTTTGTTCGATGGCCTGTGAATAAGATGACTTTCATACTTAAACGCAGCCTCTGAATCTGTGCTTCTTGAATTCTTCTTTCTTTTACATAGTCCTAGGACTCTGATGCTCCTGCAGACATGAAGTTACAGGTGATGTTTGCAGAGATCAGGAAAGTGGATGAATCCAAGTGTTCCAAAAGCCGTCACTGCAATGTTGGATAGAGCCCTGAGAGAAGTCTGCCCTGAAAGCACATCTGCAAGCACAGGATGTATCTCAAAGCAGGGGCAGAGCAGGCTGAGCCAGCCAGTTTGGGAGGACTTGAAGGACAAAGGCAAATTGAAGCAAGGTCCCACACAACCACCTCTTGTATCTTTGTGCAGGGAATTATCCAGCACCAACAATGTGCCCTACATCCTGTGAAAGTACAATTCTTTGAAAGAACCAAGAGAGGTGCTTCCTCTTTTCATGCTGGGGCAGAGATAGAGAAGGGAATGGTGCAACAGTGTGGTCCATTGATTCACCCCACCTGTCCTTCCTCCTTACCTGAGAGCTTGAAATACTCATTCAGGAAATGGAAGAGCATCTTACTAGCTTCAAAGTTGTCCACTTTCCTTCTTCTAGGACAGTACTCAGTCATCTAAACTATCAGCTAAACAGTGCCCTACCTTCTAAACTAGGTGGGAGCCTTTTTTACAGGTCTCTTATAGAGTGTGGAGGAAAGAAAGTATAAAAGACACTCATTATGTAGGCAAGAGGTACAGACGAGTTCTGATCATTGCTTTCTTGGAAACATCCACCAAATGTAAAACTAAACCAAGTTAAAGAGCTCAAAGTCTGCCATATCTCTAAGTATGTAGCCTAAACAGCATGTTGCAGTCCCAATTTGTTCTTTATTTCTTTCGGCACAGTACTTCTTGTCCAATAGCTGAGGCAGAGTCAAGTCCATGAGCAGTGTCCATGTGAGGAAGTTTTCACAGGCAATTGCAGGCTCAGGAATGAAGCAAGTGCCTAAATCTGGCAAGTGTTCCTCACATAGGGAAGGGCCAAGAGGATGACCTTGGTGGCTTTTTGTGATCTGCAGAGCAGTAGAAATGTGTCTATTCTGAAAGGCGGTACATGATTCGTTAATTTCTGAAGGGCCCCTGGAGATGGACAGGAAGAGCTTTAAAACTTGCACGTCTTTGGGAGATAGCAATGTTATGTAAAAAGTTTCATGTAGAACTTAAGATAAGGCAGTCAGCATTGCCCTCACATCCTTGGACAGTGTCAGACACTTTCTGAGACTGCTTAGCAACTGGAAGCACTGCAGAAGAGCAGAGATGTGTAGTGCTTCAGTTCCAGAACTAGACATAGAATCACAGAAAATTTGCGTCGGAAGTGGCCTTAAAAATCATCTAGTTCCAACCCCTGCCACGGGCAGGGACATGACAGAGCTGTTACCTGTAGGTGGATCCTGTTGTTACTGAGGTAAATGCATACTAGCAGCTTTGCAAGAAACAAACAAACAAAGGAACATTTGGATCAGAGCATTATTCTGCAGTTCAGTCACCTGTTGGTTTTGGTGACAGTTGAGGGAAGGTATCTTAGATGGCAGGTCTGAGCATAGACCACCTCCATTCTCCCAACCAAAATCTCTTGAGATGCCTGCAGTTGTCTACACTGAAGTCACACAAGCACAGTCAGAGAGGATCTGTGTAAAACACTCAGGGCTGAGAAGCCAAGAGGTGCAACAGCCTTGTCCAAGGAAGATCTGCCCAGAACTAGACTTGAGCCCTGAGCAGCCAGGGGTGCCTTGGGTACATGTGATGTTGCAACTTCTTCCTTTAGTTTCAGCAAAACCCAACCCTGTCTGTGTGCTCTGACATCATTTTCCAGTGAGAACCGATGTGCAATAAACAGGGTACAAGCCAGAGAGCAGTTTCAGCAATGAAGTGTCATAGCTGAGGGGATGCAGGCACAGCCTGAACTGCCTGGCGCTGCCTGCAGTGTGCCCAGAGCCGCTCGGGCTGCAGATGTCAGTGCAGAGCCACGGCACAAGCGCTGCTCCTTGAGCCTGCAGCCCTCCCTCCCTCCCTCCCTGTGCCTCCAGCGCTGCAGCTCCGCAGCCTTCCACCGCCAGCGGCACCCGAGCTGTGCGACAAACCTAATTGCATCCACTCTCCTTGGTTTAACAGCTCTGGTCATGTGCAGGGGATCTGAAAGATGCTCTCTTGTGTGGTTATACGTATTGGAAATGAAAACGCGTACGTCTTACTCTGAAATCAGAGAGGATCTGGACCCAATCAACACACATGATATGCTATTTTTTATTTCCAAGTATCAAGTATTCAAGAATTTGTTTTGTAAACACATGTTTACAACAGATGCTGACAGTAGGTTTCATTAAATCATGGGTTATATAACTTTAAAATTACTCTAAGCTCTGCTGAGAAATAAATATAAATTTTAAAAAAACCATACAGGAGCCTAAAGTATGCAAAAATACCCAGCATAAACCAATTATTCTCTTTTTATCACAGCACAGCACCCACACACTCATACCATCAGACATACTCTACAAATTTCCTTAATAGTCTACACATTTGTTTAATAATGAGTTTTTTAAAAACTAAACAGTTACAGGCAGTGTGCCCACTCCATGCTCCTACAATACTACCCAGACTGTTGCTGTTCTGCACAAATCATTTGGTAGAGGTATGTGCTGCAGCCAGGGGCCAAATTCCCATGTGCTCAGCTGCTGAAAAGAGCAGGTCCTCTTTCAGGAAAGTCTCCACTCAATTGTGGATCTCACTGACAACAAAACTTTCTTCTTTTCTTACTGAAACTCAGCTTTGGATCCTTTTGTACATATTTTTTTGCTTTGTTTTGGAAATTTCCCTCCAAGTTTTCAAATATGAAGTTTACTACAGAGGCAAAATTTCTGGCCTGTTGGTCAGAAGTGTGATTAGTGCTATTAGTGCTTTCAGTGCTATTTAGAATACAGACACCTGCCTTGCATGAACAGCCCAGGCACAGTAAAACACACACAAAAAAATTATGGTTCAGAATTCAAAATGGAAATTTTGTCTTCAAGATTTTAAAACAAACCCCGCCCCTCCCTTTTGGAAATCATAGCTCACTTTAAAGTCAACCAGATTTGGCCTTTTTGCATTCCTAAAGATAGAATTTGCTCTTATTCTAGCCCCCTCTTTCTGGTATTCCATGGAAGAACATTCATGTTTCAGATCTCAATCCTCATTTTAATTCAAATGCTTGCTAATATTGCTTGCTTAAGTGGTTCCAGAATTTAGCCAAGTGTTGCTTATCATTGCTACAGAATGTATTTTTAGCCCCTGCTTAAGCAAAGCAACTAAATAAAGTAACATGCTACAGCAGGCTGAAGACATTCTACACAACACTTCCGTAGCTCTTACTTTACCTAACAGTGCTGGGCCAAATCCTCCAGAGACTCCTGGAATTACATTCCCA
Organism: Brachypodius melanocephalos; assembly: GCA_013398615.1. NCBI lineage: Eukaryota > Metazoa > Chordata > Aves > Passeriformes > Pycnonotidae > Brachypodius > Brachypodius melanocephalos. Next base: position 23,974,092 of record VZSR01001685.1, read on the forward strand.
CAGAAGAGCTAGGTAGGAATTGGCCCATCAGGAATTACAAACACTGTCTTTGTTGGAGCAGTCCAGACTTAAGGAACAGAAACACATGCAGTTGCATCACTGATATGCCTTGAATATGTCATTTAAGTCATAGTGAATACATCATAAAATACTTCAGTACCTATTAGCACCACAGTGTTGTTTAGTCTTTTGTCCAGAGATTATCAAGTTGTCTCACCCTTCTCCTCAAGGTGAGCAACATTTTGGATGCTTTTTGTAGCCCTTCATTAATTCCACAGCTTTTCACCTATTCTATATAATGAACAAAACATCGTTATAGGATAACATTGTGACAACTGGTTTGAGATTGAAAAAATAAAAAAAATACAATACACACCATGGATAATGCAATAATTAGAAGAGTAGAATGGAACCTGGATAAATAAGCATCTATTCTGTAACACTTTAAGTCAAGAAAACTTTGGAGCTACTTTGAAATTGCAGAGCTAGGTCTGCATTTAACAGGCTGTATTTAAAAAAAAAAAGCTGAACTGAAGGATTGGAGGCATGACTGCTAAAATTATTAACTGCAGTTATTAAAAACCTGCAGTTTGATGTAACGGATATGGCCATGAGACACGGGTAGTGCTAACCTTCCCCCTTAATTTATGCAATAAATTATGAGGAAAATACAGCAAAAATTTCTTTCCTGAGGATCAGGTAGGCTTTCAAACCTTTGGCCACAAAGTAACATGCATTACTGATATTCAATGTAAAGAAGACAAATTGTATGAACCCCAGCCATACCCTGTCCTCACACTGAAGGCTCCACATTTTTACTCTGTGACAATGTTTACATGCAATCTTTTTGAATTATTTGTCAAAGAAGATGTTAAAAGAAAAAAGAAGACCTAATTCCCTATCAAAGAATAAATCTACCACCAGGATGATGACTTCCCATTTTCTAAGCATTCTGAAGTGATGAAAATGTCCAAAGAATCAACTCCAGTATTTGGTGAACCTGAAATGTGTTGATTACCGGTTTAATCTATAAGTAGCAAATGCTCTGTCCAAATGATGATGCAGGTCACAGTCCTGGTAAAACTCTGTTACCAGCTGTTTTAAGCCTCTGGAAAGCAACCACAGCTGGATGGCTTCAGCTGAGGGAACCCAGATCCTGAAGCATGCAGCATGGCATCTCCTAAGCCAGTGTAAACAACACATTATTGAGAAAACAGAAAAAGATAAACTTTTTTAAGGAGATTTTTGTCTTCAATCTCCAAAAATAGTAGTGATAACCAGTGAATAGAGTATAAAAGCTAAACAAGCTTGATATTCCCTAGTTCACACACACTTGCTAAAGCACCAGCTTGTTAACTTCCAACACAAGGTATGGCCTAGGTTCTTCAGCCTCAACGTTAGACTGGTGAGGCCAAGAATCTGGCTCCAAAATAGCAGTAAGACATTTTGGACCTATTTATCATCAGTTTTATGTCAATATAACACCATGAAGAGCTGTGGTATCACATGCACAGGGAAGTGTAGTAAGGCAGCAATTCTTCAGGCATTTTGGGGGAAAACCCACAAGAACAGTGCAGAAGGTGCTGAGCCCTGTCCCATACATGCTCTCTGAAGTTCCACTGAGAGTGCTCTGCTCCGTTTTGTGCGGGATACTGACAATTTGTCACCTGAACCTCTAGGCCCAAATCCTGTGAAAGGGCACAGTTCGAGTCTACAGCATTACCGGAGCAATTTCACTGGCTCTAAGGTCAGAAGGATGCCTTTATTTCATCTATCTCCTCATGTAACACACAGGTTTTGAGACGGAAATCTCAAACAAAAATAAGAGAATGGCAAGAAGAGCGAGAATCAATCTTAGACCATTCCCACAAAATATTTTGAATTTGAATTCCATTTGAAAATGACAGCCTTCCTCCATTGCCAGATACGTAAGCAGCCACACCTGGATGCCACTGGTGGGTACTCCAGTGCTACTTTGTACAGTTCTGGTTTACAATTATCACTGAATCCATGGGGGTGACGCTCATCATAGAAACACTCTTTGGATAAAGGAATTTCTTTTTGAATGCAGACAGCATTCAGTTCCATACTTACGTATGTGTATTATTTACAAGTGCACTACTTAAATATATAAATTTACCCACATATTTAAGTGTTCTGCTGGATCAGAGCCATAATGAATGAACAGATAATACTACAAATTAATAATATAAAACACCCCATATTTTTGAAAACACTATATTCAAGTGTTTGTAATTAATTTAGGACTTTCAAATGTACATTTCTAATACCTAGTAGGAGATCTGTGCCTCTACTTCACTTATATAACAGTAAGTTCTGAAGAACTTCATGTTACTACATGCCCTTTTAATGATATATAGGCTGGCCAAAGAACTGAAAAGTTTCCAAATAAATACAAACTGCACCATAATATTCAAAGTTTCTTGCAGCTGCTCACAGTGTACTGAAAGGCTATAAAATGTCATTGGTTCCCAATTATATTTTACCCAGTATGCTCAAGAGGAAGAAGGTCTCTGTCCATAAACCAGTCAATGACAATGCTGGAATTGACATTTCTAGGAAGTGAATATTTTCCCCTTGCACACATTTACTGGCTTCGTTTAGACTGTTACAGATTACTCATGAAAAACCCTCCTTCCAGAATCAATCAAAACAGGCCAGAGCTTGGGTTTTCTTTCTTTCAGAGGACGCTGACTTAATTGATTTTATAGAAATTTATTTGCATTGCCAAAATTATCTACATGCAAAACCAGGAAAAAAATTTGTTTGAAAAGCAAGGAATTTCATTTTGTTTTGCATATAATTCTCAAAGAAAAAAAATATTTCTAATTAAAAATTAAAATTCAAAGTATGTATAGAAGGCTTTTTCAATATTTCTAAAGTTAATATTTTTCTTTCTCCATTCCACTTTTTCAACCATTTAGGAAATATTAATATTTTTAGAAGTTGAAGGGTGAGGATATCCTAAAAAATATATGGTCTCCATTGCAACAAGCTCTGAAATCCCTTGAAAGCTCAGCAACGGTAGCAGCTGAAGAAGTGTCACTTTTATCACTCTCATTCTTTGGCATCAGTGCCACTAGCTCCTGACAATCCTAATCTGCTCTCCCTTGGTTTTTGTATGGAACAGAAGCACACAAGGCATGAAATATAAGAGATCGGAATAGATGATTCATCTTCAGTCTTTTACAATTCCCTAAATGTTCTGTTTCTGAGGTATTTGAAAAGATTGTCACTCTTCACTTCTCCCTGTGATAATTAAAATGGAGAAGTGATAAAAGTGGTCAAGTGCTGGGCAGCAGTTACACTTTGTCCTATTATTTTGCCCGTTTTTGCCATGGTAGACAATTCTTGGTGCAACAAGCATTTGAGACTGAAGCAACAGGAAACATTTTTATCATTTACTCTGATCTCCTATAGCAAATATATATATATATATATATATACCAAACACCTTTGAGCCAAGGAAATTTATTTCTCAGGACAAGAAGTGTAGAAGCCAATTATCTCAGGAAGTGTGCTCTGGCTGAAGACACATTGTATCTGGTGGCTGCATAAAATGAAAAGACATTCTCGGGCTTAACCTAAAAAAATGCTGTGAATATAGACAGAATAGTAGGAACAGGTCAAAACAATATTCCTCTATGTTTGGGGTAGAAGAATCAGTGTTTTCAGACAGGAAGAGTAAGAATTGTTACAAACTACATGAATGGACTGAGACATTCTGAAATAAGCAGCCCCATGGGTAGTCCCACGTGCTGGTCAAGAGGATCCAGGTAATGACAAAAGGCAGTTGGCAAAGGCAGAGAGGGAAATCTACTCTTCCCAGGACGACTCAATAGATCCCAATGAGAGTACTGCCTTTATTTTCAAGGATTTGGTTCCATATAATATTTGAACAATACACATGTTCTAAATTGAAAAACTAAATCAGGAATAACTCTATTCAAAAATATGCAGAAGCTCTGCTCTTTCCTATTTATCTTCACACAAGTTCTCTACTCAGCAAAACCCAAACCAGACTATCACTGAGTCCTCTTAAAAGACTGCTTTTTAATTTCCTACACTTCTAAGACTTCCCCTGCAGGGCACAATACAGCCTTGACTTCCCAGTGTCCACCTGACATAATTTTCTGCCCTTTGAGACATCATTAGTACTTCATGAGCACGGCAGTACAAAGCCTCCAGAGCAAGAAATGAAATGCCAAGCACATTTGATTAGAAAGTCTCAGCATCTCCCAGGGAGAGAACACACTACAGTAATTTGGAATAAACAAAGGCCACATCAGTTCCTGTGAGTCCACACTTGCTGATAATTTCTATTCTTAGCTCTTCACCCGGAGGGCCAAAGAAGAGACAAATTCAACCTTTGCCTTCACAGCAGCTTTCTGTGAAGCTGAGGAAAGGAAAGGCAGACATCACACAACCAGGATCTCCAGCTGTGTCCCACCAGCCTGCCCAGCACCGGGCAGCCAGAGAGGCCGATGTGTGGCAGAAATCAGAGGGTCTGAGCCAGCCCTCCCTCGCCAGCTGCCCTGGGTGTCAGGGTGCTCAGTGCCTGGGCAGTGCCAGAGAGAGCCTCCAAGCTGGCACGACAGTGGGCAGGCTGCTCACGGCCCCCCAGAGGGGTTCCTCTGCTCACTCCTGCAGCCTGAACTCTGCCAGGTCCCAGACATCAGAGGAGGCCATTAGCTCTCCCTCGGGACCTTCCCACTGAACCTGAACTAGACTGGCACACCATTCTGAAGGACAGCCAAACTTCCTACCAAGCTGTAACCAGCTGTTTTCTTCTTCAGGAAAGTATGGATTTGGTGCTAGGAACAGCCACCCAAATAACATTGCAGAAATATGCACATATCTGCTCTGGTATGTGTGTATGATTCCTACATCTTAATGTTACTATAAACCAACACTGAAGTTTTTTACTTCAAGCATTACAGTATCCTATATATTTTGTGAAGAATTACTACATCCCAATTATGAAAATTAATGCACATTTTGACAGGATAAGGATGTTACAACTCAACATTTGCAAATGTTACCTGATGCGTAACTCTTGTATGGCTTGACATGTTATTAACAGTACTTTAAACCTTATGTTATTTTTTAATTTAATGATTATGCCTGAAAATAGCCCCTTTCAAATTCAATTGTAGTAAGGTCTTTAAAAGCAAGCTTTAAACTTAATTTGCTGCACATACAATTATCCAAATAAGTTGCATAGTTTAAATAAGTTCAGTTGTGCTTTGTAGCAGAACTCACAGTAATTACTCCTCTATTAAAAATACAATTTGCGGATATGAAGTTGACAATACATTTAGGCATTTTTTGTGAGTCTAGACATCAACAATATGAGTTTTTGTCACTCTTCCACTGACTCCTGCTGTTCATAACATCTCAACTTTACAATGATATTAGATCAGAGCATGGACATTTAATGGACACATCAGAAATAATTACAAACACAATTTTTAAAACTCCATTGTCGGGAGGGGAGAAATAAGAACTCAGGTTGGTTTGAGGTATCCAGCCCTCAGGAAAATATTATGGTAGTTTGCATCAAGGTTTGTTGGTTTTATCATGTGTTACATTTAGATTAAAAATAGAAGGCACAGGTGTTTTACAAGGCGCCGTAACTAAGCCAACCAACAAAACTAAATATTACATTACCAAGCCGGGGTCTATATCTCAACAGTGACTTCTTCCAATGCATTTTCACTTGAGGAATTTATTGCTTCTGAAAAGGGGCCGGGGTAGGTCTGCGCTAAGCAGTTCATTCCTTGTGCCACACTGATGTCTCCTTGGGACCTGAAGGTAGGGCAGGATCTAGTCCGTGCATAGTTTTGTTGGGGTCCAGCTTGTCCAACCATCTCACTCACAGTGTTCACCGGTGAAGCCCTCCAACTCTGTCTCTGCAGTTGTTCTTCTTTACACTTTATTGAATACCAGGCCAGGAAAATAAAAAAGAATCCCACAAACTTGAGAGCAGCTGCCAACCCAAAGTAGACAAAACGAAACGAGGTGACATCGTATTCCCAACAAGATCCTTGTACGCCGCAATCCTGTTGCCAAAGCATGCACGTGGTGTCAATAACAGCCCCAAAATAAATTGGAGTGGGAATGTAAGCTGAAACAAAAATAGCAAGAGAAATAGTATGTGTTAGCATATTGTGGAAAACTTCTAAAGAAACTATATGCCCCAGCCAAAGAGTGTAGGTTGAACATTTTTGAGATTTCTACACTGCTGTTCTCACATGAAATGTCAAACATGGAAAACTGGCCAGCCAATCTTCCTACCAGTACTATTTACCTCACACATGAAACCTACCACAAATAGAGAGAATTCAAAGAAGCTAATGCAGCAGCACCTTAAAACAGGTATTTCAATCTGCTGTCCCCAGACAGCTCTTTCTGAGCTACATGTCCCCCTCAAGAAAATCCGATTTTGCTCTCAGGAAGATAGAAGGTGAAATACATTCTCTCCATAGCATTACTTGTTGAACATCCTTTGCCCATGAGCTGGGAAAGGTGCTGTTTTTAAATGAAGGCGAAAAAGCACTGAAGATCACAAAATGTTTTTGAAGATAGATGTAAGGGGTAAGACCATTAAGATTATAAATTTCCTTTTGAATAGATCTTCCCAAGAAACAGACTTTAACTTCTGAGGCAGCTAAAAATGCAGCCAGTCCAATGAATGCTCCTGCTTTCTCCAGAAATACAACATCTTTAAGATGAGATTGAAATATCATTTCTCAAACAAAACTTGAAGATGCAGCATTATGGCCTTCTCTTGTCTTAGAATAGACCTTGCTTGCTCTAGTCATGTATTTCATAGTAGCTGAGCACCTGGACTGCTCTTTATGGGCAGGATTTAGAAATTTAAGAGCTTGAAAGGGAATGCTTTGAAAAATAAAGACTTTTAACATCTATCCATTTTCGCTTTGTAACACTTGAAAGACATTAAATAATATTAGAAAAAAGACATTAAGACATTAAGTAACAAATGCTTATTTTAAAAATTAGAAGAACTACTGTTATTGCTGAAAGCAACAAAATTTCTGGTTGTGAAAGCTAAAAAATCCTAATAAAATAATATTTAGCAATTATTAATTTTTAAGTACAATCTGAAAGTGTAAAAATTTATCTCTCTGTGAAATAATGTTGTTCTTGAAAGTCAGTAAACAAAGAAAGCAAATTAACCACATTTTCAGATGCAATCTTTTCAGAAGTTATTCATTTTAGGTTCCTAATACAGCTAGTCAAGCAATTAGTTGCAGATTTACGGAATTTTAATACTTTTATGGTGCATTTTACGGCCTTCATGGAAATGCTGAGCTACTGTAAGACTTACCAAGAGTTCTTAATAAAACAAACTGCATTCCTAGGGCAAAGGGCCGCTCCCCATCTTCCACAGACCTAGCAGGTGGACAGAAGACTCCAGTGAAGAAACAGTCATAACCAATAATCATCCTGGTATGTTCTGGCTCTACCTCATGGCTTTTGTCTCAGCTATAGAAAATCTCTGTCTAAATTTGTTCTCTTTAGCTTCTACTATTGTTAACTCCTACTGCTAGGAAAAAATACGGCCAGCCCCTCCTGGACCTGTTTAATCAAAATCTCAGTCATGCCTTTTGACCTTTCTTTACCTGTGTAAGGCCTGAAGAATTTGATCCAAAAACATTAAGGAAATTTAGAGAATCCACACAAAATGTTTATGGCTTCTCACGATAGCTTTCTATTATTTCATATGTCTTCATTTTTCTTAATATTTTTGAGGTAAATTAGAATTAATAGATAACTAAATTGTAGAAGGCTGGACTCAGTTTCTGAATTTAACAAATCTTTGTGTATCATAAGCACTTTGGAGTTACTTCATGAAAAATTTCAGTACAACATCCCAATAGACTCTTTAAATACCTTTTCAATTCAAGTAATACAAGATTCCTTCCAGTGGTTTCTAAGGAAAAATGTCAAGCTTACATAGACTGAATACCAAGTAACAAAATTTCACAGTGCAACTACAGTTTTAGTAAATTTTAAAATATTTTTAATTCTTAATCTACAGGTCTTAAGATAGACAGCTTCTAATGACACTGAAATACACCTTAAAAACACACAAAAACTCTGCAGTCAAAGGGATGCAGCTGTGAAATCCAGTTTTGAAGTCGAGAAACTGGAGAACCAACTTGGGCCACAGACCTTTGACCAAGGCACAAAGCAGAGTGTGTGGTTTGGGACAGCAGGTGTCACTGTCCAGTAGTGTGGGCCCCCATTTTTTGTATTGAGCATTACAAAATCCTGTTGGAGCTGTCCCTTATGTAACCTCACTATTGTAAGGTTCACTGCAATATTGATCTTTATTCACCTTTGCTAATCGCAATGCAAGGGCAATTTTTTTTTATACTACTATTTTACATGTGGGAAATGCAGAGACAGAAGGAATAAAGCCAGAAGTCTCTGAATTATAATGGTGCTGGGCACGCAGTAGTTGAGGTAACGTCGAACAGCTGGAATTCTGATGTGCCCAGCCCTGAGTGCCTGGCTTCAATAACAGAGATCCTTACATCCATTCTGTGCAGTTTTTGAAAAGCAAACTGGAAGGCAAAATTCCTCAATGTGATACAGCTGACGCAGTCCTCCCAGTGTCAGCAGCAGGCTCCTGCATAAACCTCAGCCACTTGAGCTGAGAAAATAACAGCCAGAGAGTGCTTGTCCTTGGAGGGGTTGAGACAGACAAAGATTCCTGCCAGAGGGTTTCTCCACTGTGCTCACAACGGAGTCTAAGGATACCAAAGCTATGTCCTGACCTGCCTCATGTTTTCCAAAGTTCCGTGATCTACTGTAAGGACTTGCCATTATTATTATTTTTAGAGGGGCCTAAATTTGTCCCAGAATACCAGAGTGAAGCTCTAAAGATAACACTGCCAGAAGAAAATCCTACTTGGTTGGGAGGACTATTCTCACAGAAATAAAAGGCACAAGACTGGTGTAAAAAATAGCTCAATTTTAAGACAGATTTTACACAAAACCAGGACAAAATGTGTCTCAATGTTAGCAATTAATGCAGCTAAACAGCTAGTGCTGAGACCTGACATGAACACCACAAGCATTTCAAGCATTTGTAGGGATTTCCTTCAGATCAGCTCGAACCTGGTCTCATGGACAGGATGTCCATTTGTATCTGGATCATTTTGAGTGTGCTTCTGAAGAGTACCTCAAACACTGGAAGAGGCTTCCTAGAGAGGCCACCGATGCCTTGAGCCTGTCAGTGTTTGGACAATGCCCTCACTAGCAGGTTTTCACTTCTGCTCAGTCCTGCAGTGGCCAGGCAGTTGGACTGGATGACTGGAGCATCTACCAGAGCATGTAGGGACAAGACAATGGCTTCAAACCAAAAAAGAGTAGGTTTGGATTAGATATTAGGAGAACATTCTTCACTGTGAGGGCAGTGAGGCATTGGAACAGGTTGCCCAGAGAAGTTGTGGATGCCCCATCCCTGCAAGAGTTCAAGGTCAGGTTGGATGGAGCTCTGAGCAAGTTGGTCTAGGAAAGGTGTCCCTGTCCATGACACCAGGTTGGAACTAGGTAATTTTTAATGCTCCCTCAAAACTCTTCAGATTCTATGATTCTGTGCTCATTGTAGGTCCCTTCCAACTGAAGTATTTTTTTCTTTTTTTATCTTCCAACTCATCTTCATCTGAAAAGAACTTACTTCTTCATCTCTGAGCTCTTCAGCTGCAGATCTCAAACCAGCTATACATCTTTAAACCATTCTTTGTCCTCCTGTTACCAGCAGAACCAATGTTTATGGGTATGCTTTGTAAATTCCAGTAAATAATTATATAATTTTCCTCCAATTCCTCATTCTCTTCAAACAGCAGCAACACAAATTAAACAAATACAAATTTATTTTAGCAGCAGACCATACTATATTTTTTCAGCTCACTTTTCTTTAAAAATCAGCAGAACTTCACCTACAGGAATTATGTTTTAAATGGATGAAGATGTTACAAGGAATGATTATGTTTATCAAACCCGATTGCAGAGATGGAAAAAGCCAATCCAAAAATATGAATGCTTTTTTTCAAATTGACAAATAAATGACACTGCCTTTTTCCTACAAAGGCTGTGTTGTTCTCTATCCTTAGAGTAATGGCAATAATATCACTACTACAGCAAAAGTTCAAAATTCTTGTGAAGATAAAAAAGGAAGACTCAAAACCAGGCATGTGGCAAGAATGGGCAATTTTAAGAATGAGAAAACAATAATTTTAAATAGTAACTTTTTTCCATTTGCATTTGAAAGTCCAAACCATTGCTCTAAGAACGTCGAAAATTTTGCAGGAGTAATCATTTTCTTCCATGATTTTTTGTTTGTTTTCTCTTTATAGCACCTGGAATTTACTGCGCACTTCATGTTTCCTAAAGTGGATTATCATCCACTACGTATTCTAAATACAAACAGATTTCACCCTATGCCTGTCAGCCCTTTCACTTTTTAAGGCTACACAAGGATTTTATTCACTTTTGAAAGATAGACAAGCTTGACAGGCACTGGTGATAGCGCGCACTTACAAAACACAACCGAGTTCTCACCTGAGTGTCACTATGACTGCTGATGGCTGGGCACACGCTGTTATAAGGGTTACAATGAAGAGGAATATGAGGAATGGGATGAGCGTGTTGCAGGTTCGATCACACTTCCCAGACACAGCGTAGCCGTTCTCATTCAGGTAGGTTTTGACAATCACCAGCCGGAGCTGACTGCGCTGGCCCACTGTCGGCGGAGTGATCACCTGGCGGCTCTGCACACAGGCACATTCTGTGTAATTTCTGACCTGGCACAGCAGAAAAGAACATTTCCACGTAAAAAATATAGATAAGAAAGACATTGTGAAGAGGCATCACATGACAGTCCTGTGGTACTTCTCAATTGAGAATCTTCTGCCTTGAGCATCATTACCCTAAGCACAAGCCAGGTCATGTCTCCAAGTAATTTTAAAGCTGGCCAGGACTCTCAGTGACGAGGTTGCCTTTCCATTGCTTTATTTAGTCTGAATTTTAAAAAAAATGTAGAATATATTTGGGAAATATTGACAAAACAATTCAATCACTTCTGACAAGGAGGCTGGAGAAAAATATCGTTTCTGTTGTACTACAAAAAATGTAAGGAAATGCTCTTCAGGCAGCAGTGACAACGTCACATTCTGAAATTCAGCAAGCTGCTGACTTTCATATTCAGGCAGTGTCTTCTGCCATCTTAATGGAAGACTACCCAGACCTGGCCAAAGAGCAACAAGCTGTACTTCATGCTTGAAGCTCAGGACCTTCCATCTGGATGTGGGCGTAGATCTGGACAGGAGCAAAAACAGAGAATAAAGGGAAAGCAGAGACTAAAACAGTGAGACTGGAGGACTCACTGAGAGATTTCTGAACGGACTAGGATAATGAAATTAAGATGAAGAGACTGAGAAAAAGAAGTAGCATTTCACAGGCAAAGAGGACTGTAATTTGAACAAGAAGAAGAGCTAGATCAGAAAAAGCCTTCTTTCACGTTTATGATAGTTCTGTTTTCATCTAATGTATGGCAAAGGGGTGTGCAGCAGATCAGAATATTCCAGTGCTACAGAATAAATCAGCCAGGACATATGTGATGACATATACAGGAAGGAGCTTTCTGTTTCAACTTTTGCATCCATCAAACCTCGGACCACACAGGCACAGAAGTTACAAAATCATCTTAAGATAGTGAATTTAAGCACTTAAGACATCTAGACATATACAAATCAGGGCTGATTGCCAATTTTAATTAAACCTTTATATGCATCCATGCATCCTGTAGCGTCACACTTTTTTCCCCATAGGATTTAGCTGAACATCTTAATAATGTATCTATTTCTCCTGTGTATTTTACCTCTCATTTCCAAAATGTGACTTCAGGTATTTTTTTCCTCAGACTAAGAATATTCCACTACAAAGACAGAATGGCTTATATTTCATTTGGATTTTCTGTAACACTCACTATTATAGCTTAACTCTTTCAAAAAGGAGTCATTTATCTTCAAAACAGTCATGAGGTATGGATGTTATCTCTATTTTGTAGTTAAGTGACTGAAACAGAGCAAAGATTTCACAAACATGGGCGATTAATTTGAGACAACTGGAATCCTTTTTTTCAGAACATTTTCCATTATACCCAACTAAATATATTCTAAATGTAACTTTTCATGCCTTTGAATACAGATTTAGGCAGCCCATCTACGAGTGGCACTTCTGGTTGTTGTTCATGTTCATCATCCAGAACACGAAGAACACAAAACTAATGACCAACGGGGAGAAGTTTTGTTTAACTGACTTGTCCAACATCATTTAGAAACAAAGCCAATGACAGATTCTGGTTTCCCAAGGCAGCACTCCACTCGAACATCACATGAGTACCTGATTTTTCTACAGTACCTCACCCTAAACTCCTTATTACTTCCAAATGCAAATGCCAAATAGGAATCCCACAGAAATTAGACCTCTTTACTACTCAATCTTGGTTCATCACCAGCGAAACTAAGTCTGTGTATTAAATGAGACAGACATAGCATGACGGAAATATTAAGAGTATAGGAATAGATATATGTGTGTCTGTGTATATATATTAAAAAAACAGGTATGAACTGTACACTGGTATCCTTTCCTCTCAGTTTGAATTTTTAAATGGTTAATTTTGAAAATATTCTATGCTATAAACTCAAATCCAAATATTATACATTAGCAAAATTTTGTGTGTTATACAGCAGCACATTTGTTGTTTTTAAAAGTACCATACAAAAAGGATTATTTAACAAAAAAAAGGCCTTTTCCAAGCAATGTCAGCCCTATTCTATTCAGCATTAGCTACTGAGTTAAAACTTCAGGCCATAAAGCATCTTTTCTTAAATCATAAGATGCAATAGTATGTTTCAAAATCTGTAGTGAAGAGCACACACCTCTGGAGCATTTCCCTACTAAATAAATTAATAGTGCCAGTTCGGTATCAGGTGAAAAAGATGAAGCCTATGTCTCAATCCAGGAAAGCACAAATTAGATTATACAGACACTGAAATTCAACCATAGGCTCACATTGCAGGCTTTCCCAATTGATCAAAACAGTTTTCTACTAAAATCCAGCAAGATAATCTAAAGAGGAAAAAAATTAAGGGAAACTAATCTGTTCTCAGTGGCATCTATGTATGAACATGCTTTCTCAGACCAGATGACCTGAGAAAACACAGTGCTGGACCTAACATACTCCTGCTTCACACGCTGGCTCACAACTGCAAATCAGAAGACTGATACTTTTTAAGCTTTCTGGAAAGCACAATCAAACCCTAAGAGAATCAATGTTTACATTACTTCTTGTCTTTCTTAGTTATATTTTTTTAAAGTACAGTTCTGTAACAGAAGATTTTAAGAGTTCATTTTTTAAGGAAACGAGTATGACCATAATGCTCTGTTGATACTTCAGTCAGATTCTATTTTTCAACTGTCTTCTTGCGCCCGGTCCTGGAAACTGTCAAATTTCCATGGTTTGGTTTTACCAGCAGGATGTCCTTCTCCAATTCAGCATAACTAGAATGTTGGGCTGGAAAAAGCAACGTATTTCCAAAAAAGAAAGTAGATTACTAACATCTTTTAAGTTCTGGTTACTTGAGTTTGATGACAACCTTCATTTAGCCTGGAAGAGGTTTCCAAAAAGGCTATGGGACTGGTCAAACTGTTTCACAAGAGCAGAATACATGGGCAGTCTTTACCTATCCAGAAAAAACACAACCTATCAGTGCACTGGTGCAGGTGCAAGAGCTACTTGGGCAAAATGATGAGGCTGACATGAACACCCATGACTTTAAACAAATCCTAACAAAATTAAATATCAGTTTAAAACACTTTCAACTACCTGAAGAATTAAGTTCTTCTTTCAGTTCAGAGAGGGAATCACAAAAAACCCCAAACTGCTCTAAAAGGTAAGACTGAGCTTGAAGAAAGAGAGTTTGACACGGCTGCCTACGTTGGCAAAAAGCTGAGTTAGATGACACTGACTCGAGGTACCCTCTCCAAGCCCTGCAGGAACAGCAGGCATGCAGGTCACTGCCACCAAGGTCTTTGGGGTCTGTATGGCAAACACGAGCCCTCCCTATCCCATGGCATCCCTCACTCAGCTGGAGGATTCACTTAGTACAAATGAACTTGTGCCTCAAATTGGTACATAACTAAAGGAAGCTAGGGTTCCTTTAGAAGGAAGGTTTCCTTAATGGAAAGGTTGGGACCATGCAATAACAGCATTGCCAGTCTTTCAAACCTTGGAAAGGCTCAGAGGTGGACAAGTCACCCGCAGAGAACTTCTCTGAAGCTCAGAGGAGGGATGCTTGAGCTAGGAACAGGGAAGTATTTCATCTGCACTGGTCCCAAGGGGCTACTCAAGGGTTGTGTGTGGATGGTGGCTGAAGCACTTACCCCTGTGCTGTGGTTTCCGCCATTGATGCAGCCAGCTAGGCAAGGGTTAAAATATGTTATTCCATCTGATCCACAGACAGGCTCGTACTCATGAATCTTACATCCACAGTTAACGTTACAGCTTCCAGTCAGATTCCTGTGGGCCATGGCAAGAGTGGGACTGAAGAAAGGAAAAAGAACATGCTAGTAGAGCACACACAGATATCCATATTCTCCTGTACAGAGGGAGCAAACATCCTACTCATTAACTCTGGAATTGAGAGTGGATCTTTAGACAAAGACTGCATTAACTCTAGGTTATGTATGACTTAAACAATCTAGAACACCCAGGTCATTCTTGCCATCAACTAAAAACATTACAAAAAAATAATACCAAAGTTTAAAATTTGTATCATATTTGGCTAGGTAATAGGTGTATTTTTCTCCTGTTTTTTTCTTCCTCTATGAATTAAGACACCACTATTTTATATATATTCTAAGCTGCAGCAATTTCTTGTAGCTTACTAATGAAAGACCAAGTGGCTATATGCAAGGATTCCATTAACTAATGTGAACTAATAGGCAGGCATCTTTTCTCACGGACCAACAGCTGTTCAGAAAACAATGCTTGTCTTACTTATACAAATATGTGAAATCCACAGGAAGCTCTCTAGATCTGGAAGACTGCTGTGCTTATTACTAAGCGTCTGTAAATGAATCACCACTCTGCTTCCCTAGACCATTCTCCAAAATGTGGCCAAAGCCCAAATCCCTTATGCATTCAGATATATTTTAAATGCTTCTTTCCCATCCTTGAGTCAAGGCAGCTTAAACACCTGCACCTACATGGCTCCCTAAAACTATACAAATCTATGCTTGGTCTTTGAGTCCTCTGGCCAAAATGCAAACAGTAGCTTACTTCACTAGTTCTTGAGAACTGGTAATATACTTATGTCTGAGAATTATACAGAATGCACAATCACTCCACACCAGGCACTACAGTGTTATACTGAATTAATTGTTCTGTTTTGTTTGCCCTGCTCTCAATATTGCTCAATGGCCATTGCTGTTTACCTCAAGTACCTCTGCTTTGAGCAGATCAGTAGATATCCAGGGAATTTCAGCACCTCCTCAGCCAGGCAGGAGCTGAATGGAATCTGGATTGGGTTTGTGGCTGCATCCTCAAGATCCTGTACACATGCTCACACACTGCCATGCTGCAGAGCCTCACAAGGGCTGCTGTTGGCTTGTCTTCAGGTCTGTGATCCATGGGCAAGGCCAGTGTGAAGATAAACAACTAGCAGCACACTTACAGCATCCCAGCTACCCCAGAGACCACAGAGAATGTTCTTCTGTTCCCATCATCTACCCCTGACTAGAACAGAGGCTTGGCTCCAGGGCCATTCTGCACACAGTGACTGTCACCCATGCTGTGTCATCTCACCTCCTGTTGTTAGTGACACTCAGCAGCATGACTGCTGCTCAGAGCATTCCACCTGACTGGTTTTCTTGGATTTATACACCACTATTTGCTTTTGCTGAACATGCTTGTCTTCCCAGCTGTGCACTTTTGCAGAAAATTAAATATTACTAAGTAGTGTTCAAATATTTATTGACTGTCTACTTATCACACAAATCAGGGTCACAAATTTAGCTCTTGAAACTACTTTACACTTTATGGTCTAGTTGGATGCTAACCAAAGCCTTTCTGAGTGTTTTGTTTCTTGCTCCATAAACAAACAAGATACACTTTTAGAAACAAGTTGCAGCTTGAGCAGGAAGTCAAATATCCAGGACTGGTAGTGGTTCTATCACCTTCTCACTATCAGCTGAAATTTGTCATACTATATCCTGCTGGATTTCAATAGGCAGTATGCAGCAACACATCATACAGCAACAGGCAGACTTTTCCAGTAATCTCTCAACAGAACTTTTTCTCCAATGGAAAAAACACCAAATCGTCAACACATTCCTCAGGAACATACAAATTTCAGCAGCACAGTGACAAAAGCTTTTCACACCAACAGGAGAGGCAGCATTTTTGGAGTTTTACGAAATCCTAGTCAGCCTGCTGAGCTGGATGTCCCAGATGCCTGAATACATGGCACAAGGAGAGACTCCACAACTTGTCTGAGAGACTCTTGTGCCCACGTTCCTGTTGACAACAGGACTTTTGCCACACTGCACAGGACCAGATCCAGGGACAGCTCAGACTGCTGTGAAGGGCACAGCTCGGGTGCCACTCTCCAACCTCTCTCACCCTACAGCACAAATTCTTCTGATCTCTTATACCTTCACCACCTAAACCTCCTCTCAGGAACCATCTTGCTCTTTTTTCAAGCTAACTCCCTTCAGCTGCACTGCTGAACATCACCATGACACAGAGGTTAGGAAATCAGCTTTAAAAAAAAAGGTGAATGAAATCAAGAATACAAGAAATGAGAAGCATAAAACTGGAAACTGAACTGAGACCACTGTGGTAATTTAATCTCAGGGGCATTTTTTTGTTTGTCCTGGAAGATGACTTAAGTTTACAGATACACAAGACAAATATGCTCAAATTAGTAAGTTACTGCAAGCTCTGTCTCTCCAGCTATCACCACCTTTTGTCCTCAGCATATCACTGTAAGGCTTATTTGGGGAATTTCCTTTTGTTGCTTAGAGCAAATACTTTGCACAAAGAGAGGTTTGGGGTTTTTCATCCTTTCAAGAACATGTTAATACACAAAATCAACTATTAACTGCATTCCCAAAAGTTCATTATCAGACAATTGAAATAGGCTCATGCTTTCATCTTCATTACCTTCACTCTTCACCCATTGTTCACTCGTCTTTCAGTGGTGGGAAACAAATGAAGGATGAAGAATTTTCAGATGCTGTGGATATGAAATCTCTACTAACACTTGTCCATGTAACCCCATTTTCATCATATGGTATCAACCATACAGCACATACTACAAGTTTTTTTTCAACACTTCTTTCAGGAAGGAATCATTTTTTCTTGAAGGTATGCCTTTTTCTGGAAGTAAACTGAACCAAAGCACTCTACTAATCCTGCCTTCTGGCACTGGAAGGCTGCCTACTCTCCACAAAGGAAAACAAAGCATTTATCCCTGAATTACAGCACAGCCCATCACAGATTTACCTGCATCAGCCATTATGAGCAGGTTCTTAGGGAAACTGCACCAAAGTTAGTATGTCCTGCTTATGAGCTGATCTGTGGAGAAAGCAGGTTAGTTCCAGTGCAGCAGCTGCTGTAGAAACATGGGATGTCTGAGAAAGAGTTGCTCTGCTTGTTTCAGCAGGTGCAGATACTGCCAATTTGCAACACTCCTGCGCCTGAGCTGCCAAGGACACCAGTCAGGCACGAGCACACAAACAGAAACCAGCCCCAAATGACAGCACTTCCTCAACTATTCTTCCAATTACAAACAATGATGCTGCTCCTTCCATTAATAAGATTCAACTGCAAGTTTGCTAAACATATGCCGGGACAAAACCCAGAACTCCATCTGACAAATTGCATTTGTTCACTTCTCAGGGAGACTGTTCTGTGTCTCCATGACACAATGCTAGTAAAGATAAGACCTATATTAGATGTGACTAACAATGTAAAGGACTCTAGTTTCTAATATTTTTTTCTAAACCATGTTTTTCTCCCCAGCTATTACTCCAGGGAAGGTTTGTGGTATAGGAGTAAAGTGAGAAAAGGGAAGATATAAAATGAGATTTATTGCCTGGAGTTTTTTGAGCTGTGACCTGTTACTTCACATACTCAGGCTTGGACTGAAACATCACTGTACTGCCAGTCAATGAACACATACTGGGGAAAAAAAAAGTGGACCTTCTTCCCAATAATAATAATAATTATATATAATTATATTGTAATTACAATATTATTTAAATGAAAGGAGTTTTTAAAAAAAGGAAGTCAAACTATATTTTGGTAACATCTAAACAAATAATTGATTTTGCACATGGTTTTATTGATATCACTGTAGTAACCTACAGGACTGGGGAAATACAAAGAGAAGGAGACAAACTCACCACATAGTTTCTATAATCTTAATTCTGGGCTATATGATAAAAAGGATTATCTTAATTTGATAGCAGTATTTTTGGTTTGGTATTGAAGGACATTCTGGATGGCAGAGATCTGCAGTCTCCTTGTTGGCAAGCAGCTGGAATTGCAGCAATGATGCAATTTTTGTGTAGCTGTCAAACAAGGGACCCTCTCACTGTGTTAGCTGGATTCCTTCTTTGTTGTTATTGTTCTGATCCAATTAGTCATTGCTTTCGAGTTAAGGGATACCACTGGCTGATTGGACTCAAATAGATACAAGAATAACAAAAACTCAAACTAGTGATACAAGAGGAAGAATAAATATTTTTTAACGTGAAATACATCAGTAAGCCAATTGCACACTTTAACTAGATTTTAATTGCACCAAAACAACATAAACAAAAACACAAACAACAATCAAAAAGACTCTGTGTTGATTCATTACATATCAGAAATGTGAGAGATGGAACTGAACTAACCCAGAAACCTGTCACTATGAGTAAGCTCACCATAGAGTCTGTTTTAGCTGCCTTGTATGACAATACATGCAAGAGACAGGTCTGAAAAAAACCAAAGCAGCTGATCTCTGCTATCTCCCTTTTGTTCAGTACTGGTGAGACCAAACCTGCAGTTCTGGGTTCAGTTCTGGGCTCCTCAGTAGAAGAGAGACGTGGATGTACTGGAGAGAGACCAGCAAAAGTCCATGAAGATGATGAAAGGACTGGAGCATTTCTCTTCTGAGGAAAAGCTGAGAGAGCTGAGACTACTCAGCCTGGAAAAGGCTCAGGGGGATTTCATCAATGCCAATAAACACGTGAAGGGATGATGCAAAGAAGAGGAGCCAGGTTCTTTTCAGTGGTGCCCAGTGTCAGGAACAGAGGCAATGGGTACACAGGAGGTGACTGGGTGGTGACACAGGTTACCCAGGGAAGCTGTAGAGCTTCCCTTCTTAGAAATATTTAAAAGCCATCTGGACTCTTGTCCAGACCACTCACTTATGCAGGACTCCCCACCTGGATGCTGTTATGGTGCAAGAGAAGGGATCCCATATTGTGGTTTGACATAAGGCTCCTTACACTGCAGTTCCAATATCAAACATGTCCTCAGAACAAGGCTGGGGCACAGAACAACAGGCACTAAAATGCTGAAATGTACAATACAGAGGTGCCCTTGATCTTCCTCCGAACAGAAATGCTGATGACACACCAACAACAGCAAAACTGCTTGTGCCCAACATAAAACAGCAGAAAATCCTTTCTAATATATTCTAATCTGTGCATGCCCCCAGGTCCCATCCACTTCCTTGCAGCTGGGACAGTTAGAAAAATACTGAGTTATGAAACATGTTGAATTACGAATGTTACTGCCTACTTTTCAGAGTACTGGAATGCACATACGTCTATGTTTACTGAAACCTAGTTCATCCCTCTCCTTTGTAGTGGTTTATGGCTCCGTTCGCCAAAGAAAAAACTGTATGTTTAAATGTATAAAAAACCAAACAGTAGAAATGAACATATTTATCCAGAAATTATGTCTACACTGCCCAATGCATCTGAGATCTCTGGGTAGCTGCCAGTGCAGGTAGGTCAGATATCAGACCTGGCATTGCCATGTTAGAGTAGAGCACCATGCAATACATTTATGCCATGGGGGATAGCATGGGATAGCTCTGCTGCTTTCCCTACCCAATCTTGCCTGTTGAACTGGCTTTGACATCCCTATGCTGCACTACAGTCAAAGTAGAGAATGAAGTATGTGATTTATTAAACTCAAAATGAAAGCATGTTTTTTTTATTCCATGGCCAATAACATTCTTTGATGGCTGAGTTAAAGAGTTGACCACTAAGTTAGTCATTTGAAGCCATCAATAATCAATGATCAAATAATTGATCATGAGGATTAAGGGAATGCTTATCATGTTAGATATTCAAGATTAATTTATGTGTAGTGCTGCCTTTTTACTATCATTTTGATAACAAATGTTGACTTGGTCTCTGTGTTACAAAAATCTAGCTGAACCACACTTTGTAACATGCTGGTAGCTCTCAATTTCTGATGACATTACAGTCAATATGATTTTTATACTGAGTTCAAAGAGTTTTTATACATCAACAGTTGTGAGAATTTTGCCATTACTATTTCTCACCTCTTTTCTCAATAAGAACAATTAGATGAAGGTGGGAAGGAAGTAATGCTTCTGCAGACAACAGCTGTGAATTGATCCCTATTTCAATTGATGCTATGTATTTACTGCAAATGTTATTACTTACTAAAAAAAAAAATCAGATACTCTTACAATTCCGGCATGGAGGCCATGAGTTACATGACAATAGTATGCCTTGTCTTCAGTTTAGATATAGATTTAAATCAAATGGGTCTTCTTCTCCAAACAGAAAGATACAGGATTCTCATAAGTCAGGCAGGAACATTCTGACTTGCCACACAGATTGACTAATTCCTATCTGAAATTTATGTTTTCATTCCTATTAATTTGCATTTCTTCATCTCCACCCACAGGCTGTCACAAACATTAACAGCAGGTGGACAATCAAAGCATTCCACCCCCTTCCCATCCCTCTCCTCTCCTTCTTCAGCGCACTAAGCTCAGATGAGGGTATATCACCACGCTACTTCCTTCTACTGACAGCCCCTCAGCAGCAACCTTTAACTCTAGGTCTTAGGGATACAAAAGAGTAACAACTTTTCATCAGCTCTTGACTTTCAGCTGCTGGTTTTCTTTGCTCTAGCATTAAGGTTTGACAGCAGTGTAGTAACACCCAGCGACAAGCAATGCAAAACATTCTCTGTGTAAACAGTGTCTATTTTCTTCCTCCCTTGCTTCCCATTTTACCTCCTTGTTTTTCACTTGCTATCCCTCTTCCCCACTGTATTTTTTCTCCATTTTATCATCTCTTTTCCTGCTCCACACTCTACATTCTCTTCAAAATATTAGGAGTCCTGAGCTGAGCCCTAAAGGCAAATATACAAATGGATCTGATACCCAGCACCTGGTCACAATTTAAAAGCAGACATGCCTCAGATGTAAAAGCAAAGGGAAAAAACATTGGTTCAGATAGGTTCACACTCTCCAAACACTTACTCTGTTCCTGTGTTTAACCTACAAAAAGAAAGCAATTTTGAGGAAAATCTCATGTACAAAGTAAGAAAGAAAATAAAAGCTCATGATCAGGATTCTATGGAATTCCTTTCCAGTGAAAACATCTCAAGTTTTATCACACTGCCTTCCCTTCAAATATCTTTTTTCTTTTTTTTATGCCATTCCATGCATTTCTTAACGCCACAGCCTAAATTTCTCACTCCCAAGACCTTCCTACATCCACATCTTCTTCCTCTTTGCAGTCCTCTTCACTCTCTACATAACTTTAGGGAATATGGTCTAGTTGCTGTCTTGATGATGACCCAGCAAGCACTGGAGGACTAGTAAGGGGTTCAGCAGCAGTGCACACCACTGATGTCAACAGCACATGCCCAACTGATTCCTCTCAA
Source organism: Brachypodius melanocephalos (assembly GCA_013398615.1). Lineage (NCBI taxonomy): Eukaryota > Metazoa > Chordata > Aves > Passeriformes > Pycnonotidae > Brachypodius > Brachypodius melanocephalos. The sequence goes on from VZSR01001685.1 coordinate 23,996,143, forward strand.
GTAGGGACTGTAGACCTAAAATACTATTAAGGTGATAATTAATAAACCCATCCAGAAATAATCTGCATAATCCACTTATTTTTTTCACAAACTCACAATTTTTATGAGGAGAAAACATTTTGAAACACCTAGTAAATTCTAAGTAATCTACAAAGATTCTAATTTCTAAATCTAAAATCTAAAACTACTCTTATTTTTTCTGCATCACTGAAGGCCATTCTAACGCATTTTCTCACCCCTCAAAGAGGTGAGTTACTACATAAACTGCATTATAAACCAGATGTGAAAAACAAGGGCCACACACTAACAGCACATGTTTAAATCACCATACTCACTAAATTCTCATCTGAACATTTGGCTTCCTCAGTATACCAGCTATCTGCATTTTTTACATTTCTAGATCAGGCTTATTGGAAAAAGCTGTTTTTGCCAGAGATAATCATCCAAGATACTTACCCAGTTGTGTAAGGTATATTTATTCCCCCTAGATTAATACTTTCACATCCAACAATGAAGAGTGTTGAAAAGCACAGCAGAGATACCCCACTGCAGATCATAGCCAACTTTGCAGACTCTCTTGCACCAAGTTTCAGCTTTTTTATAATGTAGCCGCCTAGGACAATACCAACACCAGCACTTGGGACAATAATCACACCTGCCAGGAAAAAGTTCAAACAGCATTAAAACAGGACCTAGAGAAATGGCATAAAACATAAATATTGGTTTCATTCCGTGATTAGATGACTGCAAATGCTGCACTAAGATCTCCATTGTCTAATTCTCTGCTGGCAAACTGAGTCAGACTTCTCAGACCTCTGGAGTGTTGTCAAAAGAATTTATAAAAGGCTCCTTATCATATTAGCAGCAGCCAAAGCGCTATAAGAGAACTATTGTACTTACAAGCAGAAACATTGTTTTGTATTTATTTTAGAATGGGGAGAAGGGCTACATATAGGTCCAGTTTAACCCCTGAAAATTTGAGGAAATCCAGATTTGGACGCAAACCCCCCACCTCTCATTCTGATGATTAATTCCACCAAAGCACACGTGCTAACCTCAAGCAGGACCCCAGAACCCTGGCCACCTGGGAGTGCACACCCAAGCCTGGCTGCAAATTCTACCTTCTGGATACTTAGGTTGAATAGCACTTTCCGAGGCAACTAGCATCAGGACAAGAGGAAACTGCCTCAGGCTGGGCCAGGGGAGGTTCAGGATGGACATTAGGAAGAACTTCTTCACTGAAAGGGTGCTTAACATTGGAATAGGCTGCCCAGGGAGGTGGTGGAGTCACCATCCCTGGAGGTGCTCAAGAAATGACCAGAAGTGGCATTTGGTGCTATAGTTATTGACATGGTGGTGGTTTGGTCAAAGGTTGGACTTGATGATCTTGGAGGTCTTTTCCAACCTTGAGTCTACGATTCTATGATTCCTACCTCAGCATTCCAATTCATCTCTCCACACATATAGGGAGCGTAAACAGATCAAACACAACTTTAAAAAATAGGATAATAGAATTAGGGCAAGTTTAAGACACAAAGATGTGCCTATGAAACCCCTGTTGCTCTGCTGCTGCAGTTGTAAGATTCACCAAGAGATCACTAGGTTGCCCCACTTGTCAGGTCCTGAGGTGGTGGTAAAGTCTGTAAATGTCTTCCACTTTTCTTCCCTTGTCTTTTGCTTCTCACTGATATGTGAGAAGGTCTTTAATTAAAGGCTTTGCCAATAAAGATGCATTCCACATAAACATGGAATCTGAACTACTTTTGGCAGCTGCATCTACCCAAATTGTTAGAGATGTTGGTCTCTTAAAGAAGCCAGTAAGACTGTCACTTGCAAATACCTCTATGATTATTGCAAGGCATATTCATTCTCTGCTAGTATGTCTAAAGGTGAATGGGACATAATATTTATCAAAATGTTGAGATTGTGAAAGCAAGAATAGAGGGAAAAACAGCTGGCACCTTAATTGTCCTGCCATCACCAATGAATGAATTATAGAAGAAAATGTCATTTCACAAGGAAGATTCTAAACAGTAAGACTTCACAGAATCAAAACAGTTTTTCTTCCAAGAGCAGAAATTAAATGTAGAAGCTGCACAAGTTCAAGACATGAAGTTTGGCACACAGTGTTTTTTCATGATGATAAATGCCAGGGTTTTTTAAAACTGAAAGAAATTGAGACTTAATTGAAGAATTGCCTATCAGAAGACAAAAGATTGCCAGTAAAATATTTACATGAAGAGATTCAGGAAGCACATATACTCAGCTGGCAATGTGAGCATTAAACACAGATGTATAGTGTAAATAACATGTAAATTCTCTCTTACTAACCAGAAAATTTGTGAACTTGTCATGTCTTTTACTTTATTAGCCAGCAGCAATCTAATACAGAATTTCCAAGTTTCCCTTTCTCATCCTTCCTACAAAAAAAACTTATCAAATTAACAACTGTTGACTTCAATGCTAAGTTTAAGAGCTGGGATTGTAGAAGCAGCGCTTATGTGTCTTCGTTGCACATCCAGCCTGATACCTTTCACCTTCTTCTTCTGGTTCACTATAATAGTCTTTACCAAGTAATTTATAACAGAGGAAACAACAGATGTTAATAACTTCACACTTTGGGCACTAGTGTGAAAACACTAGTTTTACCTCTTTCAATGTATTGGCTGTTGAGTACTTTTTCTAGCAAGAATGTTTCTGGTTTATACTGAGAATGAAGTAAGTTATGGCGTAGCTATCCCATCAAGACTCATGACAATAAAACTCCTGTGTGTGTAGCTACCCTGAGCTTCAGAGAGCGTCACGGTCCTATGAGTCAATGGTTCATCCTTATATGCAGAACACAGAGATTTCATGCCCTGAAGAAAATCTCATCCCAGAAACTCTCAAATAGAAAGCACCACATGGTGCTTCTCTGACTTTTCCCCTCCCCACACTAGAAACTCCTTGCATTTCTTCCAGCCACTGCAAGTGACAAATTCTTCCCATGTGAGGTCTTGTGTGCCTTCCTTCTTCCTTCTGCTACTTTTTGACCTCTGTTGACAGATGCCCCTGGGCAGTTTTACCTCATACTTCACCCGTGTCCCCACAATTCACTCCACTCCATCACTCCTAGGGCACAGTGTCTGGAACTATGAGGGAACAAAAAACCAGCCTGCTGAGCAATTAGCAGTTACTCTACATGAGAAGCACTACGGAGAATTTTAAAAGATTATTTTAAAGACAAATCTCTTTGACACAGCTACAAGAGAAGGAAACTCACATGCATGATACAGGCCCCGATTCTGCACAATATTTTTGCCTCTTTTAGTAGCCAAGTTCTCATCTCTCACAGTCACAGAACAGTGTGAAGCTTAAAATTTTATGCTCTATAGTTCTGTTAAAAGTTGGACATGGCTGTACATTGGTATAAGATAGGGGTCTCTCCTGAAATGACAGGTAGGAGAGAATTTGGGGAGTTCTCACTAGACTAGATTGTTGTCTTAATGTAAATAAGGAGAAAGCCACCACCCTGGAGGGGAGAGATAACTGAAGGATGGGACAGATAAAGAACTTTTCACTGAGGGGAAATAAAGGACAAAGATATTTTAAAGATCAAAGAGGAAGTAAAATTCACAGAAAATAAGAACTGTTTTAAGAGATCTCTTAAAGCACACAAATTGCAGTCATGGCTGTGGTTTTTCTAGCTTGTTTTTGTTGTCTTTTTCCCCTTTGGAGACCATCAACAAGGAGAAAACACGTCTAGGTGTATGTAAAATCCAGCCCTTTAACAATAAAAATGGGTTCACGTTTTACTAAATATATATAACAAATATATATAACAAACATCAAAAAACAGTCTGAATATCTAACCAAATGCAGAAAGCTGGACCCAGTCACCTGTTTGAACAAACACATTTTTGTTTCATTCCTAATTTGACTCATTTAATTAGCCAAAGCCAACCTTGCAAGGTAACACTATGTGGCAATGCCTTACCAGTATAGATGCTGGCATTGGAAGCTGGGATGCCAAACTGTGACTCGATGAACTTGGGAATGAAGGTAATAAAAGCTGTGACAATGGCACTCTCAGCTGTGTATGACAAACTCACAAAAAGGAATGTCATGTTGCTTAAGATCCTGACAGCTGCTCTTGGAAGCTCTATAAAATGACAAAAATGACAAACGAATGTTATAAACAATGAGTGAGAAACAAAAGCAAACTGGAACAGAACCAACTGATTTTCTTTGAGACAGACTGGCAATAATGGCTTGCTACAGCTGGTACATTTGCTAGACAGAATGGAGAGTGCATACTTGGGATTGCAGCTCTTGCTCCCTGCTCTGACCCCATCTCACTGCCATGCTCAGGGCCACAGTCCCACTTGGCATAAACACAACTGAGCTGTGTATTAAAAAAACATCTGAAAGAACAGATAGTAACACCATAACACAAAGAAAAACAGCAATAAAACAGAGGGATTTTGGAATTATTCTGAGATCTTATTTTGAGATTTTCTGTGAGATAACATGTATCACACTGCTGAACTGACAGTACTGAATTTTGCACTCCATAGGAGGAAAAAAGATCCTATACTCTCCCTGTTACTGTACTCTCTGCTTCAAGGACCATGTTTGGAAGGTTGGGGTAATTATAATCTAATATGAAAGGGGAACCAAAATATTTTTCATTAAACATTTTTCTACATGATTTAAAAGCATTTACAATGATGCAGACAAAGCACAAT
>VZSR01001685.1:24000969-24014687 GCA_013398615.1 Brachypodius melanocephalos
AATTAATATTCTCAGAAGGGATAAAGCAATCAATTAAAAATGAGAGTATGTCATTAGCTTAAATTGAAAAAGTATGCATAGATGTTGCAATTATTATCAAATCAAATATCAAACCCCTATGAAATTCAGCACTGTAGTTAAATTAAACATATACTTTTAATTTAATTCTGCAGTGATGTCAAATTATCATTCCCCTATTCAGCACTTAATTTTTTTCAGATTAGATACTGTGATTTTAAACAAGTCTTCTTTTCCTTGGGGCTTTTTTTACCCAAGATCATTTTTTCTGAACTGTTATATGTAACCTACTATAATTCAGATTTTCTTCATTTGCTTTTCACTTGGTACAGAAATGGAATAGTACTTGAACCAAAGCCAACTGAATTCAATGACAAGAGCACTCATTAGAAATACATGTTGAGCAAGAATAACTGAGTGAGAATTTTACTGATGTTAAAAGTTGTCAAGACAAAAATCTGTCTCACTTTCTCCACTGACTCCAGTAGGTTATTCATACAAAAGCAAACAGAATTTCACTTGTCATGTCAAAAACTTGTCAAGCTGCAAATTAGCACTTAAGTCGTCCGACTGCATCCAGTCTTAACTTATGCCAGTTGTCAAAATTTATACCAAATTCATTATAAGTACTGGGTTTATAATTTTAATGTAGTCAAATGCTCTCCTGCTACATCTATGAAGAAACATACTAAATGTTAAATACAAAATTTGGTGGAAATAACTAAGGAATAAATAATATTAAGAAGCACTCATATATTTGAATCCTAATGGTTTTTACCATCTACAGCTTAAAAAAAATGGTGGTGCTGCTTGCAATAGAAGCAACAGATGCAAGCAGTTATGACCATGCTGATGCTGCTGTGAGAAAGGAATCAGGAAGCAGAAAGAAGGACTGGTCCTGCTGGAAACTGAGCTACTTAGTAGCAGCTGCTCACCTGGATTGATAATGTGGGAGAAAATAAGGTATCATCACAGACGGAAAGATAATATTATTAGGATGATGAACTGAGTGTTCTTTGTAAAAATGAATTGGTAGTTCTCGGCCAAGAGCTGAACTCAAAGTCTTTGTTAAATCAATTATTTCAAAGAGTCTGGTCCAGACATCATAATACCTGGTAAAGTTTGCCCACCCTAGTAAAAGTGAGCTTCAGGAAAATGTCTGTTCAAGAATTTTCAGTCAACTAAGGAATCAATTTGGCATTAATTTGCAGAGCTAATTAACATTTTGCTCTAATGTTTGTATGTAGACCTGTACTTCTGTTGACTCCTACTTAATGGAGTAAGTCATCTCATCTGAGCATTCAGGCTAAAGGTCATTATTCATTTCAAAACTAATTAGTATTTTGAAATAGGATTTCTACTGTTAAGTGGATAAAATTTAGTGTCTTGGAATAAGCACAAGTTCCCTTACACCCATGTGAAGGGCTCTTCAGAGAACAGCTTTGCTGATTACTGTAAATTTTGGCATGAAATAAAGAGCTTATTTCTGCATGCCACACTAATACACGCCACCTGGAGCACGTAAGAGTAGATCTTCATGGTTTATAAACAGCAATTGTCTGCCATACAAGGGAAAGTTGCTATATAGTAAGAAACTTGGAAATAAAAACACACATTCAGTGTTAGACTTCCCCTGATTTCCTCCCATGATCACCCTCAAACCCTGTGTGACAGCATCTGCACTACACTTCTGAATTTAAAAACCTATAATAAGAAGGTAATATTAAGTAACTAATTATGTTTCAACCAAAGTAACCGCAGTAAAAACCAAGAATGATAAAATCTTAAAGGATCCTTTATACTACATATCGATCATACTTTTTAAAACATTTCTGTGTCGAACTACTTTTGCATGGCTAGCCGTAGGCCTAGGCTTTGATTTCAAGGCCACTATGAAACCTGTCAGGTTTGCTTTTTAGGGAAGACATCTTCAAAAGATATTGCATGTTTTTGCAAATGTGCATCAGAAACAAACCTACAGAACTTACAAACTCCCTCATTCTGTCACCTAAACTAATAAACCTCTATCAATTACACTCCTAGAACTAAAACAATCTTTTAGCATGGCTGCAAACATGTTTATATTTCTGTGCAAATTCAACCCAAATTTTAACATATCATCTTTTTTTTTTTTTTCCCCCTCAGTAACCTAGTATATAACTAAGAGTAAATTGAAACCTGCCTTGCTGGACTGGTTTGCTAGTCTACTGCCAATTTTCTTCCTTTCATGATCTTTGGCAGTATTTTTTCTCTGGTCAGTATTCATTTTTCTTTCACTCATGTGCTGGACCACTGCTTGATTCACGGTAAGGGAAAAGCGTAAGAAAAATCTGCAAGTAATACAAGTATTCACAAATATTTCTCTAAGCAAAGCACTGTAAAGAGAATTTCAATAAAACCTCAAGTAATTCTGACTTCACCTCCTTTTTCAACATTTAATATAGTTTCTTTTATCCCTCTTCCTGCCCACCTAGCCCAAGGCAGTGCAATGACTACAATCAGGTGAATAAATCATCCCAGTCTACAGCACTGTCCTTCTGCAGTCCATCAGAAAAGTCTCTTCTAAGGGTGAGGCAGACATCAGCTAGAAGACCTCCCTTCTGCTCCTGCTCCCAGTCTGGACAGCACTACCCAAGCGTGCAGCTCTGGAGAAGGCTGGCTCCACACCCAGGTCTCAGGGACAGCAGAGCCGAGATTTGAGACAGAATTTCTGGTTTGTTTATCAGAATGGAAACTTGCAAAGTGACACACAACTACGTCAAACATATCCTGCATGGAGCTAATCACTAATCTCTAGAATCGTATTTTGCCATTTTGTTATCATTTAAACAACCTCATTCGACTCTCAGGACAGGCCTTAAGCACCTGGGTGGTGGTGGCTGGATGGTTGAACAGCCCCTAACATCCCATCAAGAGAGGAGGGGTTCAGAATATATATTCAAATATTCATTTGATATGAATATTACTTATTTTAATTTGATTTAGAGCAGGTCCTCAAGGCTCCAGTTAGCACTGCTCATCACTGCATGGAGCTATGCCAGCCTTTTCTATTTTGAGCTCTTCGGGACAGCCGAAGAAAGGCCGAGAGGGAAGCGCCTTGCTCAAGGTCAATGGCACTGCAGGATCTGCAGCCCATGTTCTGCTGAACCCTCTGACATTCACAGTGCCCACCAAGTGCCCCCCACACAGCCCACTGTCTCCTCCTCCTCTTCTGATCCCTGTCAACTGATCTTCAGCTAGCACAGAATCTCCAACCCAGATCCTTGGCAAAGCACTTCAGTGGGCTTATCCTGCAGCCACAAGCCCCTTAGGAGCTTCTTTTATTCTGCTGATGCCCTGACTATCATTATTATCCTGTCTCTGTCCCTCACAGGAACTCACCGAGAAAGGCATACGACAGCTGGTAGATGTGAAAAGGCAGACAGGGAAATTCTACATTTAAGAAAGGGCTGTACATAGGAACAAAATAAAAACAACCCCAAAGACTAAAAAATAAACGTAATTAATTAGATTAACTATTTCATTCAGATTAGATCGGTCAATTTTAAGGAATATATACATTTGCTTTCTTTACACTGCTCCTTTATTCAATTGCACAGTAAGTTTCATTACAGTGATAAGTGAAAGGGACTGCAGACACAATTTCCATGGTACAAAACCCTAAGGGTATCTAGGTAATATACGAAAACAGTAGTTTTGTCTGCTCGGATTCATGTAGTATCTGCACATATGTGACTGAGCTGTGGTTTCTTTATTATAAAACTCTTTTAGCTCATGTAATCTATACTACCTCTTATTTTTCCCAATAAACTACATCTAATTTTCTTCCTCCTGTGACCTACTTGCTCTTTTATTTAATACTTTTACTACTAGACTCAAAAGCATTCTTCAACTCACATTTTCTACTTGAAATGTAAGCAAGAAAAGACTGAATTCAAAGCCCTTGCAACTTGAAACATGTGAAAAAGCAAAGTTGTATCTGTATTTTTATCTAACCTCAGCTCTACTGTGGGCCAAAATAAAGCTCTGGTCACTGAAGTTTGAGGCTACTTGTGGACGGAGCCAGCTTTGGTTTATTTCTTTAGCCTATACAGGCATTCAGTGTAGAAAAAAACCCTCATGACTTTTTGATCTCTTTTCATTCGCCTAGAGAATTAATTAGGAAATTAAGACAAGTTACAAGAAGGCAAAAATCATTTTGCCAGGCTTCCCAGGTAAGATGAGATCATACTGGAAGAACAAAACAGTTACTTTCCCTACCAAAGCTCCATAGATTTCAGAGATTTGCTGGCACTGACCTCTGTCATGGCAGACTATGACATCATTGATATTTATTAGTACAGAACAGAAGATATGACCTACTAAATGAACAGTCTCCTGGCTACTGCTTAAGTGGAGTTTCTGCCCATAGTGCTATAAAAAGATGAAGCTCTGAAATTCAATGGAAGTACAAAATGTTCACTGCATCTCAGAAGAAGCAATGCTAAATGACTTAGACACATATGATCCTTTTTTCCTTCCCACTATAAACAAAATTACCTCAGCTGAGAAGCTTGAGGCATGATCTTATTCCATAAAGCCCACTTAAACTGGAAAAATAATTAAATAATAGTCCATTCCTGCTGCAGGCCTTCTTTGCTAGGGTAACTGACACCGAATTGGAAAGCCATTATTAGCTTAGAGCAAAATACTTTTTCTGCTTATCTCAACTAGCTTGCTATCTTTCTGGCATGTTTCTTTTCACTGTTCCACATGGGAAAGTTTCTCCTCTAAAGAAAATTAAAAGTTTTGTATAGTAAAACCTCTAATTTGGTAGGTCCATTAATATATTATTATAGAATTTTATAGAATGTATGTTACATGTCTAGGCAGATACACACCAAAGAAATACATGCCAAAACGAGACATACAGAAGTTTTTACTTCTGTAAAAAAAAGTCCTAGAAAACATTCTCCCAAGCCAATACTTGTTTTTTCTGTACCTGCTGTGCCTGTAGGGACAGCATGGGCTGGAAAGTGAAACTATGTATTGGAACAGAGAACCAGCACCAGCAAACTCACCCAGATAGAGATCGTGTGTACACCTGTATCTTCACCAGGCACACCCAAGGGTGAAGCAGTCTCTGCTGTGACATTGCCTGCAATCCTTAGGAAAGAGTACAGCAAAGACTAGACTCCCCTAATTCCCTGTTTTACTGAGAAAATATTGACAGGAGAAACCCTGAACTACTTCCACTAATCAGAGGCCAGTAGGTTTGAAGGCAAATAAAACCCACAACTAGTTGTGTGAATTGAGGAGAAAACACTGTGTTTTGGGACTCACAAATATGGAGCTTAGAGTCTTCAAAGGAGGAATGAAACATGCTTTTCTTGCTTCTCCATCACATTTTCAACCAACAAAGGGAAACGTGGTGTGAAAGATCTGATATTTGAGGTTCACTTTGCTTGCTACTTTGCTTGCTTTGTACCTTAAGAAGCTAATTTGTAAGCTAATAAAATCACACCAAGAAAGTTCTGCTATCATCTTTTTCCTTTAGTTCTGTAGAATTTAACAGTAACTTTAGGGATCCTGAGAGAACCAGTGGAAATTTAATACAGAGCAATTCCATATATAGGTGTGCAAACATAACTTAAAATTACACTGGGTTTTAAAACTGATCTAAAACCAGCAGGTTTTGCTAAGCTTTGTCTACTCACCATAAAGAGTGATCATAAATGTGTCATTAAAAGGTCTGCCAATCATTATAGCCTGGACTGATATCCAAGTAAAAAGTAACACTAATGTCTATTTCAATAAACACTTAAAAGTTTTGAGTTCAAATTAAGTTTGATGGTACAACAGATATTTCACAGTTTCTCCCAGTACCACTGCACTTATCAGGCTACCATGAAATGGCACAACCAGCATTTGCATCTTAGAATCCAAGGAGGACACAACACTAACAACACAATGACATTGAGGCACATTCACTCTTGTCCTATACTATTCAATTTTATGACACTGTCAAGTCTGTATTGTCAATTTAAATTCTATATCTTCACATTAATCAATTTGTAGCAACACTGCCCTTCTTCCCCAGGCAATTTGTCAATGATTATTACTTACTGTTAGATTTTATATTAATGGCTACTTCTTGAATAAAATAAAAATCTTTACTACTTGTCAATCTCTTGATCTCTTCTTGTTTCAAAATTAGAGCAGGTTTTATTTGTCTTAGCCTTCAGAAAATAATTTGCAGTACAAAATAGACAGGAAAGGAATATGAAACAAATAATCTCTCTCTATGAACTTATCCAAAGCATCAATGCAATTGAACTCACATACCAGAATTCCTTCTCCTCGTTTCACTTACACTGTAGAAGAGCACTTAATTCCATGAAGTTCAGCTTATAAAGCAAGTGTGACAATTACAAACTCTAAGGTGCACAAATTCATGTGGTAACACCAAAATGGATGTGCTACAATCACTGCTGTAGCCTGTCATTTTAGAGGATGAATATCTATTAAAATCTAAATGGCAAAAACTTAATAGCAAATATAGGATGTCAAAACTGCCTTCAATTGCACTCATACAATCCTGGATGACCCTACACAAAATCTAAAGCATTTATAAATAAAAACAATCTTTACCTTTAACATTCTCTCCAAATCCCAGAGAGGCAGAAACCGAACTGTCTGTTTCTGTTTTGCTACTTGTTTTCTCTTTCATCACATCATCATCACTTGAAACATCATCAGAGTTCATCTTCTTTTTCTTTTTTTTATGTCGAGGAGGGAGCTTTTTCGGAAAGGTAAACATGGGAAATATCACAAGGAGCATTGCAATGGCACAAAGGAGAAATCCACTCCACCTAATGCCAGGAAAGCAGTAATGGAAACAAAAGCAAACACATTACATGAAACAAAAAAATCAAAATTACTGTTAAGAAGTTACACTGACTGGAAAGACAGACTTGTAAAATATGAAAAACTGACACTAAGAGTAAAGAATTGGAGTGAGGGAGAATCTTCGCTGCACTAAATTCCTTAATCAGAAGATGTTTCTGTTGGCTTATTTACTGCAAGGTATTTATCCAGAACCTACAAAATTTTATTAAATAGTGTTAGCTTTAGGTCACCACAAATTTTCAGTTTTGGTAATTTTTCAGTACCAAGTGCTGATAATTAGATATTCACTTTGACTTAGGCTTTCACAGGTAATTCCCAGTAAAGCAATATAGTATTTCTCTGGAGAACACAGAAAAAGCTAGTCATGTCATGAGAAGATAAAATGTCCTGATAGATACATCAGGGCTAAATCTATTCTGGTTTCCAGTGCCTACCTCTCACTGCCCTGACTGTCCAATTCTCTCCCTTCACAACTGAAGAGTTCCCAAAGCCTGAATGTAAACAAGTGATGTGCTACAATTCAAGTCCAAAACTCTGTTCTGTGACTGCAACCTGAAATAGCCTTCACAAAGCAATTCTTCTTCTCTTCCTCTGTCTTTTAAATATGGGATATAAAAAGAACCCTGAAATGATCTCCTGGCTCTCAGAGAATAGCTCTCTGGGACATAGCCACAGAAGGGACAATGTGTGGGATACAGAACAGAGCTCTTCAGCTGCATACAGTTGTCCTACCTGCAGCCAAAGAGCTTCACAGACTTCACCACAGCACCACAGATGGGCAAAAGGGCTGCACTAGAAAGTTCTGTAGAGTTAACTCGAGTCAGCAGCCAGAGAACACTCATAGGAAAGTGCCAGATAACATCATTTCTGCTCTGAGTTCTAACAGTGAGAGACCAAGGGAAACATGACCTCATATAGCTCGTTCCATAAAGAAAGACAACCTCAAAATCCACCCACAAAATTCTTCTTACATACTGGAAGTGCAGTTTTCAGTACAGACTCATCTGGTTGTACCAGGTTTACATGGCAAGGTTTTGATAGCACGGTAAGGACTGCAGGGGTGCTTCTCTGAGAAGACACCGTGAGCTGTCCCATGCTGGACAGAGACAGCTCCAGCCAGTTTTAAAACAGATCCACCACTACCCAATGCTGAGCTTGTCAGAATGCTTGTGGCACCTTGGTGTTCACTTATTCAAGAAAGGGGAAAAAACGCTGCACAGCAACTATGCAAAGAGGGTGAGAAAAGATGGAAGAAACAGCCCTGCAGACCCAAGGTGAGAGAAGGGGAGAAGGGGTTCCAGGTGCAGAGATTCACCTGCAGGCTCAGGACAAGACCATAGTATACACCTCCAGACTGGGGGGAATCCACACTGCAGCAGGCTCCAGCAGGAATTGTGGCCTGTGCAGAAGAGCCCTCAACAGGAGCAGGTTTTCAGGCAGCATATGTCACCCATGGGTGATGCTGCATGCTGGAATATTCTGTTCCTGGAGGACTGCACCCCATGGAAAGGACCTGTGCTGGACCAGTTAATAAAAGACTGTCCGAAGCAGAGAAGGAGCAACAGAGACGACGTGTTACAAGGTGACCACAATCCCCTTTCCACAGCCCACTGCATCACTCCAGTGGAGGATGTAGAAGAGCCAGGAGCAAAGCTGAGCTTTGGGAGAAAGAAGGAGTGGATAGGAAGTGCTTGTAGGTTTCTTTTTAATTCTTTCTATCCTACTCTGTTATTAACTGGTGATAAATTCATTTCCCTAAGTCAAGTCTACTTGGCCCATGATAGTAATTAATGAGGGTTTTCCCTGTTCTTATCTCAATCTATGATCTTTCCACCATATTTTCTCCCTGTTTTACTGAGGGAGTGAAACAGCTTGGTGGGCACTTAGCAGCCGACCAAAGCCAACCCACCACACAAATCTACACTAGTATTTGGAAGTTCCAGGGAAGTCAGTCAGGTTACTGTAATATCCAACCACGACCATGACAGCTTTTTCACTGCAAATCAAATTTCCAGAATCATGGTGCATTGATCCTGGCTGGATGCCAGGTGCCCACCAAAGCCATTCCTATCACTCCCCATCCTCAGCAGGACAGGGGAGAGAAAATGTAATGAGAGGCTCCCACTAGCTGCAGGGGAATCTCTGTTCAGGCATTTGGAACACCTCCCTCCCCTCCTCCTCCTCCTTCAATAACACTGGGGTCTGCAGACTGTTTCTATTGCATATTTTCATTCCACTCTCTTCTGACTGCTGCTGATGTTGCACATGTCTCTTTGTTCCCCTCTTCTTAAATATGTTATCCCAAAGGTGCTACCACCACCACTGATGGGCTTCACCTTGGAGCCGGCTGACATTGGCTCTCTCAGGTCCCTGTAGCCTTCCTGCTACCACCACCTTGTCGTGCAAACCCAATACAAGAACAATTTTTACATATCTTTGTACTACCTTTACACTATTAATTATATATTTGTTCAAGTTTAAACATTTGAAATTCTGAGTAGACAGGATTACTTGCACAGGAAACAAAAAGCATTTGGCCTCGTATTTGTAATGCAAAGATATAGCAAACTTTATTTTTCAATGAAAACAAATTCATATGCAATGCTTTGTATGGTAAGTGATTACACACAGGCAAACAACAAATAAACAGCCATGTGTAACACTATTTTTATTAGAAGCTTACAGGAAGCTTTTGCAAGGCAAATATAAGTGACTGAAAGTTTTGACTAGTTTTGATATTATGTAAACAGAAAATCCTCTATTCATTCATTTTAGCTGATAAAATACATGGATTAGAAAGCAGACTTTTAGGAGGATTAGTCAGCACTGTCAGACGGAATAAATCCGTAGTCCGTATATAAATGTAGCAACATCCCTTTCAGGATCTCAAAGGCAGAAGCTGCAAAGGCACTGATCAAAGAAACAATCTGTGGCAATAATACGCAGAAATCTGCAACCACCCACTCAGGAGGAAACAGCAAAGGAGATAGGGCCTGTAATGTAGCATGAGATGAAATTCAAATCCAAAGGGACCGTTATGACAGTACACCAAATGCTGGAGGTGTCACAAATGCAGCCCTGGATGCAATTATCTCACCATCCACACCTCGTAACTTCCTGGAGAAATATCAAAGAATTGGAAAACAGGCAAAAGATGGTATCAAAAATAATAAGGACATCTACAATGGGAAATTGAGAGGTCAGAACAGGAGCTACATGAATTTAAAAAGCCCTTGATTTTCTGTCTTCTAAAGTCAAAGAAAATATGCAGAAGAATACCTCAAAGGCATCCACATAAGCCCTAGGACCTCAAATAAAGCAATTAAAGCTAAGGAAGGACCAGACAATGCTGAAGGAATTCCTTTAAACTTCTTGTGTGGAATGTTGATGAAAGACTATGTAGGAAGATCCAAGTGTTAAACAGATTCTGAACTAGGACAACACTCAGAAAAGCGTCAGCAAAAGAAAATTTGATTTGAAGCACCTGACAGACTGCCAAGGGCTACTCCACAACTAATGAGGTCCCTATATAGCACATTACAGTTCTCAAAGACAACAACACGATGAAAGATTTCTAACAGACATCCCTACAGTTACCAAATTTGAATAAAAAACAGTTTCAAACATTTGATGGGTTAGCATAGACAGCTGGCTTGGAATTTAGCCCAGAGCACCCAAAGAAACCCCAGGTGTGCAAAACCTAGAAGCAGAAATCCAAGTACTGTGAAAACTCAAGGAATAATCAGATCAGAAATAACCCTGAAAAATAACCATTTTACTCTACCACGTTGCACGAGAGATAAACCAAATTATGTGTCCTGCAATATACCTCCTAGAAAGGAACAGCTTAAGGAAAAAAAACAGGCTGTACTGCTTTTATTTTAGCTATATATCATAGTTGCTATACCCACTATTTTGTCTGTAAGTACTGCCTCCTCTAACAATGGAAACTGTTAAATTGAATCCTGCAGTAAGTTGCATTAGGAATCTTACAGCTATAATAAAGAAAAGATAGGAATCAAAGACACTAATTCACTTCAAAGGAAACAAGACTCAGAAATCTCATATATGACTTCCCATTGCATTATCTCAATATAACCATACTGTTAAAATGTGTCAGCTGAAGTAAATGTTGGGCTACTCTTACATTTCAAATTCTTAGATTGCAAAGATAAAAATAAACTTGACTACGCAGCACTTCCCTGCAAGGAGAAAATGTCACAGTCCCGGAAAATATATTTCAGTGGAATGAAAGTTACACTTCCAGAATCCTCTGCAAACAGAGAGTTAGTGAGCAGCAAGAGACAAAGGTTTAACCCTCACACTGTAGGAGTCTTGCTTTTTTTAAAAGGGTAGACATAGCTTCAGAAAGAGAAAAGAGAATGGGACACAAATGCTATGAATGCCACTAAACTTTTATGAGAGGCCACTACAGACTGTGGAACAAATTATCAGAGATCTGATAGCAGTTGATACTCCTCAGAAATTTAAGAGAGAAAGAACGGACATAGTCAAAAATGAATGAGAAATAAAAAGACTTAGAATACCCATCAAGGAAAGCCAGACCCTACAGATTTAATCAACAAGATTAAACAAGAAAACTTTGAATGACTTTTACTGACTTTGTTGCTTTGGCTATTTTACTTCTGCTGAAGCTGCATGAGTTAAAACTCATTTACATCAGTGGTTGTGTTACAGATAAAGTCAAAAGTTTATCCCACATTCATACAGCCCCACTGATTCCAATTAACAGATGTATTTATGGGCCTGTTTGCAATTTCTGTCAAAAGTACTGATCAGATGCTGATTACGAGTTCTGACATGTCATTAAAAACATGGTTTTTTTTACACAGAAGTGTAAGAATTTTACAAAAAAATGTATAGTATTTTCCTCTGATTCCCCATCTTTTATACTAGAATAGTCCAAATTCTGACATTGCTGCACACTCACAGAACAGATCTTTTTAGTGAGATAAGTCAGTAGATAAATCAGAGCAGGGAGCTGTTAACCTCAAGGCCATACTCGGCACTCATCTTTGCCTTTCTCTTGCTGAAAATTCGACAAAACAGTGCAGCAATGGTCTTGGACTAAGACCAATCAAGCAGGACTAAATCTTTAAAGGTTTAAGAAGACTCCAAAGAGTGAATTTTTCATATCAAACTGTCAGGAAAGATCACTGCAGAATAAACAGAAACAGATACAGACTGACTGCAATGGCACAGTGACAAACACTAACCCAGGGCACAAGAACTGACACTGCACCTTACACCTACAAGGCAGAAGTCTCTTCCTCAGATAATGAACTTCAGGTTTTTTCTGGGATTGCATGAAAACTTCAAGGCAGATTTATGATTTATCTAAGAAAAGGCAGTTAAAACCTCCTCAAGACCTGCTGCCGCAAAGACACATTGCAAAGGAGGCCACATCTCAAAGGCTGCCTGAAGACATCAGCTAGCAATTACAGCTGCTACATCTCAGCGCTGCTGGAAACCTACTCCTTATGAGAGAATAATGTGATGGTTTACAGCATCTGCTGCCTAAACACAAGCCATCACCCTGAGAAAAAAAGACTGGAAAGGGCATGCTCTGACCCAATCCTACCTCCTTCACCTGGAAAAGGATCAGTAAAGTCTAGTGTTTCTCATCTGGGCAGCAGAGTTCAGTGTTTTATGCTGCCTCCTCTGGAAAATCAAAGAGGAGATTAATCCAGCTTCCAGTAAGAAGGGGTTGTTTCTGGGCACCAGAGATCCTCCATGGCCACCTGCAACACCAATATCCTGCCCTGCCATCCTTGTGATGAGCACTGTCAGTCAGTGCCCACTGTGGTCAGGGACAGTCCTGAACAGCCAAACGTAGGGAGTTTTCCATGCACTGTTCCTGTGCGCTCCTGTGGCAAACTTTTCCTGTCAGAGGCTAGTGTACAGTAATCAACAGAAACATAATCTTTAGTGTGTAGTAATCAACAGAAACATCTTCCTCTGCCTCCTTCTACACCCTTAATAAACCAAGCCCTCAAGGGATAAAATCTTCTGACCTGTCTTAATCACCTACTGGCAACTGAGAAAATGGTTTTGAAAAACGCTCAATCCTTACCAGTTTCCAATGAATCGGGGATCACTCTGGTCAATATACACAGTTGTCCTAGGATCAACATAGAAACCAATAAGAAGTCCTCCTAATAAGTATCCAGCTGCAGGTCCAAGTGCTCCCATTACGTACATGATGGCTGAGGAAATAGAAGGTCAAAGTCATACATCAATAAAATTAATGTTTCACTATTTACTTACACATGAAATCACAAAGTAATTGTGCTTCTTTAAACAAAAAGTTCTGCACCCTAAAACTTTAAGGAACCTTTTTTGCAACCAAGGCAGCAACTTCTGCCTATGTCACATATTACTAAGAAGATTACTGCTTTCTGTACATTTTTCAGTCAAATTATGCAAGTATACACTATTTTGGTATTCTGGATGGAAAGCATACTTGACTTGCATAAAATTTTTCCCATTTGGTAACATTTCCTTTAAATCTAATCAAAATTATTTAATATATAAACTAAGAAAAAGTCTAACTAATGGTAAAGAAAAAGAAAAGCATGGAAGTGAAAAACTGTAATCAAAGAGCACAATACAACATTCTAATTTAGCTACCATCAGTCTAATACTGTGTATAAAAGAATGGTCCATTTTAAGAAATCAAATAATCCTATGTCAGAAATTGACAGAACACAGGTTCACAAAAGGAAAGTCCTATTTAACTAACTTGTTATCTTTCTATGGGAAGGTCATCCACCCAGTGGATGAAGAAAAGG
>VZSR01001685.1:24014787-24068113 GCA_013398615.1 Brachypodius melanocephalos
AAGAGGTGGAACGAATGACCTATGAGGAGTAGCTAAGAACTTAAGGCTTCTCTAGTTTAGAGAAAAGGAGGCTGAGGGGCAACTTCATTGCTCTGCAGTTCCCTGAGGAGGGGATATTTACTCGCTGGATCTTTGCTCTCTGGTATCCAGTGACAGGACACATGGCAATGGTTCAAAGCTTCATATGGGGAGGTTTACATCGAATCTAAGGAAATATTTCTTTATGGAGAGGGAGGTCAAACACTTGGGAAGGTTTCCTAGGGAGGTGCCAGACTTACCATGTGTTTATAAGAGGACAATTCCCTTAGTAATAGGTTTTAGTTTTTGATCAGCCCTGAAGCAGTCAGGCAGCTGGATGATTGGCGTAGGTCCCCTCCAACTGAAATGCTCTGCTCTATTCCACTCCATCCCACTCCATTCCAATCCCCTACAATATATCTCTTCCCTTCCTTAATATATCCTGCAGTATCCATTCCTTTTAAGATTCTTCTGCTCTGTTTGGTCAGGCTGTCAGTATAAAAGGCACAGGGGTGGAAGGGTTGGTCTCTGCGGTCCGCTCACGTATCTTGTACCACTGAAACCCAGGCTCCAGCACAGCAACACTGGCTCAGCTGCTGCAGATCCTCTAGCAGCACCATGAAAGAACCGATTATCTCATTCTCTCTAATTCTCTCTCTAAATCCAGATGGTTACTGGACTAGTCCCTGTCCACAACAGCAGTATGTGGACTCCATCCTTTTTGGTCCCATCCTCAATCAGACATACTGAGCCCCAGACTGCAGCAGCTGAAGAAGCACAACTGAGTTGTTACAGCTTGAGTTTCCATGTTACCTGTTACAGTAAATTATATCTCACAGATAAACAAAAGATATCACTAAATCTGCCTGATTAACCCAAAATAACTTGCACATTTCCATCTTACATTTTGAAATAAGAGGATGAAGAAAAAGAGCATTCTCACAAGTAAAAAGAGAGCCTTACTGCAGCAAAAAAAAAATCACAGAAGCTACCACAAAAGGTAAAACTGCCTATACTAAAAAATGCTGCCAGATTACAAATTGATTACACAGTTTTATCACTTTCAAGTAATTTTTTTTCTAAACATGTTTTTGGTTTTTATGAAACTGTGATTTTGAATAAATAGATTTTGCTGAAGTCCTTTTCACATAATGGTTTTCAGAACTGTGTTCACTATTTAAATTTATTCCAACCATGTTCCCTACTGAATTGATTGTAAACAATTCTCTGTATGCCTAAAATGCTCCATGAGACATTGAAACTCTGCTCCTTAGCAGCAACTGGTTGGATAAATCCCACAGTAACTGTTACTTGAAAAATTCACATCATGAGGAGGAAAGAAAAAAAAAAACAAGCCAAAAACTATCTCCACATTCCCACAACCAATAATAAATTTTGTTCTACAAATGTTTGCTTGGAAAGTTGATTCAGACAGCTACAGCAAACTCAGATCTCTAAAATCTTTAGAGAGGAAACACAAAGGGAGTAAAAGACTGACCTAATCCATTCACTTAAGTACTCAGAAAAAATACTTATGCTGCATTAATTCAGCTTTAGTTCCACCACTGAAAGCAGCAAAATGCAGCAACTGCTTAGGTTTCAAAGCACTACCCAAAAAGTGTATTTTGTACACCTGGAAACTTCAGAGTGTTTTCTTTGTAAGCAGAAACATTGCACAATAAAGATAAAAGTAACTGCTCTCCATTATAGGAAGAAATCCTGTTGACAATTTCAGGAGTATTTTAACATTACTATATGCTGTTCAGGCTCCAAGATGTATTTGTTTTTAATATAACTTACAGGCAAAATGTCACTTTCTGAGTCTTTCAAAAAACACAGCCTCCATGCTCCTGGTCAATGACAGGAGGAAGCATCACCAGGTAAGTTCTTAAAGTTGCCATTTTAAGACACATTGCAGCATCTAATGATGGTCACTATCAGAAACCAGACACCAAGTGCAAGAACATGATTTAGACTTATGAATGGGACTAAACAGAGCATGGCAAGCATAATGTTTCAGTATTTCAAAATTAGGTACTTGAAAGAATCTGCCCCAAACTTTCAAACCTTGCTGTGGAAGTGAAGGGCAAACCAGCTCCATAAGTCACCCTGGCAGGCTACTCAAGGGTCCTGGACCCTTAAAATTCTGATCACAGCCCTCACAGCTATATTCAGAAATAAAGATGGTTTTGATTCTGAAGTAGGCTACCAGGATTACTGGATGATATAGAAAAGGAACTAAACTGGAAACAGATTCAATAAGGGTGTCATCAAAATTGTACCTGCTTCACAAATAAAAAATTCTATGGAGAATGGTTTCAGAATTTTTTCCACTTAGAGCACTAGAAGGTCTCCAGCTTTTGGATGAAAAAGGTTCAAAAACATGTAAATGATGTATAAGCACCTTCCTTTCAGCATTCTGCCAGGGATTTCAGCTAACGCTTTTTAGTCCTCCCTCTTCAGGCCAATGATTTGGGATTGTGATCTAGGGAGTTGCACATATGTAACAGCTGACCTCAGGGTGACTTAGAGCCATCTGAGAACTCATGGCATTCAACATAACCAGCTCAGAACGGACCTGGCAAAAGCTTTTCCCCAGAAGTCTGTTGTAGCTTGCTGCTGCTGTCATGTAGGATTCTAAGTCTTCAAAGGAAAGCACAGGTTGGTTTACTAAAATTACACGGCCTTTAAACGAGACAATTTCAAAGATGAAAGACCTTGTGGATTCTTTAAAGTCTCCCTCTTCTCCAAAGATCAGTGTTGTGGTTAAGAGTTTCCACTACCGAGCATATCTCTTCTTCTGTGTGTACCTTCTCTCCAGTGATGAGGGACAGCCTTTCCCAGCCCTCCCAAACCTGGTCTTTCTCTACCTCTGACACAGACCACAGATAAGTAAAAATATCCTGGTTCATAGAGAGTTAGTTAACTGCCCATTTTCACCAAAGATATCTAGCCATGGCAATTTTAATTCCTTGAAGCTTTGTACTGGAGGAGCTTCACTGCCTCACTGAGCGTGTCCTCAGCATGGCATATCTCAGGCTCTACATCACACTAGCAAGGTGGTCTAGTTTAAAAACTGCAGCTGGCTGTGGCTAGCCAGGCTTAGCCATAAACTGCCATCACAGCTGAGATGCTGGATGGGAGAGAAAAGGGGAGTCAGAGAATTAACAACCTAATTACAAAAGGAATTTACCTATCCATGTGAAATGAGATTCAACAATGTCATTCTTTACCACAAAAAAGTTATCCTGGGACATGTTGCAATAAATACTGCCATTCTGACAATGTTTGACAAAATTATTATATTGTCTATTGCTTTTTTCATAGGAGATTTCTTCTTCAACAGGAGAAAGCTTTACATACAGCCTATTGCAGCACAGTATTTTTGAGTACAGTAAGATGAGCTGAATCCTCTATGGGTCTGAAAATCTCTATGTAAACACCAAGCGCGTAAAAAAAACTTTGTTGCCAAAGAATTTTTTTTTTTAATCTACCTACACTACCAAATTTAATGAGACAGAGGTTATACAAATATTGTGAATTTCCTTTTCCTCTTCTAATCACACTGAAAGACATCTTCAGCAGGCTCTGTATATGGGAATATATATAATATGTCCCTGTGGCACCCTCATATCCATACATGAACCCTCGGACAGTGCCTCTTTATATTAGCCATGCTAGTACAAATTAAAGTCACAAGTCACATACTGTGCCTAGAGGAACAGAAACTACACATTAGTGAGCTACAACAGGTTGGCTTCTGGATTCTAAAAGAGACACTTTGGTTACAAAAGTAAAAACAAAGGCATACATTGCTCACTCACTGTCATCTCCTCTATGCGCACACACGTCACCACACAGAGTTTATCACAGGAGGAGGAGGAGGAATATTTCTGAAAGGCCCCATTATCCAAATCTTGGCAGCACATCACCATAGTACAACTGTTCATTTCATACATGTGTAAGACAAGCAGAATTTGACCTTTATTCTATTTTCAATGGAAGTTTAGAATTTGCAAAATCCTGCAAAAGCTACAGGGTGCATTCCGAAGGTATATTAAGTATACGTATACGAGTATGTATATGCATGTTTGCTACTGTCAGAACAGTACAGCAATTTTAATAGATTTTGCAGGATACTTTCTAGTGGTATAAAATTATAATCCTTTTATATCTGTAGATTTCAAATTTTTACTCCAAAATCTTAACTGCCATTAGCATGAGGATTTTGATTGGAAAACAGAGATACAAAAGACAAAATGAATCCCCTATAGTCATAAAGTAGAGTAGTAAGTCTAGAAGTGTAATTCACTTAATTGAAGCAATAATTCAGTGCCCTATCTGCTGAACAACACTCTGCTGAAAGAGCAGCACAAAGAAGAATAAAAACAACAACAAAAAGAAAACATCCATATGAATTTGCAAGAAAAGCCCTGTGGTTACAGATTACTTATTTAAAACCTGAGGACTGAGCATTAACAGAAATGCAAGATGAACTTTATATAGTCTTGAATAATGTGTCAAGAAATTTAAAGGGCTTTAGGTTTTAAGAATAGTCACAGGGTTAGCACCTGGGATTCTGCAAGCAGAAGAAGCACCACTATGCTATGGTACCACAGCATCATCTCCAGTGCTACCAGCAGCATGTGTCCTTGAAAAGCTGTACTATGCTGTCACTGGAGAATGGGCAGCACTGTTATTTCTCTAAGGTATAGAGCAGGTTTTGACTTCTCCACAAAGCAATGCTGACAGGCAGAGGTTTCAAAGACAAACAGGTCCCAGCTCTCCCCTGCTCCTCTCCTGCCACAGCACTGCGATGGGATAGCAAGGATCAAGCATAAAGGAGCTTTCAAAGAAACATTGCTCCCATTCATAAAGGCGTGTTTACCTCATCCTGTCTAATTCCACCCACACAGAAGCTACCCCAAGAAACATAAGGTTTAACCACTCTTTTGAGCCTGAGGACACAAAACTGAGTTGTGAGCAGAAGCCAGGCAGACTTCTCAAAAGCTTTCAAGTCAGGAAACTGGTTCACTTCCTTCTTTTCATCACGAACGCACAATCAGACATATCTATACATGCTTTAGGATTTTTCTTTAATGTGGTTATTTGCTCAGGAAAAAACAATGCTTTGAGCATTACTGCAGTTCAGATAATAATGTCCAGTTCACATCTTTAAATCACTTCCTTTCAAAACGTGTTAGTGTTACCATGACTTTAATAGTCTCTCAGATCCAGTGTTCCACTCAAAACAATAAACAGAGCAACAAAACTACTTCAGTAGTCTCTCTTGATCTTTGTATAGAATATATCTGCCACTATTTTAACAAGCAGATTCCACAGACCTGGAAGACAAATTTATAGAGAAACATAACCAAAGCATAATTTTACATGCCTACCATGGAAAAGAAAATAAATGGTTGAGCTTACCACTCCATTAAAAAATTCTGGAAGTTAAATTAAATATGTTTCCATTTTATTTAAGTGACTTGCTACCAGATGAAAAGAGAGAGATTTTTACTTTTCTCTTACAGCTTTATAGCTGAGACATCATTTGTATTAAAATAAATATCATTCCCCGATTTAAACAGCTAAGTTGCTTCATGCTTTG
Organism: Brachypodius melanocephalos; assembly: GCA_013398615.1. NCBI lineage: Eukaryota > Metazoa > Chordata > Aves > Passeriformes > Pycnonotidae > Brachypodius > Brachypodius melanocephalos. Next base: position 24,020,417 of record VZSR01001685.1, read on the forward strand.
TACTCACCATTTGTGATCATATTCTAAAACCTTATGGTCGTTTTCACTGGATCCAGTACTACTATATCCATAAAAAACCCAGGAAAGCAAGCTCAAAGAAAGCAAGCTAAAATAGGCTGTTTGTCCCAAACTGTACTTCTTGTATACACTGTCACTGCAATGCTGCTCCAAGTCATTACATGCTGTAGAACCACAGTGCCTACAAAGCCATTCAACTTACACCAAAATTTCACAGACTCAGTACTTGTCTTCTGGTTACGCTACCAGGTGTGTACATCCAATCCAAAATCCAAAAACATTGAAAATAACAAAGAAGAAAAGCTTATACATGTACCATGGTAGATCAGCTTTACAGATACTTGACTAAAGAAATTATTGCCCCAAGGAAAACTACTCCAGTGCTTAAAATGAGAGTCTTCATTTCCTTTTTCCTAAAACCTGACAACTGTGGAAGTAGAAATCCCAGAGGCAACGGGAAACTGTCCCATTCTTTAGAGACAAATGTTTTGCTTGGGACACACAAATATTACTTGGGGATTTTAATCAAAATTTATCTTTTCTCTCTTTATATTCACCTATAAATAAATATTTTCTGATAATATTATCAAAAATGACTTGTGGTTAGCAAGTAAATATGAAAAAGACACATGTTGAAAAAAATTAGTGAGAATGGCTGCAGTTTCTGAGTGCTATTTCCTATCAGTGTGGTCAGCTGAATGTAGACACCACACACAAATAAATTCTTAGACTGGACAATTAAGCAAATCAGGTTTTATCAGCTGTGTAAATTCTTAAACCAATTCTAACATAAGAATCTTCTGGTGATGATGGTATTCCAAAAACACATACAACTAACTTTAAGCATATGGTAGTCCTCACTGATGTGAATTGCTTGCATGACCAAAGATAAACACATCTACACTTGCATGATCAGAACCTAAACGGAAAACAAAGATGTTCTGATAGTCTTTCCATGAAGTCAAAAGCATTAGTAAACTAAAGAGATGTTTGGGATTTCTTTTTAAAATAGAAGTGTCAACAACTGCTTAAATGCATGAGTAACAGTGATCTTTCTTAAAACTCCCAATTTTTTTTTCCATACATAGGAAATTTTGATATGGAAAAGTACTGCTATTGAAATTGAGGTCTCAGATGCACACACTACTTGTGCTGAACAGAGCCAGAATGTCCAAAGAGGTGCAACAGAAGACACAGCTCTGGTCTTGGCTGCTACTTTCTGCAAATCAGCTCTCAAAAATGTTCCACATTTTCAAGTTTTTTAAGTTTATGTTGGTATGGTGTGTTACAAACACAAAGTAACATATCCCAAGAAATTCTCTAGGCATGAACTCCCAAACTGTGAGTTTTCAAAAGAGCACATTTCTTAAAAATGTTTTCTTTTGTGAATAGTAAGGCAACTAGATAGAGATGTTCACCATTAACATCTACTGAGTGACTCCTCAGTCCCTTTTGGATTCTTGGTCTGCCAGCATCCCAAAGTTCTGATTACTACAAAGAACAAAACAATGAAATGTCATAGAAGTAGTGTCCATTTCCATACAGAAAATTATCTACTGAATGTAACTATTATTAACTAAATCGTAAGCAAGCTACTACTCCAAATCATTTTTAAAACCTTTAACTAATAACTGGTTAGATGATTTCACTGTATTATTTCCCATTCATTCAAACACTGGAAGCTAAATCCCCAGTACTCAATTCAACATTCACATTAAGAGTATTCTTGAAGCCAATGTGACTTCTGTCTTGAAGCAGGCAGGATTTGGCACTTTGCACAAATACTCAGTGGTGTTCCTACTAAAAGGACATTGAAGCTGTTGGCTGTCTAAGATACTAAAGCAGCCTCTTGACTCATTGGCATTCTTTCCATAAGGTCATGTCAAATGGGAGTACCTCATCTCTGCCTTTTAATTGCTTAGCTTTGGGGGTTTTTTAATAGTTTGGCAGCTGAGGCTACATATACACATTTAATTTTCGCTATGGATTATCCCCAGGCACGTGCTTATAGGCTCTGCTGATCTCATCTTCTTAAAACTGACTTTCATATCTTTAACATTACTTCTAACTACACTAGAGTGGACAGAGGTGTTCACTTGCATGTCATTCCCTTTTCTTCAGGCTGTTGTAACTGAAAAATATCAAACTGTGAAAGGTGAGATTTGGCCTTCAAGCAGACCTCACCAGGTAGATCCCAAATAAGGAAACAGAGAAAAAAAAAAGAGATCAAATTTAAAATCACAGCTGGAAAGGTCCATAGCTACATGACCAGCAGAATCCAGCCCAGAAGAGTATTTCAGAGTTTTTGTATTATGATTTATTTTTACTTTGTTTTACAACATGTTCAGGTAGTCTAAGAGCACAAGCCAACAGAAATATATTACTCTGGTCCTCTCATCTCTCTGAGCAGGGAGAATGAATCCACTCCCAGAGGAAAAGCAGGGAAGAGCCCTGTGAAATTTATCAGGCACAGAACCAGATGTTAAGAGTATGCCATCGTGAACCATCAGAAGAACCAGAAACAAGTACCTATGCCATAGCAAAATCCATATACATTAAATACCCAATGTCTATGGATGTGGGCTTTTATTGTGCACAAACCAGCTAATGGCACACAAATATCTGTTTTTCAGAGGCTGGTTTGACATGCATTCTTTTATACTTCATCATTATTCAAAGCCAGGTTCTTTGTGCCTAGGAAAGAAAACGTGAGGAAGTAGAGGAAATAGACCAAACATCTGCTGAAAGGGAAGGTTAGGTGCTGATAGTAAGTGCACTTATATAGGTACTCATTTTTGCTTTGTCCCACCAGCAAGACAACAGAACAAAGAAGTAAAGGGGGAAATCACTTCAATCATATTCCCTCAGAATTAATTTCCTTTCAAAAATTGGTTTCTGCCTAGGAGGTATAGGTTAATTATTGAAAATGCCAGTGATCATTCTCCCTTCACTACCTCTCGCTAATAGACTGCAAAGAAGGGCAAACCATGCAGCATTTCTTTTTATTTTCCTTGTAAATTGCACTTACATTTTCATCTTTCAACCGAAACAACAGTAATTACACTTCATTACTCATATCTGATTGAAAATCTGCCTGTAAGCAATAGCCTATTATTCCAGTAATTTGCAGATGACCCTGTGAGTTTTAACATCTATTGTATTGCTAAAAAATTATTTTTCTACATTCAGAAAGGCTGAAAGCTGCAACAGCTTCAATAAAAAATATACTGGCAAAGTGAAATGCAGAGCCGTATAGTCATATTTAAAACAATGTTGAAAATACTACTACAGGTCAAAGAGTCTAAAAAACATTTATACAGGAGACAGTTTATTTTAGCTAAATGACAACACCACTATTTTATGAAAAATTCCAAAGCTCCAAAGTACGGTCTTTATCTTCATAGGAACAAAATTGTTTGGGCACTTTCACGAAGCTGGAATTATGGTGAAATGTTTGGATTCTGGAAAGAAAACTTGAGCTTTGGGTTCTGGGTAAGGAGTCTCCTCTGTTTTCCACAGAGGGATCGTAAGATAGACATGAGAACTCATACAACTCCATGTTGTGCTTGGGGACAAAAGAGTTTCTCAGTGTAGCACCAAACTGAATCTCTTCATCCCAGCTATGGAAAAATGTCATCAAGCAGTGCTCCAGGAAATCCTTCCTTCCCCGTGGTTAAGGAGCTAATGGGTGCCCCACCATGGAGAAACAAATTGTTCTCAAATGACCCTAAAACTCTTGACACAGCCTCATGCAATAGGATACAGAAGCACCGAGCTACAGCTGCAGATCCCTGAAAAGATCCTCCTAAATCTGATAAAAGGACATGAACTGTTAGAGATATCAGAGAAAATGAAACTGAGATTATAGAGAGTCACAGAAAAGTGGTGAATATAGTTTTGTAAGAAACCGAAAGGCAGGAAATTAATTTATATTTTTGTTTTGTACAGAAAATCACCACAGACACCATTAGTTAGCAACAAACTGACTCTATAAATAAATATGATTCTATAAATATATTTCCTTAGACCATTTTAGTCAGGTCCAGAAAGAAACAAGCATATCAAGCATATGCCTCATGAGGAAAGGTCGATATTGACATGCAATGCCAATAATAATAATAATAAAATTGCAAAAGTATTTCAGTTTGACATTATAAGTAATGTGTTTTACATGGTTTGCTTTGGTTTGATATTGACTGTGTCACGCAAAAAAAATATTTTTTTTTAAATGCTAATCTGTAGTCCTACATAAAGATCAAAATAATTCAATATAAATTAAATATCTCAATATGATCAAAACCAAATCATTTTCTCTACACAAAAAAACCCTAAATCACTATATCCCTATAATCAAGATTTAATTATATCATAATTTGTCAGAGCAAGACCATCACAACATTTTTATTAGTGTTATTCAATGGCATAGCTTAAACACCACATGTAGCTTTAAAAAATCACTCTAACAAAAGGTTCTCCTATTACAAATGGTAATATTATAGCTAAAATTATCTTTCTTCTTAAGATATAAATTATCACTGTGATTTACAGCTCCATTTGCAGCTCCTTTCCAGTTCCAATAAGATACGTTAATAAAATACAGAAGTATTACTAACTTGTAGTGTTGGCATTTCCAAGAGAAAACTATTTATATTACAGGGACCTTTCCAAGATTATTTCAAAACACCATATATGGCTGACTTACAAAATCTGAAATATTTCTATTCAGCTAAAGTTACTTTCACTAATTAGGTAATTCAATTATTCAGCTGACATGATTTAGAGAAAATTGCCAATATCCTTTCATTTAGTCTGCAATTTAAAGAAAAAAAAGATTGTTCATTCTGGCTTTTTCTTTCTTCTGTGAGTAGAATTAGACACGACAGCTTTGCTTCTCAACTACTTAGATTAATAGATTATTAAGGATATTTTTATTCTTCAATAGTAGAAGATGCTTTCACAGACATGAAAAATGTGGTGGCTAGAGGCTATGCAGAAATGACTTTCTGCCAACTTTAGACACACTTTCATGGCAGTAACTTTTTAAACTAAATAGTTTACTATATTCCTAGGGATATGGTAGATTGTCTCTAACTGAGTGCTTTGTTTTCAGCTATCTGGTTCTATGTAACTAGAGCTTTGGATAGGGATAACACTGTAATGAAATCTGATTGAACACAGATGTCAGAGTAAATGAACGTAACAGTCCTTTCTGGCCCAATAAAGCATGAAATTATCCCACCAATTCTCTTTCCATCTCTAACACAGTAGATTTTGCAGACCTCATCCTTTGCAAAGAAGGGTGCCAAAAGACAAGAAGCCTCTTCACCTTTCTTTCCTAGCTGTGCTGCCTCAAGCCATCTCCAAAGGCCTTAGCCTGCTAAGGGAAGGGAAGAGCTGCCCTGTGCACTTTGCCATTTCACAGATGGAGCAGCTGAGCATTTAGCACAGAGAGTCCCAGCATGGCTGGTGGCCTCGGAACTGGCTGCAGCAGCCAAGGAACCCCGAGGCTGTCCTGAGCCACCCTTGGGCACCCCTCTCTGCCACGGTGACTCCGAGAACATCAAAGAGCAAGCACACCCCAGAAAAACTGACCTGGAGCTGGTACTCCATAGACACTGCTCAGGCAGGCTCAGGAAATAGTGCATAAAGTACCAACAAGAATCAAATGTATATCCTGACACAGATTTTGCTCACTCAAGCAACTCAGTGACCTTTTCTTTCTAGTATCTTTGTCCATTCACATGCATTCTCATAGGGAACATATTTTCAGCCATTTACACTAGGAAGATTCAATTGGAAGATTACACTTATGTACACAATCTGCAAACTATCACAGTTTTCAATCATTTTACCACCAAAAAGCAATTTGTTGAAACACTAATCTTATGTTTGCAAAGAAAATTCAATTTGAGCCCTAAATCCCACTGAAATTCACTGAAAGTCAGGTCCCTTGACTCCCTTAGTCTCCTTGGGAAATTTTAACTTCAGTTATTAAATTATTCTGACAGAGAGAGAGAGAGATTGACAGAGAAGTCCTCAAGGAACGATACTGGAGATGCTTGGAATAACCATGATTGCAAGTGTTACCAGTGGTCTCTACTGCTGTCAGAGCTTTTCCAAGTCTAATGAAAATTGATTTGGCATCTTTTTACTCCATAGGAGTTTTCTACAACATGTGACAGAAGAGACATGTCTTCACACACTGATGAACACTTAACTACATGTTCAGATTCATACTAATGAATTTGCCAACATAACAAGTGGAAGGCCATAGCTCACAGACAAAGAATAAAAATGTCCATCACTAAAAACTGAAACACCTAGTACTCTTCCAAAGAGCAAATATAAAGCATGTACTACATTTTTATACCGCATGTTATACCTAACTGCAATTGTTATCCACTGTAGTGATCATTTTAAGAAACTATATTGTCATGAGATTAATTTATGGTAGTGCAGACTGAGTTTCAACAGAGCACTCGCAAATATTTGTTAAACACATACATTTGAAGGTGCACCACAAGCCTTTGTTTGTCTCTTGTACAATGACTGGTTGTCATTGTACAAGAGACACATAATGTGAAAGCTAAAATAATCAAATGCAACACTAGCAAGAAGGCTCTTAAATTTTCTGTCACTGTTTAAATAATACTTGCTTCTAACAAACTCTGCAAATAAAAACACAATCTACAACAAAAAATTGCCTCAAGAACAAAAATCCCTCTATCACATTCCCTTGAACTAAAACTGTTGTATAAATTATTTATATATGCTAACAGAACACGCTTAGATCCATATGTTTATACCATTACACAGATAATTGTATCTGACACATGCCTATCCCAAATTCAAATTGCAAGTCTCTAATAAATTTTAAAAAACATCCCAAGATTACAAGTCTACTTCTGCCATCAGTGTTGACACTATATTCAGACCACAAATAGCTCAGATAAAACAAAACAAGTTTTTCAAGGGTCTTTGCAAAACTTTTGAGAAACACAGACCTTCATCTCCTGTCCCCTTTTATGCAGTTGAAGTTCTTCAGCTGCTTTTATGAAGTGTATCATGGTAACACTGATACACAGAACACAGGATTCAAAACACTGAAAACATGGCACAGTAAATTCAGCTTTGTGATCTCTCACAGTAATGTCCTTTTCCACTGAGCAGCTCACCTGCTGCATGCCTAAGGTCACCACACGTCACACTAGAGTAACATGTCCTTGCCTAGTGGCCAATTCTAACCCCCCAAACCGTATAAATCCTTCTCAAACATATCATGGCTGCTTCATTTATGCTCCCAAACACCACAGCCACTTTGCTCATCACTTTGTAAGTGCTTTGTGGGGATTTTCTGAGCCAGAGACATGCATATAGAACCAAGGCTCTTGCTGGTTCAAGCGCATTTAAATCACCATCTGCTAACTCATAAAATAAACCACTTAGTCAATGTTTCTGTCAGAACAGACAAATGATAGTAACACAGCATTATGCTTTTCAAACACTAAAACTGTTGGGAAAAGATTAGCAACTGAAAGATCAAAACAGTGCAGTGACACCAGCAGAGATGCAGCAGCAGAATCAGACACTTGTTCATAGCTAACACAGCTGAACAACCAAACTAAAATGTTACTTCTCAGTTTCATACCTGTGAAACTGTGTAGGTAGCTCTAACAGCACGCATCTCCTTTTCCATCAGAGGAACAATTCAGAGGTACCGCCCCAGGCTTTTCTCATCAGGATATTTAGCACACAGCTGATGGACACTGCCTTTTCTGGCCATTTTTTTGTGAAAACATCCATTCATTTCTGTTGTACCTTTACAAATGTCCATAGAGAAAATATTTTATTTGACATAGTAATTTTGTTTGTTTCCATAAAATCACAGAAAAATATGTAATGTTTCAATCATAAAACTGACTCAGAAGATGCACTAAAAATTATTTGCATAGTTTTAAAAGGAAAGAAAAAGTAAAAAGCTTAGATCACACCATGTCCTCCTTCACATTGATGTGATACAGGAAAAAAACCCCACAGAAATCAATGAAATGCCTTTGATTGTCACAGGAAGAAACAAAATTAGAAAACAGCCTTCTCCTTATTGTCCAGTTTCAGGAATATCCTGAAGACTCTTAGATGGACAATAGGAGCACTGATGAGTGGAACTATTTAGCACCTAACTTTTCAGTAAGCTCACCTGAGTCATATGTTTTATATGCTATGTTTACTGTTACTATTTTACTCCACTCAAAAAAAAGATAGGTGGCTTTCATTTCTGTCCAGATTTTCTTCTAGGAAACAAAATTTGCAACAATTCTAAAATATTTTTGCTATTACTATTGATTAGTTTGTTTAATTTCCTTTCCAAAGTCTTTCACTGGTATGGCACCACTGCACAGCTTCCCAGAAGCCCTCCTGTGCCAGGGAAAAGATAAGGAAAGCCAAATAATCAAGTCTTAATCTTAAAGAATGGACCTATTCTCCCTCCTGCATTTATAAAAAATAAAATAAAACCAAGCTAAAAGCACATGCACAGGTAGCCCTGTGACAGTGGAGATACTGATCTCTGCAGAGGCTCACTAGCTCTATTTATGAGGAGAAAGAAAAGCCAGGCTTGAAAACAAGTACTTCCCCACTGGTGGGGTTCAACACCAGCTCCCTTTAGCACTGGTGGTATCCTGCCTTGGGGCTTCACACAGGTTTTTCAGATAACATTTCTCCAGGATACCCTACTTCCATTTATTGCCATTTCTGAAAAATAGAACGCATTACTCTGTCTTCCTATTCTATCAATTTTTAAATGAAAATTCTTTGACCTTTCATTGTAAGAATAACGTATTTGGAATCACAAGAAATACCTTATTGGATTGTAACATCCATCTCCCTTATGTGCTACTCAGTGAAAGAACAGCATTTAATCTCATAGTTATTCTGCACTTTTTTTTTTAAGATCAGATTCACCATTGCAGTATCCAAAAGCAGATTACAAACACTTTAGCATGAATATAATTTCTCCTGGTTTTAAGAAAAGAAAATGAAATGTCTGAGGTAAGGGAGAACAGGTGAGTTTGGCAGGATCCTGCAAAGATGACTGCTTGTCTGTTCAAAATGCAGGGAGACAAACTTCTACTGCAAAGGAAAGAAAGGGAGCATGTCTATTACCAGGGGTGACAACCCCTATTATATTTTCTTCATTTATCATTTTATCATTCATTTTCAATACTTAATACTGTGTAAGACCAAATCGCTTTTATATTTGGCTTCTATTCTACACAAGCACCACATTTATGAATAATGTATTACAATTCATTACAACATAACCCTGAAAATTTGTATTTACAAGTGTTTAAGAAGCTTATCAATGGATAATGTAACTGTTAGCTATGGTGTGGGAGTTTCAAACAGTTGCAACAATAGAGTAAAAAAAAAACCTCTAGAGAAAATATTCCACTGAAAAATGTGCAATGAGGAAGCTCAGCTAAGGTTGGACTCAATGATCTTAAAAGTCTTCCTTCTCAAATCTAAATGATTCCATGATTCTATGTACCATGTAAGCTATTACCTCAGCTGTAACAACGTTCAGCTGGAGAGTCCCAGAAGACTAAGGAGACAAAAAGCTATGAACTTAAAAATCAAAATGGCAATCAAAAAGCTATGCACTTCCCATCAAAATGGGAAAATCCAAGCATTTCCACTCAGCTTTCTTCTTGTACATAAATAATTTTCAAAGGCTGTGACCCTCATCCAGTACATTTCATTTATTCCTTGGAGACAGTGTAAATTAATTACCTTGTTATGCAAGTCTTGGGTGATACGGTAATGTACAATAAGAATACTTTAATCACACAAAAACTGCACTAACGGGCAATTAGTGTGATAAAACACTATATTAACTGCAATGTGATATGGAAGTTTGCTCCCAAAATGGAATAATAAAGCTGTGTATACAGATGGCCATTAACAGAAGAGGTGATACAGGGATATTTAAACACAGGCAATATCTAATCAAAACTAAAGTTTGTAGATTACAACTCAAACTGGATTATATTGGTGCTCCTGCACAAAGAGTAAATCATCATAGAGATCATCCTTTTATTAACACACATTGCTGAAACCCATCAGGGAAACATTTATAAATATAAAAACACGTAAGCCTGAAGTCAACAGAGCTAGTATTCTCACAAGGAGCAAATGGAAAAAGTAATCCTCAGGTATGTCTTGAATGATGTACTAGAAGAAAACAGAAGCAATGATTACACAGAGAGATGACCTTCAGTGAAATGGGATTTTACTTGTATTTTCCACCCAAGAATGAATGGAAGTTGAAATGAATAAAAACTGAGAATTAAATAGCAAAATGCTAATCTATGCAAATAAGTATGCATTGATGGCTAAACACTTTTCCATCAAAAGTAGTTTTGCCATCAAACTCAGATTAATGATACCTGCCCAAAACTGTTTTCATGATGGGAAAAAAAGAGGTTTATTTCTCCCTAACTGGTTTGGTGACTTGAAAAATGTTTAATAAACTACATGCCTTTCCATTATGTCAGATTACTGAAACAAATGTAGTACAAAATTCCCAAGAGGCCTTGTTATCTGTTTAAAAATGAAAAAGCTTAACGGATCAGACCCTGCTCCCACTCAGTATCAGGTGTAACTCATTACCTTCAGAGGGAATGTGCCACAGTTAGTTGTAATTTATTAACTTTTCTGGAAAGCTTTACTAAATCTAATGTTATTAGATGCCAGGTTTGAGACCCACAAGAGCAAGGCAGCAGTGACCTACCACGACTCTGGACCTTGTAAGCACAAAAGCATTAGTATTAATTAAACGCCTCCAGACTCCCTTTCTGCTCTGACTGTGCTCACTGTCGAGCTAATTGCAACTCTCCTCCAGCACAGCTAATCGTGTCTGCCTTGCTGCAGAACAGCCAACTTCATGTTTTCTAAATGGGATCAACAGCCTGCAGACAGTAACTCTGATTGCTTCAGATCTTTTCAGCGTTCCTTGTAAGACAATTGAAATGTTTTATGCAGACAAAATGATCTTCAAATTTTTCTTCATCTGAAGTTTTCACATTAGCTGTGAAATGAGCTGAATTATAAAACTCAAAATCTCTTGCCTTTTTAAAAGCAAGAGCATCAATTAGAAAGATGAATAGGAAAGTCTTGATAGCAGCTGACATCACCATTGTAAAACATAACATTTGCAGGACTTAGAAGAAGGACTTACTTAATAAAAAGTACTAAAGAATCTAGGAAATATGAATAATAATTATGTTTATAAAAAAAAATCTCGGAACTGATGGCACTGACTTGTGCTCTATTATTAGTCACTTGACAATCCCACATAAGAGGATTACTGTCTATCTTGGCACGATGTATAACAAGAGTATATAACACATCACCAAGGGGTGGTATCACACCCACACATATCCTTCAAGTCAAATCTCCCACATCAGAAAACCACCAGCTGTCAGTTCCCTGAGCTCCACACCATTTTGCTACTCAAGAAAATTAGGGGGAAAAAGCAAAGAAGTCAAGAAGTCTTTTTAACAGGAGTGCAACAGAGACTAAATTAAGGGCAGAATTCTTGTATCATTCTTTGCCCCTGCACATAAAAATAACCATGTTGCTCCTCACACTCTCTATCCTGATTCAACAGAAAAGCAGCAGACCTAAGAGCATTCATCCAGTGACTCTCTGACACAGTCTTAAGGGTTACATTACCCCTTCTTTTCTAATGCTATGCTACTAATTCTTCTACTATCTCCAAAAATGCCATGAAAACTGGGACAAATCCAGCACTAGAAGAGTTGCTTAGCCCTGCAGTTGCATTTTGGAGACATCCTAATGCTCAGACCACAAAATAATTGATCTGAGCATCCTATTAAACTAGACGAGAAAATGTACTACATTCCTAATATACTGCACAATTTTTTCCTGTTAGGCACAATCCAAACAAAAAGCAGCTGGCTCACAGTGTAGGATGCCTACCTGCTAAGATAAATGTTATGGTTATCAAACTCTTCTACCACCACAACTACTCATCAGTCCTCTCACTGTCTCTACAAGTTACACCTCCTCTTCCTAGAGGAAAATGGTCAACCTTGGCCCGGCAGTTAGTGAAAGACTTCAGGAGACTTGGGCAAACTATGAGGTGTTATTTCTCACATATCCTGAAACTGCAACACGTGATAGATCCCTTCCTCAGTCTCCACAACACTCCAGGTAATTATAAGCACACAATATAAATCTGAGAATAGAAACATCGGAGTTTTCTTGAAAGCATGGCACTGCATCAGACCCATGATAAGCTCTTTTTTCTACAGGACTTAAATTTGGAGTGTGGGGATGCAGGGGAGGATGAAGAGCAGAATAAGCATGAAAGGAAGTTAATTATAGATCTATCTGATGATACACAGCTCTCTTTTACCTTATCCAAATACTAAAAATTTATTATTAGTTACAGAAAGGAGTAATAGCTGCTCTAATGACAGTGTAGGAACTCTTAAAATTATATTAGTTCATACACTCCTCCGTTCTTCTCTAGTTAATTGAATCTCTTATCCTTAGTGAAGATGAGAAGGCATATATGTACCCAAGGCTTCTGACTCACCAGGCTTAAAAGCTCTTTTCAAGTTCTTTCCCATTAGCTGACCTGGCCAATATTAGTCCATCAGTTTTACCTCATTTCTCATAGAAGACTGATCTTCTTTTAATTATCACAAATGCATGGGGGCAGTAGCCTTAACCGCTCTTTTCATTTTGCTTTTCAAGGCCACTTTCATCCCTATTTGTTGTCTGTGTCCTACTTGCTTCTGAGTGTCCAAAGCTAGTACAACTAACCATAAACTCAAAAAGAACCGTAAGTGACTCCATCTAAGCAAAAATTAATTGCTAACAAACATAAAGTAAGACAAGGAACAAAAGCTAATGAGGAAAGGTCTTTTTTTTATACTTCTCCATAGGTTCAGTCACAGAGGTACTCCTAAATGCAGAGGGCACTCTGAGAAGTGCTCATCTCCCGCCTCTCAGAGGTTCTGGAGAAGCCATAGGAGTAAACACATGAATACTACTGCCTACTTTGCTTCTGCAGTCAAAGAAATTCACACCAGCCAGCTCTATCCTTGACATTATAACCACAACCTCATTAAACTGCTCAGTTCACGTATCAAAATAGTGCAGTACTTAGGAACTATAATTGAGAGTACAGCTCTTCCTTCAAGCATCAATTCAGTCCTCAGCTATGCTTTTTATGCATTTACAGCATGGCATTTTATTACGATGATGATGTGCAGAGTTCAGAGTCTTTTTACTCCCCTTGTGCAACAGGACTAATACTCCTCTAGTAACACAATCCAGGTGTGGTAACAAACTAGCAGTTATTTGTTTCAGATAACCCCAAAATCCCACTTCTTTCCCTAAGTCATGCTAATCAGCAAAAGAAACAGTTTCTTAAATTCTTATTTCAGGCCAATTATATAACTTACCAGATAAATGCCTGCATTGATGCGCATCAGCACTACTACACTGGAGACTCAAAAAGCTCATGTGCTATTTTCTCCAGACTATAAAAATTCCCTAGGGATACCTTCACTATTTCTGTCACTAGACAGCTGTATTAAATCAAGTTGATATACACTGCCCATCATATTTACAACAATTACAGATTCCATTATTATGTAACAATTTTTTTACTTTTTTTAAACGGGAGGATTATTACTGAAGCTATTTGCACTCTAGAAGGTTACACTCCTCATCAAATCTCTTTTTCCTTCACTGGGATGAATTAACAAGCAGAAATACAAATTTAGATTTTAAAAAATCACAAAATGAAAAACTATTTCGCTGCTACTTTTTAAACTCCAGCTACTGAAATGGCAGGCATCAATGAATGGCACAGAGAGGCACTATGGGTGAAAGTGGAAAACGCTGTTCTGTGAGGAAGAAAAGCACGGCAGAAGCAAAGCTTCTCTGCTCTCTGCATTGCCAGAACTCTCCAGCATTGTTAGGGACTTTCCTGTACTCCACAGACACTTACAGCACCATCTTCAGCCCTGCCCATGGGCTCCAGGTCTGACGCCGGCAGGTGCCTCCTGACCAGAGCCCATTCTGGCTTTGTCCCTCACTGCCTTGGAACACACAAAAGGGCCATTGCCAGTTCCATGCTGCTGACACTTAACCTCCTCCTTCGCTTTTCTTGGGCCTTTTTCAGCTGAAAGTTCCCACCTAACCAGCATCCACAGGTTATTCTGCTCATGAATTTCACATGGGTTTGACCTCTGATCCTATGAGGTGATTCGCTTTGAACCTTTGACAGAAAAGATAGTGTTTTCAATTGTCATACAAAGCAAAATCCGCTGAGTTAACAGCTCAGCTGAATACAGCAATTTCTCTTCAAGTACAAGGAGAGCTTAATGCAGTGCCAGATAACATCTTCCAGAGTATTTCCTTTAGATATCTGTAGATGCAAACGAGGCTTGCTTGACACATTCTGTTTAAGTAATCACAGGTTAGCAGCCACCACAGCAGAGCTCACAACTATTTCCCTCACTACTTTGGATTATCTACAAAAATGCATTACTTGAAATGATTTCTGGGGAAGTCAGGGTACTCAGTTTTTAATCTAATCAGAGAATGTAAAAAGGAGAAGCAGGAACCAAGGTGTGATTGAAAGCACTTCACTTCAGAAGCACACTAGCACCTTTCAGTGCCTATATGACACCTCAAGTCAATAGCTGTGAACAAATCCAGGACTAACAATGGAGTAAACTACAAGTATAAAACAGCAAATCACAAGGTATCAGAAGATACACTCAGCTAATATGTGCATTATCTGAAATACTCTGACTCAAGAGCTTATTTAATACAGAAAGAAAAGGGTACAATCAATCACAGAGGAATCCTACCAGGATTTAGTTTTTGTCACTTCGAAGAAGTTGACTGGAAACAGGTAAATATGGAAAGGTGTTGCTAATTTATAAAAGCTTGCTAAATTCAAAAAACTGAAGAGCTGGTAGCTGATTTCAGAGCAGGTGGATTTTAAGAAAATCACTGCTGAGACACTCTAGAGGATTTCATTCTATTCCAGTTAACATCAAAGATAAAAGGCGCAGAAGGCAACCACTGGACTAAGGTCCTAATGGCACAATGTAAGTAAAGTGTTAATGTCAATACCAGCAAGGAAAGAAGTGGAAGCACTAAAAAAAATATCCTGGCAAGCTAATGAAAAGGAAGCAAGCTGCTGAAAAGAAACCTGTATTGAAAATGGGCAATAGAATCAAAGATGAACAGCACAAGAGCACACAATTAGTGGGCATGCAGTACTGCTTTGCAAGCACTTCACATGACACAATCCATCTACCTGCTCGTTCAAATTACAAAGAAAAATATACTTTTTTTTTTCTGACTGCATCTCCTTCAAACTCATCACAAAATGTAATTCATACCAGAGCATGATGTTTTTCACCGCTGTAATCTGTCTTTGCTGCCAAGTAGGCTGTTTACCTACATGAGAGTTAATATTTTCTGATTAGATTATCAGGTCTAATGGCAGCATAAAATACCACTCGAATTTCTGTGCCTGCACTTCCTGATTTCTCAGGTAAGAACAAATTCCTTGTGGCAGAAAAGAAGAGCAGCTGAAAGCTCCAGGTTGGTTAGCTCTCTCGTTAATGCCGGCAGTGTCTAAATTTCTGGCCTTGTGACAGCACAACAGATGCCCAAACTGTTCAGCAGCAGAGCAGGACAGAACCCATACATCTCCATGCTGCTTAGCACTGATATATTTGTTCCCATCACAGGAAATGTCCTATTTTTTTCTGGGCACTTGGAAGGAGTTTGAGTATAGATTTGGCTGACTCAGGTGAAATCAGCCTGCATGCACACTGCAGAGCTGTCCTGCTGTTCTAAGTTTGCTAGCCCCAGCCCATGCGCCCAGATTGTCCAACTGAGTTGAGGTGACAGAACCATGGTGCTTGAATAAAAGCACGGACACCAGGAATCAGGAAGCCAACAGTTTGCTCCCTCTTCCAACTGTGCCATTTCAGAGCTTTCTGATTATAGCCCTAGTAAGTCCCAGCATCCCTGCAGCTGCTGAGGGGGTTGCAGAGACATCCTTGGACTTGGGAGCTGAAATTCTGACAGCTCTGGTGTCGACTCACAGAAGACAGGTGACCAGCTTGCCCTGCCCTCAGAGTCTATGTGGCACTGCCCCATCCATCAGTAGCCAAGTTAGAGCTAATGCTTACTTTGACCTTTCAGTCAAGAGTTGCAAAAAACTGCCAGAGGGAACCAGCTGTAATATGTGCCATTTTTGCATGATGGCTTCCCAACTGTTTTCAAAATAAATAGGAATGGCATGTAAAAAAAAAAAAAAAACCAAAAAACCACAAAAAAGGAAAACTGAGTTCATTTGTTACAAGAAATAAGGGTTTAAAAGTGCTATCAGGGTAAAAAAGACTTTGCAGGAATAAAATGAGAGCACGAAATTTTAATATGATTGAGTTAGTTTTCTGTTCTTTTAAAAACTATGGATAAATTCCATTCATCCACTTTAAAAATCTGAACTTTTCGATGCTGGCCTTCGGAATGAAACAGAAGAATGAGACTCCTTTATAAAATTGCCTGTATTTCCTGCACAATCAAGACAGAAACCCATGTGTCTTTGAATGACAGCACAGAGAAATCCAGTATCCTCTCTTTCGACTGCATAAGCACTTTCACAGCGATTAAGTCCTCCCAGGTGAGGCAGCCACTGAATGAAAGTTAAGGGAAAATGGATGAAACACAAAGCATCTCTAATCCACCTGCAACAGGAGTAGTTACAGTGACCCTTCAGAAAACAGTTGGGTTATCCAGCAGACAGCTAAAGTTTCCAGCCCCCAGGTAATCAGACACTAGATCCCAAGCCTTCAGTTCCTGGCAAAAGCTACAAACAAGCTGTTACTTAAAGGCCACTTTCATGTCTAGGTTTCCAAGCTGCTCCGGGACCACGGCAGGTGGAGACACTTGTCTGCACAAACCAGCCCTGCAGCAGAGCTTGACAGAGAAGGGAGCCGCTCTCCAAGAAAACACTATTCCCAAGCTCAAGCAGGTGAAAAGGGCACTGTCAACTTCAGAAACAAAATGCTAACCATTCTGACAAATGCTAAGCAAGGGAAAAAACATAGCCTGGGAATTCAGTGAGTTTCAGAAGCCTGGATCCAACCCAGTTTTTGTCCTTTAATACAAAGAAAAAGAGACCATCAGGGAAGCATGTGCCTAAGTCTCTTCTTACTCCTCAGAAGAGTAAGTGCATTTTGCCAGTTACTGGAAGTGATGCTTTGTCAATACAGCTGCCTGTGAACAATGCCGTAGCTCATGGCAAGGACACAACTGGAGAGATGCAGAAAGCATCCCTAAGGGACACAACACTGGCAGAGCAAGTAAGGATATATCACTAATGACATTAAATCCTGCAGGCAGAAAACTTCAGAGCAAAGGCTGCCCCCCACTCTTCACCGAACTCAATGTATGTACACATTGCTTAAATGGACAAAATAAATCAGCTTCACTAAATGCTTAGAAGATCATATTTAGAATTACAGCATGAAAAAGAAGTATCAGTCCACCTATGGAATAAGAAACTAAAGTGAAATCTATCTTTTTATTTCCTCAGTTATAGGAAAGGACAATAAAACCGCACAGTGCTACTGTAAGTAATTATTAGGAACTGTGCCAGCTGCCTGATCAGCATTTTAACAAAAAAAAGGGATTCTACAGAGTGCCAGAGAAGCACAATACTGCACCCTCTGAGTGTTAAATCATCTGTGGGAGAAAGCAGTATAATCCATATGCACAAATAGAGCTGCAGTCACTTCACCTGCATCCCAAGATGCTCCTTAGCCCCAGCTGAGAGCACAGGGAGCTCAGCCTTCTGCTGGCCAACTGAGTCTGCAAACAAAACAAGTGTGTGTTTCACACACATATTTCATGGAAACACAGGATAAGCTAAGCTGGAAGACAAGAGTCATCAAGTCCAACTCATACTATTCACAGGACCATCCCAAGAGTCACACCATAAGCCTGAGAGCATCGTCCAACCATTTTGTCAACTCGGTCAGGCTGGGGTTTTGACTACTTCCCTGGGGAGCCCATTCCAGTGCCCAACCACCTTCCAGGTGAAGAACAATTTTATAATATTCCACCTAAACCTGCCCTGACACAATATCAGGCCATTCCCTTGGATCCTGTCACTGGTCACCACAGAGATCAGTGCCTGCCCCTTCTCTTCCCCTCACAATGAAGTTGTAGACTGCCATGAGGTCTCCCCTCAGCCTCCTCTTCCCCAGGCTTAACAGACACAGTGACCTCAGCCACTCCTCATACGGCTTCCCCTCAAGGCCCTTCACCATTTTCATCATGAAGAGCATCCTCCTTTGGATGCTCTCTAATAGTTTAATGTCTTTTTTACAATGTGGTACCCAACACTGCACATTGTGTTCAAGGTGAGGCTGCCCCAGTGTAGAGCAGAGGAGAACAATCCCCTTCCTTGCCCGGCTGTGCCTGATGCACCCCAGATCTACACAAAAACAGACTGCTGATGGATCAAGACTTAGTGCTTGCCTCTGCATAAAACAAGATGTTGCCTTCTCTCAGATAAAGTAAAACCATGTATTTGAGAAATAAGCTCGGCACACTTCCCCTTGACAAGGAAAAAATAGAGCAAGAAATAAAAAATACCCGTGAACATGCCCTTTTGCCTCAATTTTTGATTCAAAAAAATCTGCCTCCCCGCAGGCATGTTGTAAAAATAAATGTACTGTTTCTGTAGGGTTTACCAACAATAGGGATCAATGCTGAGAAAACCCTGTGGGAAACTAGCCTTTCCTAGGTATCAGGAAGCAGGTAGTATATTCCAAAAGTAAACCAAAAGTGGGCATAAGCTGAATGGTGAGAATAATTAAATGCTGGTCAGCTGTTTCCCGGCTTCTAGATGGTCCCTTCTGCTCAGCTAGAAAGCTGATACTGTCTCAGAAAACCTCAATGACCTTGTATCATCCACATAAAGGACCTGATGCCCACAGTGGGCGCCAGTTCCTGTCTCCCAGAGACATCCATAACCCCAGAAGTAGCCAGACCAAAATGGATCAAAGTGGCACAAAAATCCAGTGCTTCCTGTGCCAACATCCAACCAATGGCATGTTACAGAGATCCAGCTTGTTTGCCAGCTCAGCTATGCCCTGGGACCCAGCAGGCAGAGGTGATGGGTTTCTGATTTGAAGCTACCCCTCCTGCCCTCTCCTTTCAAGTAGGATGTGCATAGATGGGTAGATTTAACTAGAAATACAACGAATATAATCATCATACATATATATATGAAGACTTCGGGGAAGTCTGTAATGAAGACATGAGGCGTACACAGAACATCCACCTGTAAAACACTGGTAAGGTGTTTTCCAGAAAGAATATAGTCACAGTGAAATGGTTTACCTAATGCTAGAAACAGCAACCCACAAACATTCCTCATGAAAACAAAGCAGGAGTCTAAAATATTTTTGAAACTTGTCTAAATATTTTTTCCAGGTTATGAAATTACTTTACTTCCCTGGCTTTTAACCATTATCTGTACCAAGCCCATTTGCACAGGTTTATCCAATTTTTCAGCCATTATCTCATAAAACCTTTATCTTTGCATTTCGTAATTACAGTTTGTTCCAAAACCTAGGGACAGACTGTATGAAATTAAACTGAGACACTTTTCTCATACCATATCCTAACCAGCCTATAGGATTCTGGAAACTGAAATAAAACACCCTTAGCACAATGACCAATTTGTTCATTAGTCATTTGAGGGGGGGGGTACTGGTAAAAGTCATTCCTGAATGCTAGAATATTTTCATTAATGTGATATTTCTCTAAAACCTAATACTGCCTCTCTACATACGAATTTTTAGGGTAAATTCATTTTTTTATAACAATACCCACTTGCAAAAGAAGAAAACTATTTAAAAGTTATTCAGGCACTGTAATGCCAGTAATCAAAACTTTGAAATGCCACACGTAATTTTAGGAAACTGCTTTTAAAAATCCTGATATAATCACCAGGCAAACTCACATTCAAGATAAACTGTTGGATCCCTACAAAAAAAAACCTTACAGTGTTTAGAAAAATCACAGTGTTTTAAGTGCTAGAATTTGACAAGTAGCAGAAACACCATGAAGAGTACAAAACAAGACTCAGGAAGTCCAATTCAACTTTGAATTGAATTGCGATTAATTTAATTGGTTAAATACTTAAAAGAAGAACCTGCACACATCAGGCAGCTGACAACAAATATGTCACGGCACAGCTGAGTACAGAAGGGAGCAACTTTGGAGAACACAAAGCCCACATAATGACTGCTCAGTTTTTACAGAGTGTGCAACTTCCCTTTTGGATTATCTGTGATTAAGGGAACCAGTTCTTACATTTCGTAGGCACCTGTTATAACCACGACTTGTTTTCAAGCCTGATGTCATACATTTCCCAAAGTTAGCGTCAGGGCATCAAAGTATTGTCAAGTTTAAGGGGCGGAAGGACCCGGAGGTGACACTGCTCCACAAGGAAGAAAAATCTCACATACGAGCTCACACACTGCTATGCGGGCAGCCCAAATACACATCCCTGCTTGGCACCTTTGTCCTACTAAAAACAACACAGCACCTTGTAAACTGGCACTGTGCCATTCTGACAGATGGACTTAAGTGTAGGCAGCCAAGAGACTATGTATAAGCATCAAATATGTTTTTTTGAGAGGAAGACTTCCAGCCAGGAATGTTAAAACAGCTGTCCACATTGAGCTTGCATGCCTACACTTAAGAGGATATGCTACTGCTACTCGAGCCCTGAGCTGGATTAACTTAGAAAATAAATAAGATAGCTCCCACAGCCACATAAGGTGAGTTTTTGCAGAATCAGGATTAGTGATACTCAAGGGGGGGCTTTACTGACCCACTATTAGTGGGCACACTTGCAGGGTCAAAAAGCTCATCAGTTCTGAAGCTCAGTGAACCTTTTACCAGGTGCACATATATATATTTATCTTCCTTTGGAACAAAAACACAGAATGCAAACATAACCAGCATGATTATGAACAGACATATATTATTGACCTTCCATTCTGTGTTAAGAGGATACTTTTTAATGAATTAGCTGTCCTCACCCAAACACACGTATCTGTGTGACTGGGATCTGTTTCCCTGGGCTTTCTTCTCTTTTAAAAACCTCAACTACCATGGCCCATTCCAAGACTTTTTGTTAGCTCATGCCTACACACAGACATACACTTCACATTTTGACATCACTTGCACAGTTTTCCCCAGTAATAGGATCATACCACCTGGAGAACCAGGCATTGCGTAACAGAGGATGTGAGGTGGCAGGCCTGCAGAGCCATGCCCAGACTTCTACCCCATCCCTGCACCTGGCTGGGCTGTCTGCTGCCCACAAATCCCTCTCCTCAAGGACATGCAACATTCCAAACCATTGAGAAGATCCAACAAAAATATGTTTGTTCACATCGACATGCCATACAGTGCTCTTTTTTCTTTCTCCCCCAAAAACTCAGATTTTGCTCCTGCCCCTCAAAACGTCACTGGTGTATATCTAAAGTGAGGCAAATATTTAAACGTTAACAAGTTAAAAGTTTCCTCAGAATGCCACACTAATTAAAACAGGTAATACCAAGATTTCCAACAGCAGACAACATTACTTCTAGCCCTGAGTAGCTTCAACACTGAATGGAAGTGATAGTACATTTTATTCAATGTTTAAACACACTTTGTGTTAATTTTAATTACCCCTGTGGTCACAATCAAATGACAGGCATAAATTTTTCACGTACACTGTAGCTGGGTGTACTCATCTTTGCTCTCCTGAATCACTAAAAATGAGCTTCAGCTCTACAAAGATCCTCCCAGTATAGATGAAAGCTGCCTTCAGTGCCTGGCAGGCACAGGGTCACATGGAGTCTACCCAGCTGCTGGTGCCTTTTACCTTTGTTAACTTCACTGCAATTAGTTACCTGAGTCACTTCATTACTATTTCCTGTGCTAGAAGAGCATCAGTGGTAGGCATCATTTCTCCTGCACAGTAAGGATTTCCCCCCATTGACCTTGCCTTCCCCTTTGTTGAAGAAAGATTTCTGCCTCTCTCACGTTCATCTCTTTTACCTTTCATTCCTCACCTACAGCATTTCCATTTCTTTTTCTTTTTTCAGACTGTGTGAGTTCACCTACTTGCAAAAGTTCCAAACTACAATTTAGTAACTTCAGTAACGAGATGCTTTGTTTTTTCATACTGCCAATAAAGTCGATGCTAGGTTAATCTTAATTTCCATACCACTTAACCTTTCTCAGAGGAGAGAAGAGATAGAAACAACACTTCGTCAAATACTTCATCATGCAGATTAGCAATGCAGTGAATACCTCTTTCTCCTTCCAAAAACCTGCAATGCCCCAGGCTTTTTCAAGACACTGCACACAGACTGTGCATGGCTTTAAAACGGTTTAGGGAACAGTCAAACTGCCAAAGAAAACGTCAAAAGGAATAGAAACACCAATCCGGATCACTACTTTTGTTCAGTAAAGCAGTTACACACGCACACATTCCACAAGTGTGTAACTTCCATAAATGTGTGTTTTACATGCAATTATTATCTCCATGGCTATTGTAAAGCCAAAGAAAATTGAACTGCAAATGGTAATGCTGAGTATCCAAAACCCCTTCACAGCTCTCTCAGCCCCTTAAGCGCCCTTCCCTTACTAGAAAAGAATTTTAAGGGGTACCTGAGGTGCATTTCTTACAGAAGCATGTAAGGTGCTAATGCAAAGTAAGGGAGCAGTTAATCTTCTTACACATCACACCAACTGTCACGATCATACTCCAATAAAGTTTAGTACCCAGTTATCTGAGATACCCCTTCTGACCACCATTGCACAACTATCAAGACGACTTGTCTGTACCTGCTGAAAAACGTATGCCAGATTCGACTGTCATTTCATTGTGCTCCTTCAGCTGCCCTAACTAAACTCAGCCCTGAAGGTTTTATATGCTTTACATGGTTTATCGATGGGTTTTTAACTCTGAGATGCCAGATGATGTATCAATGCCAGTCAAAATTCATTGCTAGTTCAAGGCAAATGAATGCTGGAAAAGTAAAACGAAGAGTGCCAAACATCTTTCAAAGTGCTTATTGAACATTAACATTATAGAGATTTTAGGCTAAAGGCACAGCAACCACAATCTATAAATATAAAGCTCCTATGTTAGCAAAAAGAAACTTGAAAGGGCATGGCAAATTTTAATGCTGCTTTCTGAAAAAGTCACCGGCTACTATCAAGTGCTGAAAAGCATTAGAGAAGATGACTTTCTCTGTTGTTCTATTATCCACCCGTGCAACAGAGTGTGAATACAACTGCTTTTAGCCACATCGCGTTAGCTTCACCCGTTACTACTGTTCACCACGCCACAAGACATTTTAAAACAGGAAAGCATGGCAATTTTACTACAAAAGGCCATTTGAAAAGAAAATCTTAGCACAGATGTTGTTCAGCAGGACTAAGGCAGAAGTACCTGTAACTGGCCCCTCAGAGAGATCTGGGTTTCAGGATTCAAAGTACCCAGGTACTTAAGTTGCCTTACCTAGGTAAAGCGAGGCGTTTTCTTTCTTGACATTGTCATCTAAGTAAGTTGGTCCCAAGGTATAGATGGGTGTCGAGCCCATGCCAATGAGGATTTGGGCACAAATGAATAAAGCTACATAGAGAGAGTGGTCATTTCCGCCGGTGTCCTTGATGCAGGCCGATGAGTCCCACTGCTCTTTGGCAGTGGCATTGCCAGCCACGCACAAGCCCTCGTTACTGACGGAGGAGTTCAGTTCCTGGATCTGGTACGGCGGAGAGATGAAGTGAGGTAAGGAGAAGAGCGCAGCGCCCAGGGCGATGAAAAGCCCCCCTACTGCCAGCCAGAGCGGCCTCCGCCCGCGACCCCCGAAGTAGCTGATGAAGACCACCACCACCAGGCTCCCAATGTCGAAGCAGCTGACCAGCAGCCCCGACTCGGAGCTCTTGAGGCTGTATCTCCGCTCGATGGTGGTGATGACGCTGCTCAGGTAGCCGGAGACCATGAGGGACTGGATGAAGGTCAAGAAGCACATGCACACCAGGAAGAAGCGCGAGTCCGCCAGCACTGCCCGCAGGCACGCTCTGCCCGGGGGGCCCGCCAGCAGCAGCGCCGGCGGCGGCGGCGGCAGCAGCAGCGAGGGGCCCAGGGACACCCCTCGGCCGGGGACCGCCGGCTGGCTGCCCTCCGTCTTCCAGGGCAAGCTCCCGCTGCCACTGGCGACGGCTGGGGGCCGGACAGCCTCGGCGACGGCGGCGGCGCCCTCGCCCTGCTCGGCCTCGGGAGCCGGTCCCGCGGCGGGGCTCGGTGGGCCGCCGCCGTCCCCCCCGGCCGCCAGGGGGGAGCCGAGCGCGGGCAGACTGCGGCACCGCGGCGCCTCCGCCCGGCCCCCCGCCGCCGCCGCCGGCCGCTCCGCCCCGGGGAGCCGCTGCTGCGGGGTCCCCGCCGAGGCCATGCTGGGTACGGCGGCGGCCTCAGAGGAACCCGGCCGGCTCCATCGCCGCCGTGCGTCGAGCGCGCTGAGGGGCCCGGCGAGAGCGCAGCATAGCGAGGAGGGGAGGAGGGAGGGGAGGGGGGTGGCCCTAGCCGCGGCCGCCGGCCGCCCCGCCGCACGTGTCAGCCAAACTCCTTTGTGGCTCCATCCACCCTCAGTCTTGCTCGAGGGGCCGCCCGCCCGCCGGGGCGCCCGCTCTGCCGGCGGCTCCCGCTCTCCGTCGCTGCATGCCCACGGCGCCGAGCTCAGCAGCCGCCGGCCGGGGCCCCGCGGACAGCCCGCCCGCCGCGGGGCAGCGCCGCCGGCTCCGCTGTCCGCATCCTCCTCTCTCCTCGCCGCCGACGCCGGTGACGGAGCTCCAGAGGGTTGCTGCCGATCTGCGGGGCGGAGAGCAAGCACGGGAGGTCAGCGGCGCCGGCCCTAGCGGCCCCGTCCCTCCCCGCTGCCCCGGCCTCTGCCCGCCCGACCCCGCGGTCTGCGCTGAGCTCCGGGGAGCGCCTCCGTCCCCGCGGGGGCTGGATCACGGCAGCGCCCCGGGGACCGCGCGTCCTTGGGGACTGCACATGGATTTACATAAGAGCTCGGGCGGCCTCGGCCAGAGCGCGACCCTTTTATTTGGCGCCGGATGCGACAGCCAAAGGTCGCCGTGCCAAGCCTTTTATTTTCCAGCCTAAAAATAAATGCGCTGAAATAAATACTCAGCTACAACTCGGTGGCCCGGTGAGCGGCGGCAGGCAGAGGGAAGGGGAACAAAGCATGAGCCAGGCAGCGGCGGGCACCCCGGGACCCAGCACCCCGGGGCCGACCTCGCCGCCCCATCTCGCTCGGGCGGCCCCCGGGACCGCCGGGTGCAGAGCGGTGCCCGCACATCCCTACCCCGGCAGCGGAACACGCCTTTTTGCCTCCTTTGTCCGCTTTTGTCTCCCCGCCGCCTCCCGCTCGCTGCGGCCCCGCTGAGGGGTGGGCAGGGGAGGCACCGGCACCCGGGCAACCGCGCCCCGGCGGCGGATCTCCCCCACCCCCAGAGGGTGGGCAGCGGGCAGGGCGGCGGAACCGGCGGGGCGCACCGGGCTCTCCTCCCGGCCGCCGCCAGTTAGAACGACTGGGCTACTCACCGAGCGTGCGGCGCCGGGGGCGGCCGGCCCGGGCCCTGCGCCCCCGCCCCGCCTGTCACCAACGCCGGGTCCCCCTCGGCCGCCTCCGCCTCCCCGGGCGCCGGAGCGCAGGCGCGCCCGCCGCAGCCGCCGGGCCGGGCGGTGGTGCGGGGCACTGTAGTGCCCTCCGACCTGCCCCCGCCGGCCCGCGCTTACCCGGCTACAGGGGCCGGAGCCCCGCGGGACGGTGAGCCCCGCGGCCGGGCACGCCCTGGGGTCTGCCCGGTCGGTGCCCTTGCTCATCCGTGGCGCTGCCCAGGGCTGCAACTCGGCGCTCGTGGCTGAGAAAGTCCGCGGAGCGCCACGGTTGGCAGCCCCGGGCGGCGTTTAGGATGTTAGGATGGTGCTGCATCGCCTTGTGTAAAAGGCAGAAATATTCGGAAGACGGGACCTCAATTACATCGCCTGCTGAAAAGTGAGAAGAAACAAGGACTTACTTTTTAAAATTTTTTATTTTAAGGAAAATAGACCACTTGATGATCCTCTTTGTCCAGGGTTTCCTCTCTGCTGCAAATCATCGCCAAAACTGCTAAGCACATGCAAAATACGGGAAAAGTAGTTTGCAGTTAACTTCTCATAGAGTTTCCCCCTAATTCCCTTTTTTAGACTTGTGTCTTGAATTGCACTGGTTTGTTTTGCTTTCAAGTCACTGTATTTAAAGCCCTAGTACCAGGATAAGGCTAAATAGTTCTGCAAATTATTTTATTTGTTGTGGCTTGATAGAGTGTGAACTCTATGAAGATAGTAATCTTTTTGTTTTGTTTTGTTTCCCATAGAATAATGTGAAGGAATACACCAATGAAGCATAATGTCCTACACATATCTGAATAATTAGTGCTTTTCTGGCAGAGTAGAAGATTTTCAATTGTTTTTTTCCCTCCTTTAAAAAACATTTAAGACTGACCACATTTTTTTTTAAACTTATTTATAGTCTGGATCAATAAGATCATTTCATATCATGTTCATGAAGGATACCATCTTCAAGTTTTATAAAGCTATTATCCAGAGGTATTTTGATACTTCTTTGTACTCACTTAACCTTCCAGCTGCTCAAATGCAACACAGCCTATACAATATCCTTTTTTTTGTTTGGTTGGTTTTCAACCACATTTTTTCCTGTTGAGAAGGTGTCCCAAGTTCAGTGCTTGTCTAGGCCTGTAGTTTTATTATTCCCTTTGATTCAGTTAAGTTTTCAAGGATTCTTGGAAAACTCATCCTACATAAGATCCTTATGACAATTTCTTTTATTTCATTATCCCACAGCTAGTTGTTAGCACTGCAGCTCCTCTCTCCCGCCTCTTCCACTGTCAGCTTCCCATGGCCACAGCTTCCATCACTGCAGCTCTGGCACTCACCTCAGTGCACAGTAAGCTGAATAAACTCACTGAGGCAGCAGAAAACCAATCCAAGGAAAAAGAAAGTGTTTTGCTTTTTTGATGAGCTGAATCACTTCACCAAGGATGGGAACACAAGAACTTGGAAAAAATGTAAAGAGGAAAAAATGGGCATAGAGGAAAGAGGATAACCCATTTCAACAAGAACAAGCTCTTAATTCAACTCCATCTTCTAATTTAGCCATCCCTGAGGACATACATGTAATTCACCTGCTAGGCAGATGACCTTCTGTCACTCCTTTGCACTTGAACTAGTACATGAAGCAGTAATTGCAGTTTGTAAGTCTAGTGGATCATATATATGGCATCTCAGTGCTGTCTTTGGTTAAAAACAACCCATGCAGCACCACAGGCTTCAGGATGAGTGGCTGGAAAGATGCCTGACAGTAAAGGATCTGGGAGTGCTGGTCAACAGCTCATTGAACATGAGCCAGTGCGTGCTCAGGTGGCCAAGAAGGCCAGTGGCATCCTGACCTGTATCAGCAATAGTGTGGCCAGCAGGAGCAGGGCAGGGATTGTCCCTCTGTACTCAGCACTGGTGAGGCCACACCTGGAGTGCTGTGTTCAGTTTTGGGCCCTCACTGCAAGAATGACATTGAGGGGCTGGAGCTTGTCCAGAGAAGGGCAACAGAGCTGGGGAAGGGTCTGGAGCTAAAGTCTCATGAGGAGCAGCTGAGAGAGTTGTGATTGTTCAGCCTGGAGAAAAGGAGGCTCTGGGGAGACCTTATTGCTCTCTACAACTACGTGAAAGAAGGTCGTATCTCTTCTCCCGAGTAACAAGTGATAGGCTAAGAGAAAGTGGCCTCAAGTTGTGTCAGGGGAGGTTTAGATTGGATATTATGAAAAAATTCTTCACCGAAAGGATTGTGAAGCATTGGAAAAGACTACTCATGGAAGTGGTGGAGTCGCCATTCTCAGAGGTATTTCAAAGACGTGTAGACGTGGTACTTTGGAAAATGGTTTCATGGTGGAAACAGTTGGACTGAGTAACAGTTGGACTCAATCATCTTCAAGGTCTTTTCCAACCTAAACAATTCTGTGATTTTTAATCAGCTTTGGGATCTTGTTCTGTGACTAGGATTCCTAGCCATTTTTGTGTAAAACCAACAATAACTTTGGTGAGATTGCAGAGTAACAATAAATATACAAAAGCATTCTCCAATCCTGTGGGAAAGTATAAGGGCACAGCATTCCCAGTTTCACAGCATTTGCAAACAGTTCAGCCTGCAAACAGGTACAACTTCAATTCTTTCTGCAGTGGCAAACCTGTCAAGAGAGAAACTTGCTCTTAAGACTATGTGAAGATGTTTGTTTTGGGAAGTTATTCCACCTGACTGCAGGTTCTAAAATGTTTGACTTCCCTGCTTAGTTTTGGGTTTGAATACTTAAATAATGGGTTGGCAGTTAAGTATGAGCATCCAGCACCAAGTGATGAATGGGAAAGCAGTATTACTCTCTTCACTTGACAGGTTGATTACAGGAGGTGCAACAATGGTACCCAAATTCACCATAAAATACACTTTTGTTAAACTTATGCGAAATCTCTCCTTTTAAAGTTTTACCATAATGAATCTAAAATATGCAATATCTCTCCAGCACAAAGCAATCAATTGGTATTGCAGACCAGCATTTTTATGGCTAGAACTGCAAAAGAACATCGTTCCCATTTTGCTAGATTAGGGACGTGGGCTGACATCCTATTTTGATTTATCTGTGTTAATGAAAGACATAAAGTCAGAACTAGTGAAAAGCAGGCCCTTCATCCTAAGGGTTCCTAAATTCCCAGCTGACAACCTTCTTCCCTTGTGGGCTGTCCTGCTGTGGTGGCAAGCATTTCCACAGCGCTCTCAGCAGCTGTTCTGTGAGGGACAGGACATTAACTCACAGTCTCATGAGCTGATCAGTTCCAAAAGAGAAGGTACCAGAGCTACCAAGGCACCATCTTTTTAAGGTCACACTTTAGTTGCTGACAGTTTTGAGGCTTTACATGTCCTTGGTGGTTCAGAAAGCTGATGATGCCCAAGAGCTGCTTCAACCTAGTCTATTTCAGGCCACAAAGAGAGGAAAAAACTCAGCTGAAGGGTGGCATGAGTTGATGGCTCTTTTCCTTCAGTGTTTCACATTTCCAGCCAGGTTTTCCACTTGATGAAATGTCACAAATGCAATAAATCAGCACACTTGTCTTTCTTTCATTTTTCCCTCACGCTGCTGCCATTTTTGGGCAACATCTTCTCTTCATTCCCAGTCCAACATTAGTAAAAGAATAAGCAAAACAGCATGTGCATTAGGAGGCTAAAGGACTAGATTCTCCTGGAGCATGAGCATTGGGAAGCATAGAGGAAAAGGACAAGAAGTGTCACTCCTCAGGGATACTCACCAAGCTAGTGTCCTAATGAACTCCCGAGGGCTACTCACTGCTGGGAGAGAACAGCTCATTATTTTTATTTCAGATGTCAGAGAGAGCGCTTGTAACAGCAGATCCTGTACTAAAGAGCTTGTTTAGTACAAGCTATGATCTTAACTGCAGTCAGATACTGTTGGGAGACATCCACATTAATGTTTGTTGGTCTCCAGAGAAGAACTGGCTCCAGTCTCATGAATGAAATAAAGAAACCATGAATGCCAGGGAGGTGCAAAGCAGTAGTGGAAAGGGAAAGGAAGAAAAGAGAAAATCTCAGAAATAATGGTTGAACTTAGAGGTGACAGCCATCAGTATTACCAGTGTACATGTCACAGAAGAAAGGACTATATTTTCTCACTGAAGTCATTCTTCTCCTTTATGGTCTGCTTCTGCCATGCACTCCCACCCAGGCAGCAGCCCCACGCTGCACAGAGGGGCCAGGGCAGTGGCAATGATGGATTCAGTTGGCCATCCAGGGAATTGTCAGGCATGGAGAGGTGGTGAAGAGCTCACGCCAGGCTGGGGCCCAGTCAGAAGCAGCAGGTGATGAGGACACCTGCGAAGGGAAGGCTCTGTCACACTTCGCTTGTTGCAGGGCTGAATCCAGCACCGTGCCAATGACATGGCTCTCTTTGAGTGCCTAGTAGCAAGAAAAAGCCCATGCCACTTACATTAGTCATAGCAATGGTTTTATAGGGCTCACTGTTTTATTTTAGAAGATGCCAAGTCTCAGGAAGTAAGTTACAGTGAATCTGCTTGAGATAATTTTAACAGTTGTGTTCAAAATTAGACTTTCCTTCTCAAGAGAAAGCCCAGTGTGTGTGTCTAAAAAAGCTAGGCGAACATCTTAAAAGTGGGATTGACTCCCAGTTATTTATGTCTCTCTCCTATGCAAGCACACACAGAAAACCTCTTGTTTTGAAAAATAAACCAAAGTGTAATAAGTGTCAGGTTTTATACGTAAGGAATGTAAAGAATAAAATAAAATTTTAAAAATATAAAGCATAAAAGACATGAGGAGAAGCTAAAACATGTTTTCTTTTTTATGCATACCATTAATGTCTTGAGATCATATTGCCAAATGCTAAGTAACAAAATAGGAGGCAGGGGCAGGAAGAGGCTCTAATTCCCAATCTTGTAACAAGTCAGACTGGTAGGAATTTGTCTGGTGGAGCAGAGGTAAGGGGGATGATGAAGAAAGCTTTCAGAGTCAGGACAGAACCTTCATCTGGGCAGTATCTCAGGTCTGAGGAAAGCACTGAGGGTGTGATCCATCGAAGGAGAGGAGCCAGCCCTTTCCTCCCCTCTGGAGCCAGCCAGGCTGGAACCCCTCACTCGAGCACCACAGGCTCTGGGCAGCTTTGAGCCACCGCTCATTCTGCAGCACTGTGCTCCACTCTAGCCCCAAGCAAGATATCTAAAGGCAGATAACCCACCAGCTAATCATCAAAGACAGCTTTTTTCCCAAGTTATTTGCAAGCAAGACATACCAGATTATTGAACACATACTTTGTTTGGAATGTATACAGGGCCATGGTAACCTAGTGGTAGTAAGATGAGAGATGATATATGCAAGGATACATTTGCTGCCTGTAATTGCTCCCTATACCTCTGGTTTTAAGCCTTGAAGAAGGGAGTTGCACTGTGCCTTTCAATGTGATTTCACTCTTTGTGTTCACATCTTTTCCCTGAAAGTCCCAGTCCCTCTACTATATCCTGCTTTTAAAAGTATATAAACATTCATCTGAAACTGTGGAAGCATTGTTTGAACGCAGGATCAAAGCCATGAACAGAGACTAAACCACAGACTTTCCTCTCACTCATTCACAAAGATCTCATTTCTCAGCATCTGCTGCTTTATTCCAATGTCACCTTTCAGCAGCCCTTTGGCAAGAGTTCTGTATTTATTTATAAGCTAGTGCACTTATGTTTGGCTAATATATGCATTATGACATTAACCAACCCTAAACATTATTCTTCTCTCTAAACTCATATGCTTTTACATGTGCTGGTTTTAAATGTTAAGTGACAAAGTCAAAATACTTGGAAATAGCTGCTTGAATTCTTTGCTCATATGCAAATTCAAATTCCATATTAGAATAGAACGTTTGCTCATTGTTTTTTGTCCCCACCTGATCATTAGTTTCTCTCAGGGGAAGCACACTGGCAAAATCACAAAATAGCCATGCCACAATAGAAGAAACATGGAAGAATGCCAGTGAGTAAAAATATCCTCCCCAAAAGCCAGTACACAGGAACATAAATATATCTGGGAACTCCTGGGTTATCATCCCCCAAGGCCAGTTACTGGGACATGGTAGGCTTTTAGTGGGGCACAGTGTGGCCTGACCACAAACATCAGTAACTTCGAAATGGAGGGAGTTTAGTACAAAGTACCAAAAAACCCACAAAATCTATATTGCACCATTAAACAGCGAACAAGGAAAAAATCAATTTCATTGCCAGCTTCTAAGTAAATCTACTGTGTGTCTAGAGGTAGACATATCAAAGACATTTTCCTGTCCCCTTCCAGTGTCCAAATTGGTGGTTCAAATTGTCACCCAGCAAGTCACCTCAGATGGGAATCAGCAATGTACCACCTAGAATCAGCACTTCTGCCTTCACACAAAGAGAAGGAGTATTTGTCCAGGCAAAGTGCGTGCCGTTCAGAATCAATATCATTAAATAAAATTACAACCAAGTTTAATTAGAGAGTAGTGACAAAGTAATTGAACATTGATGAATATAGACAAAAGTAGCATAAAATAAGACTAGTACAAGAAGGAGGGATGGGAATAGACTCTTGTGAAACACTGGCATCTAAAATGTAATTTAATATAATCAGTTCAGTAAATCTGAGAATATTAAAAACATTCTTCAATTGCCAGTAAAGGAGCTAGCTCTTTTCTGTTTCAGTAGACCTGAAAAGGGAGAAAAATGAAGAGAATTATACTCTGAGATAAGTCCATAAGATTTCTCCTACCTACCTCTGGAATGGTAAAGCCATTTCAAAGCCCTTAGGCTACTGTGCACCTCCACACTTAAACCAAATTCTCTACCTAGAATATGAAAACCAGGAAGGAATGTAGTGAGCTATTTACAATTACCTGGTCTGAAGCAATACAGTGTAAAAAGAGTTACAAAAAGCTAGCCAGCAAATCAGCTGGCAAATAGGTACCACTGTTTGAAACAAATTTAGGCCAGATATGAGAGCAGGGTTTTGTTGGGTTTTAGGAAGAATAATTTGCCCAAAATAAAGCATATTTTATAGCCTTAGGGTCCCTATACAAACAAAACAAGCAGATCTCTTAGAGGAATGCATGAAAATTTATTCTGAAGTTATGTGTTTATTATTATAAGGCTGAAAAAAGAACTGAAGGAAATGCTTTAAGAGGAACCATATGCTGAAGCATTATTCACTTTTTATCCTCAAAAACATGTTTTTGATGTGGG
The DNA here is from genome assembly GCA_013398615.1 of Brachypodius melanocephalos. Taxonomy (NCBI): domain Eukaryota; kingdom Metazoa; phylum Chordata; class Aves; order Passeriformes; family Pycnonotidae; genus Brachypodius; species Brachypodius melanocephalos. The sequence goes on from VZSR01001685.1 coordinate 24,053,481, forward strand.
CACTCTGAAGGCTCATTTCAACAAGCAGTAGTCTCTGAAGCTGCTGACCCAAGAAAGCTTTTAGGCATTGGCAGTCGTGGAGGCTTATTTATGAAATCCATCAGTGAATTTAAACTATTGCAGCCTCCCATTCCATGTTAAAGACTACCCTACACTACTGCCCTGAGCTCTTCTCTGTGCAGCCCAAATTGTCTTCTGAGTTAAAGGAAAAAGTGATTCCTTGTGGATCAGGAAAATACTTTTGGGTTTGTTCTACCCATAGGACTGAGATCAGCCTCTTAGCTGTCACTGAGCATAAACACAGACTTTAATCCAGTGTTCATCACTTGGGCAGGCACTGGGGAGCCTTGCTGCACTGGAGCTGGAGTAAGAGGCAGCACAGCAGAGATGTGGTGACTTGATTTGCTGGGGACTGGCGTTTTTAGTGTCCCCCACAAGGGACAGGTGGACATGCATTGGGCTGAAAGGATACCTTCTCAAAGAGGGAAAAGCAAGCTAGCCCCACTGTTTCCCCAGTCAGTTTCTGCAGTCATACTGCAGATTCCACTGTGTACTCCAGATGTGATCCAGCTGTTTTGTTGCTGTCAAGAAGAGGAAGGTGATTGCTCCAGTGCTTCTTTAAATGATAATTACCTTTTTATCTAAGTCAGCAGCCAGTGCAATTCTTCAGCTTAGGGTCACAGACACTTGTAAAATATTTATTGGCATGACATTTTGGGGAAGACCTATTCTAATTTTAGCTTTAGCTAGCAGGTTAAATCCTAGCAGGGAGGTGGGATATTTTCATTAGAAATACCATCTGGAGTAATGAGGCATTGCCAGACCTCAGCACTGCTGCAAATACAGTTTCCACACAACTGTGAAGGGAGGAGGCTTTATCTGCTCCCTTTCTCCACTCACCCCAGCTGGCAATAGGGTTCTGGCCTAGATACTAAGTACATGTAATTGGCTCTGTTATATCTGTGACCAATACAACTTGCAAAAGTTAGGGACCAAGCAGTGTATGAAGGATGTTGACCCAAGTTTGCCTCTGAGCACGAGTCCTCTCAGCCAAATCAAGACACTACAGCCCTGCTTTCACCCAGATGATGATCTTTAATATTCTTACTATTCTTACTTGCAAAAAGAAAGTTTTGTATTACTTTTTATGTTATTGTGAGATGTCTGTAGGGACCATTAAGACCTGGGTGTTGTGCAGTGCTCAAGGACACACTGCAGAGTGTGTTCTCAAAGCTCTCATGCTAGGTTTGATGTCATATAGGACATTCTGGCACTGCTGCTGCCACTGTCAGCAGGAGCAAACATTGAGTTTTAATTGTCTTTACTAGTCCTCAGAAACCCTTTGGTGCCACAAGGACAGAGCTTGTGTTTGTACAAGAAATGCTGAAGTGTGTTCACTTTCAATATGCAACATTACCTGTTGTGAATTAAATTATTTTGCATATAAAATGGGTATTAAAATTAAAATTAATCACGAATAGTTTTAAAATAAAATCCTGCCTATATGTTTTTAGTCTGTCATGGTTGCCCCTACAGCTATTATTGCTGAATCTGAAGTGTCAGAAAATGGGCTTCCTATCCATCACCTAAAGGAACAGTTGCTCCCAGCATAAGGACCAGGCAAAATAAGTAAAGCTTCAAAGGCAGTTTTAGCAGGTTTCTTTAGGTATTAAAAATCTTGGCAAGAAACATCACTCCACAAAATGGAAGAGAATATTAGTGAAAACTATAATTATCTACATGTACATATGCATGCACACAGGCATACTCATACACAGACTACTCTCGTACTAGTAATAAATAAAAGGAAAGAGTTGGACTGAAAAAAAACTGCAAGAAAGGGTATGGATTCGATGGAGCTGTATAAAATCACTGGAGAAGGCAATCCAAGCTGCTCTCTCCTTGTATGGTACCCAATGCTAGCTCTTGTACTTGCCCTGTGCAAGCAGAAATTCCCACTGATCTGCTGGTCTGTGTTCTGTGAATTAGATGTGGGCAATGAATTCAACGAGGTTTTTTTAGGTGTTAGCTACACCTTAGAACTGACATGTTGTCCAAAGGCAAAGGGTAAAATCCTGGCCCCACAAAATTCAGTGGTAACATTTCCTTTGCTCCACACCTATTCTCCAGGACATTGATGCCTTTAACCCATTATATTGTCCTCTGAGAAACAAAGAACTGGAGTGCATCTGAAACCTCTTTAGGAGAGTCTTTGACTCTCTATCTGTGTGTTCCTGTTAGGAGGGGTCCTCTTCTGAGAAGTTTGACTCCCCCATTCTCTCCTTGGCCTTAGATCAACAATTAAATTTCAGCAACAAGCATTTAATTCAAGGAGGAAGAGAAATATGGCTCCTAGAAGGATGATTTGATAGCAAAAATCAAAAATAATATTTGCAGTTTTCAATCGTTTAAAGATGGCAGCAGTTTGAATGTTGTGCAGGAGTTGTAGACTAAGAAACCACATCATCCAGCAATCCTTGAGAAAATTAAATAGGTAAAATCAGCAATATTTTGAAATATTTAGTATTGTTTAGACGTGTAAGGTAGAAAATTTCTGCCTCTACACATAGCTATTTACACTCAGCTGCCTCAGGGGAGAAGTTTTCCCTGTTGTGCCTTCAGAGGGAATTAAAACTACAATCCTCGGGTGCAAATGATTTCCTCGGAGTGCTGCTCTCTCAAGCATCATCATTTACAGTTTGTCATGTCTTCCTGCATGTTTCCGACTTTTCTACCTAGTCTCCACAAAAAGCTGCCCATAAAAGAGGTGTTGAGGAAACTTCCCTGTCTGACCATGCAGGAGCCACACTGGCACCACCTGAGCTGGGACTAAGGCTCCTTTGTAGCTGCACATCCCACACTCACAATCAGACCAGGTTCCCTCACCATCTTGACCCCAGGTTTCCTACAGCTGAGTCTCAGACATCTGGATCCTTAAAAGAATGTAATTGTGGTGAAATAACAAACCAACAACTCGAAATGGGTGCCTCCAAGGAGGGACCTGGAACAAGGCAATCCCTGGGCTTTTACAGCAGCACAGTCTAAGTGCTCAGGAGCCTGGAGGTCATCACTCCTGCCGCATCTCTGAGTGTCCCTCACCTGGCTGAGCCACAGGTCCACGAGCCCTTTGTTACACAAAAGGCCAGCAGTTCACGGACTCCTTTCTGGGCTTCCATCACCCAGAGCTCACCTTGCAGCTGCACACCGAGCTACCCGCACCAAACCTCTTCCTCAACACAGGGCATCCCTTGCACCCGTGAAAGAGGGGACCATGGTTTTCAAATGCTCCTTCTTGGAAGACCAATAATAATTTTGGAACAGAGGACATGATAATATGCCCATTGTTCACAATCTAAATAACAATGTGCAGCATCAGCTTCCAAATGTCAAGGTCATTTGTGGTGTTTCTATTTTGAGTAAAATGGTTCCTTACTGTTTCCATGGTTTCACCTGAAATATGTACTGAGCCTCATTGTTAAGAACCTTGAAACCCGGCCATTCTAATAAGAAAAAAGAGATCCTCTTCTGTAGGTAGTCAATTTGACTTTTAAATGTAAAGCAGTCTGTGTTTACCCTGGATAGGTTTATGGATCTTTACACTGCATTTGTGAACAAAACCAGATGTCTGGATTGTCCAATTTGCCCTTCTTTTTGGCATATTGCACAGTAATGCATTTAATTATTTCTACAGCAGACATTTTTTTTCTTTTCTATAGTGGGAAGATTGGCTTTATTGTTTACTTCACATAGGGAAATATCAGTGTTATTTAAATAAATTACTGAGAAAACATAGTAGGTCACAGTCATAATGAAAATGCAAAAAACCACAATATGCTTTAGAAAGAGATTTTAAAAGTTTAGCATTTCTTCACATTGTATTCTGCATGTGACATTCAGCTGTGGGAATAGTAACAGTTATTAGAAATGCCAAATTTTGCAGGACAAGATAGTAATTTTTCTATTATTGCTGTTACTTAATAAGTATTAATCAGAAACAGAATGCTGGAAGGAGATTGAAGAATGATTCAGACGAATAAGGCAAGGAATAGTTTAATGAATTTTAAAACCTCAAAATGCAAAATTAAAACTGTGGATACTAAAAGGCAGAAGATTTCCATATTAAGTCCTCCTGTACTGTTCTTGTTGAGTTGCCAGTTTCAAAATTCCTCTTTGCAATATTACTGACATAAATACTGTGTTTTGTCCCCAAAATGGGGTGATGCATTACAGTGATATAGCTCCACTGATAGAGATAGGATTGGAGCAGACATTGCATAGCAAGGAAGTCCATTGTCTTATTAAGTGGACATTTACAGCCCAATTTTAAGCAGAATATGTAACCAGGTCATTATTTAAATCTGTCCTTTCTTCTTTCTTTCTTTGTTTTGAAGCCTATCTATTTGTAGACTGTCATCAGCTGAAGTTCTCATAATTCACATCAGTCTGTGATATTTTTCTCATTTGCCAGTTACTCATTTTACAGCTGTAGAAGACAGAGAAAATGTAAGGACATAGGGGGAAAATGCCATTTTATCTCTGAGAAATTGCAGTTTCATGTTGTGGAAAGTCTGTTAATTTTCTCTTTATTGGGCCAAGAGATTTTTAAAGGCAGTAAATGGGATCCAACTCACCCAACTGTAGTTGTCTTAGATGTGGCCATTCATGCTGAATTCATGGACTAGACTCTCTATTCAGCAATGCAAAGAGAATTCAGTGGTTGACCTCTAAATATCTTTTGTTCTTTATATACATACAACAAATAGTTACTTTGTGAAAATGTGAAAATGCTTAGAATATCTGTACACTGACATAGCTCTGAACAGTTTTGCTTAGTGTCAACAGAATTTTTACACAAAACTAAAATAGGTGAGGACTTAAGACTTTGGCTACCAATTTTGTATTATTTAAAGAGTTTACATATATTTCTGTGTCCATCAGTGTTATTTTTTGGTTGATGCATTTCTCATATGTGGGAATTGATAGTCCTTATGGTTTTAGTATTGGAAAAAAAAAAAAAAAACTTTGCATATCTTGTGTATTTTCCTACTCTTGTTGCATTGGAAATCTTGAAGAAATTTGTAAAAACTAGAATAATTAGTGTTTCACTTTCTTGCATCCTCCATTCTTCATATCCATCCCTATTGCCTTCCACATACATCCTTCCAAAAAGGTCTGTCCCACTGTTCTGCCAGCTATGCCAGAAGTCACCTCCTAGGTGTGCAGAAGGGCATCCAGCTCCAGAGTGTGTGGTCTCTGCACCACAAGGGAGTGGCTGCAGCCCGCAGAAGGATGAATTGTTCCTGTCAGCCTCATTTGGGTATGATGGCACAGTTCTGAACTCTCCTCATCCTGTTCAGCCAAACCAGCTGGCCTGAATCTGGCTTTCGGAGCAAAACTTAGTAAAACTGGTAAAAATTGGTCAACTTGGTCAAAACTTGATAAATTGGTCAAGCAGAGCTTGTGTCAGATCATCAAAGAGGCATCATGATGTAACAAAGTATTGCATCTGATACAATATATGTGTTAATAAGCACTTTTTTTGTTATAAATACAGAGAGACCTTATAAACATGCGAGATCTGTCATATTCTTCTTATACCTCAAAACACAAGAGAAATGCACTTGTTAAAAAGCATTCCCAGCACTGAGACACTTCAAACTCCTTCACAGCTTTAATACCTAGGAAATTAACAGGTGAAAAACACTGGCTACAGGGCTCTAAAGAACAGAAATGACTGAAGGCTGAAACATCCTAGCACATCCAAATAAAAGCATGAGATGTTACAACCACTAAAGACTATGAGAACTGTGTGAATGTTTCACAGACTGATGTATTTTAGGCAAGCTTACACTTGCGGCAAGGTGCTTTGAAAACTTTTTTTCAGTTTTTGTTTTACTTCCCAGCTTTTTTTTCCCCTCCTTCACCTGCAAAAATCCTCCTTCAGCTCTTTCTTAAAGCTCAGAATATGCACAGCACACCAGTAATCAAAACTTCATAGTCTTTGCTAGTTTTGCAAAAGGCCATATATTGGGGTTTTTTATCAGAATTGCCAGCCCTGGGAGAAAGAGATTTTCCACTGTCACTTGGCCGATCTTACCTGCACTGTCTTGCCTGCAAAATAAAATCTGTGCATCCAAGAGTTTCAGTCAAGAATTTGTAGAGAAGACTTCAAAGCACTGTAGACAGAGGAGAATTTCAAATATCTCTTAGCTATAAAGAACCCTTACTCTTCCCTAAAAGACCAGACGGTTGGTGCTGTGCTGCCAATTCAGTGAGTGATAAGAAAGCACAGATTTTTAATCAGCTGTGTTAAAACTCAAGCAATATTCTGTTTCTGCTTTTAGTATTAAAGAATGTAAATATTTTCAGATGGGATTTACATGAATAACATGAGAATACTTTTTTTAAAGTTGATGCATTTCCATGTCTAAAGCATAGAATCACAGGATGATTTGGGTTGGAAGGGACCTAAAAATCACCTGGTTCTAACCCACAGTGACAGCATCTACATATTATCCAAGCTTAGAATTCCTTTTCTAGTCACTGAAGATAAACTTCTTGACTCATTTCTGAAATGTACCACTGGAGATGTCACAGGAGCACAGCACAAAGGTGACAGACGTTGTACACATTACAGGGGAGACCCATGGCTTCCCAAAGCTTCAGCAGGACATCAGGCAGGATGCTCAAAGGCAAACTCAGTGGAGTTTGGAGCTCCTCATGCAGGCTGCTGTGTGAGAGTGACTGGAAGAGCTCAGAGCAGCAGGCAGTCTGTCAGCTGCCTTGGTGAGGTTTCCACTGAGTGTAACAAAGTTTAGACAGCTTGTTCCCACATAGTTAGCTGCATCTAGGTACCTAAATCTTAATGTCTGTGACCAGCTGCTGAGTCTCACCACGGATTTGCAAGTAAGAACACAAAGTTGTTGGGATTTGTAGAGAGATCAAGTCAAATGTGCTGTGCATCAGGTAACGCTGATTTTCTAAGGAACAGCAATTTCCAGAATTAAACAATACCTGGAATAAGTTGATGGATAAGTAAAGTATTTACTTTATCCAGAAAAGTGTTTACCATTAAGCATGCAAGAAGCTTTGTCTTTATTCAGCGAAGCATTGCAGCATACTCCGGGAATTTAGGATGTGCTTAACAGGTCTGCTGGTGCAGGACTTAGCTCCACCTGCATACACATATTGTGCATTAAATCCTGTGCACAAGGCTTTGCAATCCCTGCCAACTGCGCATAACCTGAGTGGAAATGGGGCAAAAAATGAAATTCAAATAAGTGGGTTTCTGAGCACAGCCATAAGATAACTAGAAAATCACGTCTTCATCGTGTTCAAGCACTCATAGTAGATGCCAGTTTGCTGACACACAGCAGCTGATGAAATTGCCTTTGCCTGAGCATCACTGGGGTTTGCCTTCAGTTGCATGGCCTTAGTTCTGCAGTACACATGGAATTCAGAAAAATATTTTGAGCAAGGAGTGCTTGAAGTGGAATTCAGTTTGAGGGAGCTTGGAGACTGTAATTCATTGGCAAAAGAGATAGGAAACATTTCTTACCAAGAGAGTTTTTCGTTGGTTTTGGAGGCTTTTACAAAAAAAAAAAAAAATTATGGATATAAAAAACATTTGACTGTGGGATGTTTCTATAGCCAATGGGAACTTTGTAATAAAAATGTCCATTTTTCTTAGTTCACCCAGTATTTCACTGCTGTGAACTTAGATAAAACTCAGATCTCTTCGCTCCCAGGGCTGAACTGAAAGATTACAAGAATAAATGGTCATATTGTCATGGAACAACCAATTTCTAGTATAAAATACATGGTAAAGAGGAAAATACTAGTAATTTAACCTAATTTTAAAATATAGACTAGTCTTATTATCTAACTTAAGTATGGCTCCTAATCAGAGCTGGAAAGATCCTTGTCTTGAATAGGTTCTCTAGATCTGTCTGAGCTCTTAGACCTGATTTACTTTTTCAGGATCTGTGTAATTGGCTTAAAATTGATAGAGAAGGGGGGACTGAGACACATGGGAGGACACATGATAGATACACATGACACCGGCAAACTCCAAGTAGTAATTATTTTATTTTATTTTATTTTATTTTATTTTATTTTATTTTATGTTAAAAAGTCCATTCCACAGAAAAATATCCTAAGAAAAATGTCCATCTTACCAAACCAAGAATGTGTTTTATTTTTAAACTTATTTTTTAAACCAAAGCCAAGCTTTGCTTTATTTGGTCTCCACCAATGTTTTTCTACATTGAACTGAGCTGCCAAATGCAGTTTCAATGAATAAATTATCCAGAAGCTTTGCTGATAATTCTATTGAAATAACAAGAAGATGCTGATCTGCTCACCTTGTCACTATGCTCCCCAGTCAGCTTTTGCCCAACCTCTCATTAAAAGATTGTTTCCTTAATTTACCTGTTACAGTGAATTATCTGGTTGTTTCTCAGATCTTATTATCTTAAGCCATGAATTCCATAAGCGTGAGAACAACTATCCATACAGTTTCACACTACATAATCATGTTAAATCTATAAAACACTGTTGATATAACCCAAAATACACTATCAATTGAAGTGCAAAAGTCCAAAGACACCTGATGAAAGACAAAGCTAGAAGGAACTCAAAAACTGGTGCTATCCATTGAGCTTCAAATACCTAAAGGGACCTCGTTACTTGTGATGTGTGGTCTACTCTGTTTCATTAAATCCTGGTCTTGTAGCTGCGGCTCTGGCATTTTCAAGACAAATCCTTCATCAGTGTTATAAAATTGGGCTAAACTGGCTGACAGTCTGATCCAAACTAATCCTACAGAAACATTAACAAGTCCCAAAAGCAGTTGCTATTAGTAGCTGATCTGTTTGAGGAAAGATGAACCAAGTATGATGAAGAGGTTAAAAATAAGTTCAACAACCTGCATGCTTGGCCGTGCAGCTTTCTGTCTCTGTTACCTAACATGCTCACCGTGGAAGAAATCTCTGATTTAATTAGAAGGACCAGTCTGGGATTCATGCACTTACATAACAAATCACCTTGGGAAAGATTTTTAAAAAAGACCTTTCTACCAGAAATTCTATCCCCAAATATTAATTATTTATGCTTGTAATAATTACAGCACGGAACTGCACAACTAGCCAGCTCACAGTTTTGCATATGCTGAATTACAATAGTTGCAGGCAATTAAGGCCAGAACCTGAGTGATAATGATCATACTGCAGAAATATTATGTGTTTCCTCTGTCTTTCATTACTCATTGCTATAATGAAACTCCTTCTGTTTTCTAAAATATATTCTGGCCATTGGTGGTGTTTTTTTGGTTTTGGGGTTTTTTTGGGGTTTTTTTTGCCAGATGATCTGCCATCTAGCCAGAAATCTGAAACTGGTTTAGCTTCTAATTTTAAATCTCTGCATTTGAATTAGGGTTTTTTGGGTTGTTTGGTTTGTTGGGGTTTTTTTGTTTTGGTTTTGTTTTTAAACTCACATCTGCCACATAAAAAAAAAAAAAGCCACAGTTCAATTCAGTGGATTTATCTCAAATCCTGGCAGGTTGACTTGACACATTTTTGCAGAGCACATAGGACATTTGGGATTAAAGTTGCTCCTTGTAACCGTGTCATTAGCATTGTAGCAGCATGCAGGCACTGATTATGCTCTCTCTGCCTCCCCTCCACACCTCTAATCTCAGAGCTGACCCGATTTATATCACTAGCTTTACATGGGCCTGTACATATTGAAATACAGGAGAGGGAAAAGGGCTGAGACTCCCTGAAAATAAACTCAGCTGGCAAAGAGATTAACCCATTTATAAATGCATTTTTGCCTGTTGCTGAGTGTGCAGTTTCATCCATTTAAGGAACATAGGCCTAAATCCAGATACTGACACTGCTTGGAAAGGGATAAGAAATAGATGAAGTGGTATTTTAAATGGATCTGTTGCCAGCACACCAGTTCAAATGATTTGGGGATTTTTGGGAGAGAGGGAAGGGAGGAAACAGAACAGTGAATTTGGAGTCAGCCTCTCAGAGAAATCATCTGCAGTGGTTGGTGTAAGAAAATACTCTTTTCCTTTCCAAGTACCACTCATCATTGATGTCTCTGGAAAACCTGATGTCCTCTTAAAAGCATTCCCAAAGTAGGTGCAATCAGTCACCAATGGCAGAGGTTTATGTAATCTCACATTTACAGAGAGAAAAGCAATTTATGGATGAGCATAAACATGAGACACAGTGTCCCTCAGGCCTCTGTCAAAGGATTCCCAGGAAACAGCTTAGCTGACACAGAAATTACCAGGACACTTCACAAATGTACTTGTTCTCTTCTGAGCACAAAGAGTCTTACTCATTTGATAATCCAAGCTCTTCTGAGATTCAAAACACAGCACACCATAATTCTTTTGAAGACCATTTTTCCACCCTTCTATAAACATCTTCTGTTGAAGCATCAAATACACAGGACTAGGTTTAAAGACAGTGCTTTGAGAATGACACTCACACATAATACCAGGAGACAGTGAGACGTGCAAGGTATTCCCTGGGCAGTTTATGCCAGATGTGAGTGGATGAGATGTGCAGATGCCAGCTGTGTGCATGTGAACTCTCTGCACACAGAGAGACCTTAATGAGTGGGGATCCATGGCTGGACAGGCAAAGCACCCATGGAGCTCAGATGGCCTTCTGGAGTTTCAGCTCATTCACACCTCTCACTCTGCTTCCCTCTTCTGATTGAAGGCACGTCCAGAACATTTAAACAACTCCAGAACATCTAAACTGTATTTTAGGCACTGTAACATCATCCCCAAGAGCACACGTGGCTGTGGAACTTCAACACTCCGCTTGGTAAGCCAAGATGCATCTCCCAAGGTTGTGAGTGAGAGCAGGGATGAGAGCTTGTGGATGAGAGCAGTTCTTTCTGTGCTGCTGTGCCTATTTGGTGATTTCTTACAGTGACAGGGCAGTACAGGTCATTGCACCAAAAATACTGGGATTATTCTCATTTTTAACCTAAAAATATCTATCAGTAAAATCATCTTAAATTCACAATAGTCCAAAGCAGGAGAATGATTTTTCCAAGGGGCGATTCAGATAGACCCCTAACATAGGTACTGGAATTAGAATAATTTCCAGCACTTCTAAGTCAGACCAAAACCAGAAGAAAATTGGTATAGGGTTAGGAAAAATTGAGTGTGACCACAACTCTTATCAAAATCAACTATCCTGAGCCTGTGGGAGGAATCATCCTGCCCTTGTCAGCCAGAAAAATTTCATGATTGTATGGCTGTCAAATCTTTCTCTAAATTAAGAGTGTCAAGTTTATTTTTGTACCTGTTACTGTTGCACGCCTGGTGTGTTTTAAATATGTGCAAAATTCCCTCTCAAGCAAAACTTTGATTTTAGAAGGAAGAAAATGGTAAGATGAGTTTAAATGTAGATAAGAATAAGCAAAAAAAGAAATTGAGTAGGAGACGAGGTAAAAATCTCATTCAGATACTTTGTCACATATCCATAGCCAAGGGTTTTTTTCAGACACTTCTTCATATAAAAATGTAAATATTCAATAAATATAAATACTATAATGTCTCTGAAGGGTAATAGAAGAGACACACAAGACAGCATAATGATCAGTTCAGAAATCTATTCTACGTTTAAGTGGATTTAAGGTTGAAAGCACTTGTCAATAATTCAAGGGTAAAATACATTAAGGGACTACTGTAATTATCCAAATCTCAGACAATATAAGCTGGGAAACTGAGAATCAAAGAACTGATTATAGAACATCCAGCCATGCAATCATCAGGATTTTGTGGTTGCTGTATAGTATTATGACTGAGCAGAGTTAAGGATAGTTGCCTGCCTCTGTTGTGCCTGCTTTGTCTACATGTATGTTGATAATTTTTGGTGTAAAGTAGCTATATATTTAAATGTGGTTGGTTGCTACAGAGTGCCTGGTGCCTCTACTAAGAAGCAGTCAGCCCCAGTGACTGTCAGAACACAAATAAGGTTATTCTCTTATCCATGCAAACAACATACTTCAGTGAATTAGAGCAAGAAAGATTAAATTAAAAGACAAGCCCTGGTCCCTGACAGCTGTGTCTCCCTTCCCTCACACAGCCCAGGACAGGACATCTTGTATCTTTGAAAATAGCCTAGGAGAAAGTGATCTGTGTGCAAAAATCACAGAAAAAAGGCTGAAAGGGATCTCAGGAGTCCTGCCTGACATATTGCTACACCCTAACCCCATGCAATGACTTTTTCAATAGGTCACTGTCATAGATAGCAGCAAAAGGAAATTACTCTTTCTTAATGCTTTGCCTTCTTAGCTATTTAGGAAAAAACACTCTTTAAATATAAATAAGTGAAGTGTTCTTGGGAAAATGCTGAAACTACAAGTGACATAATCAAATGAAATAAAGCCTGTGTTATGGGCATTAGTCATCCATTCTGCGTGTGTCCGGTCTGCTCAAAATGACAGAGAATGCCTTTGGCTCACTTTGGCATTAGAAAAGAATTGTGATTCCACTTTTGACTTGTTTTCGTAGTCAGATGGTCTACATAAGCTCAAACAAATCTGAACAGCTGGAAAAAAACCCCTGAATAATAAACATATTTTTGCTCTCTTCACCACCACTCACTGTGCATCTCAAATCAAGGCTAATTAATTCTTACAATTCATGTTTTCTTCCTGGAGAATGTGCTGCCAGATCAGATCAAAACAAAGAAACAAAAAACGTCCACCTGGAATGCAGCCTCATTGCAACAACACCAGCACAGATTGTCCCTGCACAGTGCCACAACAGCTGTGTTCCTTTTGCAGAGCACACAGCTGATGGCAAAACAGAAACAGGAGTGGCGTGAACTGAAAACCATCCACTCTGTTCAGTCTGTGGCTGTGTGCTTATCAGCAGTAAAAGAGTATTCTGGATGCTTCCCTCCCTGCTGTCTTCACCCAGGACCTTTCAATGGTCTTGCACCTGCTCTGAAGCAGGTTGTCACAGCAGTAGATGCTGCCAGCTCTATCTGCCTTCCAGCTGCTGGCTGATTGCTCTAGAGCTTGTCTCTTGACACCTGCCAAGGGAAGCTTCCCCTCCATTCTACTGGCAGTGAGTACCTGATCTCACCAGTCTCCAAGTCATCCTAGAAGCCTTACAAAGAGTGCTTTCACTTTGTCCCTCGCTCTGCCCCAGGCTAGGAAGTTTAGGACAGGCCAGCTTGGCTATATATTTGCTGTTCCTATCATGTTTGTTACATAACTTCGAGAACACTTTTACTGCTAGATGTCCTACAAACAGACTAAATCAAACTTATTCTATTAAAGTACTGAGCTAAGAGCTGGGCTACAAAACTGAATGCTGAGTTATAAAGAGATCAAGTGATCAAATGGATTATTAATTTCCAGCTAATGTATTGGCTTCATCTCTCACCCTTGACAAGCCACAGACACAATAGTAAACAGGTCCCTGGCCAGCATTTCCTTGATTTCTTTGATTTTAGGAACACAGTAAATTCAAAAGAGCATGAAAATAAATCTCACCATTCCCTTGGTCCTTTGGGGATAGGAGAGCATCCTAGCTTCATGTATGTCTTCTTCTGTTCTTGCTATTCTGTTCACAGAGATTGTTCTGTGTTAATAGAAATGGAGATGGAGCAATTTTTTCTCCAGATCAGCCAGTCTGAGTAATGCTTAACTTCTAATTTAAGTGCTGGGAATGCTTGATGCTTCATTGTGCTTAAATTAGTTCATTAGCCAGAATTCTCTATTTTGTTATAGAACACAAAAAAAATTATAAGATTTCCTGAGCTTCACCCACTGAGCTTTTACATCCCAGAGGCATTCCACTTTGAGTCTCAGAAAAATGACAAGCAGGATAGTGGAAACTATGTCCATTGTAAAACCTCTTGAACAAAAGTGAAAGTTGAACCATTTTTGTAAGTAATTAGGCTGGATAGAAAGGAGTCAGGGTAGCCCCTTCTATTACGACTGTGTGGCATGGTATATGCAGAGTTCTGGGCAGACTACCAGAGCTGAGCACCTCCACAGCCACTGCAGAGGCTGAATCCTGTCCTATCTGTATGTATATATGTTACACACTTGTACTGACAGCATCAACACAGAAACCTTCCATCTAAGGCTGACCAGCATTTTCTGTTACATGACCCATGTGCAAGCACTCATGAATTTACAAAAAGGGCATATATAAACATATTTGTATGGGATTTCCCACTTTGTTCAGAACAAAAAATTAAATAAACAAAAAATCCATTATCATTGGCAATAAAACATTCCAATGCAGGAAAATATTCAAAAAGCGACTGAGTGTATGGCACAAGATGTGAGTTACCTCAAGAATAAACTTGGATGGTTGGCTTCAAAGACAGGTTCATTTGATTCAAAGAATGATATTGCTGCTTTGGAAAATATCCAGCCAAACCTGCCTACCAATTTAACCTCCCAGAGGAGACAGCTTGATGAGCATTACAGGCAGGAAGTCAGGAGAGTGCAGTACGGTTTTTCTCCTGAACACCTATTGCAGTCACAGTGCAGGGCAGCCTGAGGCTGCTCCTCCCTCACAAAACAGGGGTTCAGGGATGTCCTGGGTTGTAGTATAGGATTAGCACAAAGTATTC
>VZSR01001685.1:24068213-24103524 GCA_013398615.1 Brachypodius melanocephalos
GCCACAACAAGGGACTGGGCAGGAATAGCAGAATTTGGGCTGAGTCTGACTGCTGCCCCTCAAGGTGGGACAATGTCACTGAGAGACACAGCAGAATTTACTCTGTGCTCAGAGCAATCTCTCCTTTAAGCTTAGTGTATTGATTGCAGGTGGTGATCGAAATTACACCTCAAACATATTCCTCAGAGTTTGACTCTCTGGTGGTACAAACTTGACTGAGATTATAGGAGGTCTGTCAATCAATTAAGCTATAAATCTGGCCTTTCAACTATCAGTGCCCAAATATTGAGTAAACAGAGAAACTCTATTAATACACAGTAATAACATTCAGAAACACCTAGATGAGTCCAGCTGCAGCCGGTTTTGTCCTCTGTAACCTCTCTTCAGCTCTGCCACACATCATTTTGAAAGTTGACCCCATGCTCCTGGCCCTTGTTGTACTTATTTAATCCCAGTTTCATCCCCAGAAACAAAGAAAAAGAGTTAAGAAGAGATCCCTCCTAATGTAACTATTAAGGGTGTTAGCCATACATTGTTCATTGGAAAATGCATTTCACCAATGCCACAGAGAGGCTGCTAGAAAATCAACAGAGCTGGTGCTATAAGCTGTTCTAATTTCCAAGAACAGCTTGGAGATAAGCTGTTCCTTCAGCAGCCAGAAGGTGTTTAGTGGCTTTGAATCCTCTTTGTGCTTGGCTGCAGGTATATTACAAGAGCTCACAGGACTGATTCAGTCAGTGATATCCTCAGGGATGATGCCTTCCAAAAGATACTCACTTGAGCTGTGATAATAAAGGACACAAATAAACCAGTGGTTCCATAACCCTGAACCTGCTGTAAAAACACAGAGGAACAAAGTAGAAAAGAGTTCACAGCTGAAAATAAGTCATACAACTGGGAAATTTCAAATTGGAAATTTTCTCTGTAACGGTCCTGATAATAGATCCAAAGTCCACTGGCCAGAAGCTACACCAGATAAAAGTGAACCACCTGGAGGTCTGAGACAGGTTTGGTTGATTAAATCTGCCCTCTTTTCTGTCTGTGATTAAACTCTGAGAAATGCGATTGACCTGCTGTGGCCACAAGACCTCATGCACTGTGAGGACCATGTTTGCCTTCCTTGCTTGCTGTTTTGCATCCCTGCTCTGCCAGTTACTCATTTAGCTTTTCCCCATGCAGACTCCAATTCCATGTCTGCAGATACTCAGCCAGTGCTTCTCTCTGACAAACCCTGGCCCTAAGGGCTCACAGATTTGTGGGGGACATGGGGATTTTTCTGCAATGTGCTCATTTTTATCCCCTTTATCTCTGTGGCCACTTCACTATAAGAAAGCAACTGTTCTGCATTTTTAACTCACTGCTAATATAGGAATCTACCACTTATATACCAGTGAAAATTGTTCCTCAAGCCTCTGAGCAGAGTGAGTCCCAATGTTTACCCCAGGTCATGAAGCAGCCTTTTGTGATGCTCTGTCATGCTTCATCAACCACATAACACAGGTTGTCTAACCATAATGAGTAAAGCAGGCTGAAATGTGGCATATTAATAGATCTGCCAGAAGCCCAGAATTCATGGGTCTGTCCTGCATGATATGATGCTGCCTAGAGGTGCTCAAACCAGATTTGGCATCAAATTTCGTCCAGATCTATAGCAAGACTTTTTACCTATGTTTTTCTATCCTAGTTCCCAGATGACAAATATCCTAGTTCCCAGATGACCCAAATTCCTTCCCAAGGAGGAGATTCAGGATGTATTTGTTCAAGCTTGGGAAGGCCAGCATGGTACAACAGTTACACGGTTAATGCTCCTAGCACAGACTCCCTAAGGACCACCTGTACAAATAAGTTGGTGAAGCATCCAGGCCTTTGGGCCAGATCCAGCATTACCAGTTCTAACAGAAAACTCCTACTCATCTCAATGGATTCTAAATTAAGCCCTCAGGCCCTGGAAGGCAGCTGCTCAGAAAATTATGCTAGGTCATGGCTAGAGACCAGGCACTGCAGTCTCAGGGATTACTGAATATTTTATCATTCAGTTATTAAAAAACATGCGTATCAGACATCTCTCAGGTTGAGCATCCATAACCCTGGCTGCTCCTGGGGAATTGAGGGAGGATATTAGCAGAAGAGCTATTTCAGGACTGCAGGAGTCTGCCTCCAATAAGCCAATACTTTGGTGCAGCCAGGGACTTTGCTGGATATTCTTGTATCTTCAGTAGGTGTGGGGCTGACTCACGCTCTGCTGCAGTAAATAGCCACAGCACATCATTCAGGGTGAGCTGCCCTGTGCATGTCCCTGGCCTCCTGCAGACAGATCAGCACCAGGGCAGACACCTGAGAACAACCACCTCCTCCCAGGCTTGTGTGCACACGGGGTCAAGGCCACCTGCGTGTGAAGCAGAAGGAAAAAGCCTCTGGAAGGAGAATGGCTGCAGGGAGCTGTGCACAGCAAGGGCAGGTTTGAACAGGCATCCCAGGGTACTGCTGTGATTCCAGCAGTCAGGTCATCCAAACTGAATCAAGCTGTTCCCAGCACAACCTTAGAGGTATTGCCATTAAACAGCAGCTGGATAACAACCTACTTGAAAAGTAGCAAAAATAGCACAGTTACATAGGTTTTCTTCAATGCAATGTGTAAACAAGTTAAATCACTGTTAATTACTTTTTAATGATTGTTAAATCCTGCTATGATGTGAAATGCCAGTCAGTTTGCTGTTTCTCAGACTCTTGAGGGGAATAGCAATGCCTAATTGATTAATTCTAGTCCTAACTTAGCTGATCTAAGACAAATAGCAAAGGAGATGTGAAAAATGAAGTCTGTATTTAAAAAAAATACTGTTTTAGTCTTTGTGCCTCATACCAATGTTTTCTAAGACAATTAAATATTTCGCATGTACATACATGTATTCAAGGAAAGAGGTGAAAGTACACCAGAGTAGTAAAGTGTCTCTGATTTCTTTCCCAGTCTGACTCGCTGAAAATAAATATTATTGGGATAAATCTCACAAGAGCTACTATGATCTCCAGCTTGCGGTGGTCTGTAGGGAAACCCCATGTTCCTGAGACAAGTGATTTAGATTGTAATACGCCAGTCTGCAATGTTCACTAAACCAAAAGTGCCAGTGACAACGTTAAACAGACTGCAATACCTGGTAACATTTGTCTGTCCTCTGATTTCCACTTCTGCTCAGGAACAGTTACTACCAACATTGATATTTTGGAAATTATGGCTAGGAGTGGATCAGACTAAGGAGCACCATACCAACAGAAGCAGACATCATTTCCTTCAAGTAGTGGTACAAGAGAAAGGAATCTGTCCCAGTGCCTCTGTTATAATTAGTAGTAATGCTATGTGCTCTGATTCAAATGTATCACCACAGCATCGCAGCCATCCTTACAACAGCACTGTACTTTCTGCCTGAAAGACAAAGGGCAGAGAAAGCAAATGGGGTCAGATTCTCCTCCTGAGTGCTCTGCTTTGAAACACGCTTTGGTTTGTGACATTTATTCAGCTCCAGACCTATGAGGGCTGGGTGCTGTTATCAACAAAAGAAAGTGCCCAGACAAGCTGTATGGTGCCACTGCACTTAGTGGTCCTGTTGCCCTCCCATGTCACAGAATAACCTGAACAGAAGCGGTGGCACTCGGCTCTCTCTAGACACTGGTGTGCACGTAGAAAGGAAAATTAAATGTGCTTCCTGTGCACTTATCAAACAAAACTGTCCCACACTGCCACCAGACTCCATGCCACCTTCAGATATGGGACACCCTGGATACGCTGCCCAGTATGGCCAGGGCCCACCCAGGACAGTGGTCCTCTGCCACACCAGCACAGAGGGAGCTGAGAGCCTCTCTAAAAGCCATCCAACACATCATAAGAGTCCTGTCTCATCCCAGCAAGGGCAGGCAAACCTAAGCCAGGATTCTGTGACCTCTAGAGGAGAGAGTGCTGTGGATTCCCAAGGGCTGCCTTCACACCCATTGAACCAGGGTGTGAGGAATGTTACAGCCAGGGTTGCACGGTGTTGTGTCACAGTAACTAAACCTCAGGATACAAACAGACTGCCTGTTCATCTTAATTAAACTGCTCGAAAGGTCAGACCCTCCAGTTCCCGTGTGCAAGGCCTGGATGTCAAAGCTCATCCTGTCGCAGTCAATCCCCTGGTGACCTCCCCGAGCAGCGGTCGCTGCCCTCACGCAAGCTGGCGGCTGCTCCTGCTGCGAGAGACAGACAGCTCATCCATCTGCACACCATCTGCCTCACAGCAGCACCCAGTGCTGCTGCTGACGGCTCAGGCCACCCTCTGCAAGCTGTGGTGGTGCACAACACACGCAGGCAAAGAAAATCCTTCTGCAGTCCCTGCAAGGACTCCACAGATTTTGTCCTAAATCTCTGCCGTAACAGGTGGTTGCACTGACCCGGGCCCCACGCGGGGTCTTGCCCCCCGTTTGCAATGATAGAAGGAGTTCTGCGTGTTTTGTGTGTGCATCTGTTCTGGATGACAGGCTGGTGTCTGCCTCACAGCTGACAGACAGAAAGGAGATTTGATTATTGGTCAGGTGGAAAAAGCAACAGTGATCCTCTCTTGCAGTCTCTGGAGAGGTGAAGAGGGAGGGTCTGCTCTTAATTGTACCCTTCAGACTGGACCATGAACTGAGAAGCTGAGAGCAGGATGATACTTATACATATACCTGTATGTCACTCTAGAAGTGAATCTGTGTTGGCATTTGTGGAGACAAAAAAAAACAACCAACCAACCAACCAACAACAACCACCACAAAAAGAAAACCCCAAAAACAAGAAACCACCACAAGAAAAGCCCCCAACGTGGCAACACTGTACTGTATTCACTGTAGCCTGCATTATTTCACTCTGCATCAAATGTGCAAGAGCCATGTAGGGAGGATTTCCAGGAAAACCCCTCTCTCTCAGCTGGCATTTCATATCTCATTGCTGCAATGCCTCTCAGCCTGTCTTGCCCAGGTAGACAATCCTGATCACTCTGCACAAGACAAGTGTCAATCTGATCCAGGGGGGGCCAAGAGATGAAAATCAGAAATTAATGCATTTAGGAAGTCTGGGTGTTTTCAGATGGTTGCAGTAAGGAAAATGAAATATTTTCAAAGGATATTTTTAAAGCTTGTTTTCATTAAAAGTAAAAACCTCTGTGATCTTTTAAAGGGCAGTGGTAGTGTGGTAGATGTAACTGGTCAATAACTGCAATGGCAAAACAAAGTCTTTGTAAATGCTATGAATCATTTAAATCACCATTAAAAAATAGCATTATAACCACACTTGCTACTTCTGGAAATATTAATGAGGAAGGAATTTAAAATGCAGTTAGCCGTTTGCTGGATTGTAGTCAGGAACCTGGTTCTCCTGGCACAGGAATGGATCAAACTTTTGTCTATATTTTTTACAGGCTTTGCAATCCCTGCAAGAAGGGTCTGTGCCCCACAGTCACTCCCTGACTTTCTTGGACAATCTGAAAGAGGATCCAGCTCACCTAATTCAATCCATTTACAAGCCAGGACTGCAGCCTAAGATGGCTTTGTGATCTTCTTTGTCAGTCAGTGGAAAGAAATAGGCATTTGAGGAAGGCAGTTCATCTTGCTGTAGGCACTGTGTTTAAGGCAGGATGACACATCCTGTGGAGATGTTTACCTGCTGCTGATTGTAGGATCTAGATGATCCTACTCACTTTTAGGGGAAGAAGTGAGCTAACTATGATGAGAACCTTCCCTTCATGACCTTGCACAGTGGAAGGAATCACAAATAGCACAGTGGCACAAATAGCAGCAGTGCCCAGTTGGATAAGCCGTACTTCAGTACCATCTGCCTCGCTCTGGTTTCTCCTGCCAGCCTTGGGGTAAGCCCAAAAACTGAGTCACCAGTGGTGTGATTCCATGTTGCCTACAGAGCCCGCTGTGGTTCTGGTCATCTAGTCTGACCTCTGAGCTTTGTGTCAGGGCACTTGTTTTGAGAGTCCCACTCTGAAATACAGTACCTTGCACAAGGAGCACTGAGGATAGCTCATTTACTAGTTCCCTTGCCCAAGTTAAAATTTAAATTGTTTTAATGCAAAAAAATTCTTGGTATCTTTTTCTTAGTGAACTGATTTTCTTAGAATTTGGATCTTACAAGTGAAAAACTTTCAATGGCAAAAATAAGAGTGCTGAGAGTGCTCATCTTTAACTGTTCCTAGGGTTTTTTGACTTATGGGATCCTCATGTGAGTAAAAAGCACAGCTTTCTTATGTTCAGACTTCCCTGGACAACACCTGTCTTCATAATGTCTGAGATTACTACCTGACCAAAAGCTTCTAGAGAAGCTTGAGAGAAACATGAATACACACGATCTTATATCATTGCTAAAGCTTCATTTGGTATATTGTAGAATTTCACAAGTTCTATTGTCATTTCATAAGGTCTAAATGAAATTTGGTCTCAACAGAAGAAATCTGAAATGTTGCTCTGTAAACATGCAATTCTTTTTTTAATGAGACGTGTGCTCAATGGTCTTAAAAGTGTAAATCATCTGATATGATTTTGTGAATGAAAATATGTGTTTTTCAGAATAAAAAGAAAGGGAAATATCTGAGTAGTCCAGCTCCAGCTCTAGTTTATATCCTAGTTTTTTGTCTGAATTCATTTTTTAGATTGAATGCACAAGCAAATCCACTCCAAGTAAAAAGGCTACAGCCTACAAAATATTCTACAAAACCATCTCTACAATTATTCTATATTTGGTCTTAGACAAATGCCAATGTGGCACAACAGAGACACAGGAACACCTAGGACTTGATATCCAGATTTGTAGCAGAGCAGATTTATGTTCATGACCAGAGATAGCAAGTCAGAAAAGAGATTTTGAACATGCCCCAAGGAGTCATGTCTCTTGACAGTGTATTCATTACTTATATACTCTATCTGATCTCAGAACTGAATGTATAGATCTGGCTCACAATTCTCATTCTTTGCCTGCTCATAAATATGCCCAGAACCCATCTCTGTTTTCCTTATGCATTTATTACATATGACTGGTCAAATTATTTGATATAATTGTTGTTTTTACATAAAGTTTACAGCTAAATTGAAAAATGTTTTATTCACCATAAAACTTTCTCTTCTCTGTACTTAATTGCTGAGTGATTTTCATTATCCTGATCTATAACCAAGTCTTAATTACCTTGACAGCTCTTTTCTATCAATATGTTATATTATTATGCCGTTATTTTATTTGTTTTAAATCTTTACTGTGCTGGGCTTCAGAAACACGAACACTTCTGCATGTTTGAATGTGAACTGTTGAGCAGAGCAGAACAGGAGGAAAAGAACAGTGTCAAATTTCTGCTATATTTTAGAAAGAGTTGGTGTCCTTTCATCCCCTCTTCCTGCTGATTGATAAGAAACAATGATGACCCTCTTTTAAAAGATTGGAAAGTTGATTGCATTGCATTAAATTTACCTTACCCACCCCAGCTGTAGTTGTACCTGCAACTATATTGGTGAACAATCTGGCCTGCTTTGACTAAGGAAATGAAGACATGAAAAGACATGTTGACAAAATCAGCAGC
The DNA here is from genome assembly GCA_013398615.1 of Brachypodius melanocephalos. Classification (NCBI taxonomy): domain Eukaryota; kingdom Metazoa; phylum Chordata; class Aves; order Passeriformes; family Pycnonotidae; genus Brachypodius; species Brachypodius melanocephalos. The sequence goes on from VZSR01001685.1 coordinate 24,075,791, forward strand.
TGCTCTAATTGGGAATGTTTCTTTGCAGTTACTGACTTCCTTGAAAGATGTGTAAATCACGGTGTTTTCACTAACACCATTCAGGAATGTGCCAGACACAACGCTAGCTATTGTAATATTTTCCATTTATTAAATCTAGAGTGTTGGGCATCTGGTGCAGAAGTCTGAAATGTGAGGGTGTGAGCTGTTAAGTGATATCTTCACAGCCTTCCATGCAGTAGTAACAGAGCTCTCAGGGAACCATTTAGACAGCAGGTTTCCTCTCTGTTACCTGGAATGCTGGAATGTTTGTTGTATACAACTCACCTCAAAGTGTTTGAACACGGTATTTGCAGGGAGGATGTAAGAAACAACAGCAAATAGAAATAATTACTTGAGAAATTGCTTCCGGCTTCATTTCTCTGACTTACCAAAAAAAAAGCATCTTCTTTAGAAGAGATGCTGGAAATATCAAGGGAGCTTTTGGAGTAACAATTCAAAATCATAATAGCTACATTTTGCTCTGGTATTTGAAGAATATGAACATTTTTTTCTCCAGATCTGCTGTCCCATATAGCTCTGTTACCCATGCCAGTGAGTTCAAGTTTCTGTTGAAGTCATGCACCAAAGGTATCCTTGGAGTCACACCACACTGATCAGCTGGAGAGAAAAAAGAATCTTCAGCTGTTCTGGGAAGAGAGATGATTAAATTCCTAATGTTCACCAAAAGAGGAAAAGAATATAAGAGATATGCAGTGACCCTATTTCACCTGCATAGAAAGTAGACCATCTGGGAATAATGAATTCCACATACAGCAATAGTTACTTGGAAGGTCTCCGATTTTGGGACTTTATCTAAACAGATGCTGCAAGTAAAACATTTTACATTAGACTAAACAGGCCAGCTAAGTCTGAATTATTTTTTAAAGATGAACATTCCAAGTCCCTTACATAGAGACTGTAGACCCTTTACAATAAATTGCCACATAACCAGTTCAAGCCGAGCTGCCAGGCTGACAGCAATCTCCAAAACAGTATGGTTACAACAAATGTGCCATGGTGTCAGCATAAAATGAAATTTCTGAAGAATCAAGGTATTACATTTACAGGGGCCTTTTGAGTCTGAGAGAAAGCTCACAGAATAGCTGAGGTGGGAAGGGATCTCTGGGGGCAGTCTGGTCCAAATCACCTGCTACAGCGAGTTGCTCAGGATCATCTCCAGGTGGCCTTCGAGTTTCTCCAAGGATGGGGCTTCCATGACCACTCTGGGCAGCCTGGGCCAGTGCTCACTCATCCTCACACTGAAGAAGTGTTTCCATGATGTTCAGAGGGAGCCTCCTGTGTTTCAGTGTGTGCCCATTGCCTCTGGTCTTAGCACTGAGAACCAATAAAAACAGCCTGGCTCTCTCTTCTTTGCTCCTTCCCTTCAGATATTTATGTACATTGATGAGATCCCCTGAGCCTTCTCTTCTCCAGACCAGACAGGCCCAGCTGTCTCAGTCTTTCTTGCAGGAGAGATGCTACAGTCCTTGAATCACTTTAGCTGTCCTTCACAGGACTCTCTTCAGCATGTCCATGCCTCTGTTGTGCTGAGAAAGGCCTTGGTAACAGCAGGACAAGAGCCCTCTCTGAGAGGCAGGAACCTCAGCAGCTCTTCTTGCTGGCACTGCCTGACTGCAGTGCTGGAGCAAATCCTAGATTTAGTCCCTCTCTAGGAGAGGACTTCCTTCTTCAGCTCATTGCAGAATGGCTCCAGTCCAAAGCAGACATCCGTTCCACCTGAGTTCTGTTTCCAAGCTGTCCTCTGCTGCTCTAGGGATAAAAACTGGCCTTTTGTAGCCAAACATTTGAATTATGCTACATACTCCAAAAGTGAGACACAAATCAAGAAATTCCTCTTCATTCGTCCAGACAGGCATGTTCTACAGCCTGCAATGGAAAATACTTTGCATAGAATATTTACACATAAAATTAATTTTATTTTTTTTTTAAAAGGGAGATTTGGTTATAAGCTATAATGAGCTCCACTACATTTCAGGAATAGCCTCCCTGTAGGTTGTGCATGTTAAATGCATTCATAGTCTTGAAAAAGGAGAGTGCATTCAGCATTCATCAGTCCAGGAACAGAAGACAGGCAAGGCAAAGGACAGGGACAAACTGACCTCAAGTGTAAATTACTGGCTTGGGAATTTTAATAATGTAGATTATATTGCTTATTTTCCCAGGTTTAATGCAAGTCTCAAGATTTAATCTTATTCATAAAGACCCTTGTCTTAAAAAAAAGCAAATATACAGCATTCTGACCTGTTTTCTTCTTATGAAAGTATAAGACCTTTTCCATTTAAAGTTTAAGTTTTTAAAATTAATAGAACAGTGCCTTTGAAAAAGAGCAGAAGACAGGAAGGAAAAAAAAACCCTTCTCAGTTTGTGTCACTGTCCTGATCTTTTGGCTCTTAACTTAGACTTCCCAGCAGTTGCCTTATATCCAGCAATATTAATTTGTGATTATTTGCAGCATGTGCTTGCATTCACATCTAGGAAAAGACTTGTGTGGTCCATTCTTGGTTACCTGAACCCTGAATTGGCGAGGCTGAGGAAAATCAGTGCCCCAGCTGGAGAGGCACCAGAGCTTGGTACGTCCAGCCATGGGGACATGGGGAAGCACCCACAGTGTTGCATCCATGTGATGCCTTAGGAAGGCTGACCTGGAACAGAGACTGGACAGAGCTATTGAATAAAGCAGATATTTATTGAAAGGCCTTTAGGGTACACCTTGGGCAGGACAAAAGCTTGACCAGGGCTACATCCAAGGTGGACTTAAAATGGTCACAAAACGGACGACCAGTCACAAGGTCTTACACTTTTATAAGTTTTGGTCCATTTGCATATTGGGGTTTAATTGTACAATTCAGGTTATGAAGTCCCATCCTTGTTTTCTCTCTTCAGTCCACTGTTGTTTATGCTTTTGAGCCTGAAAGTTGTAACTGTTGTCCTTGGTCTCCATCTGGAAAAGGATTTGTTTTGTCTACCTACTCTGCGAAGAGAGCTCACTAACACTTAATATGAGGCTCAGAACTACACCCCTAGACAGCACAGAATCTGAAAAACATGAAAGCCAAAACTTAAAACATCACATGCGCGCTGCTACACGAGGGTACCACGGAGCTGCGGCTGCTGCTCTGGGCACTGTGCTGCCGTGCCGGAGCTCTTCCCAGGCGCAGTGACCGTGCCTGGGGCTCGGTGTCTGCTCCAGCCGAGCCATCCCCGCGCTGGCTGCCCGGGCGAGGCTTGGCCAAACAGAGCCATCTCCCCCTTTGGCCAGGAGAGGGCGGCATTGCGCCATGGAAGCTCCCGCAGGGCGCGCTGCCTCCGCGGGCCGGGGCCCTCCCGATCCCGGCGGAGCGCGGAATCCTGCAGAGATTATCCTGCAGGTCCTCTAGACACCAGCCGGCCCAACCCCCTGCAATAAGCAGGGATGTTCTCAGCTCAGACTGCTGAGAGCCCTATCCAAGCTGACCTCGAATGTTTCCAGGGATGCAGCGCATACAGCATCTCCAGGGCAACCTGTGCCAGAATTTCACTACCCGCATTGTAAAGAATTTCTTCCTTCTGTCTAGTAAAAATCTACCCCCTTTCAGTTTAAGTTCCAAGAAGCACTGCTAAAATGTCTGTCTCCATCTTTCTCCTAAGTCCCTTTAGATGTGGGATAGTTGCAATGATTTCTCCCTGGAGTCTTCTCTTCTCCAGGCTGAGCAACCCCAATTGTCTCAGCCTGTCTTCATAGGGCAGGTGCTCCATAACCTTCTATACCAATATAATACAGCTTTTATATTGATTTTTGCACCTCTATTGTAATACAGTGCCTTATACGGTTCAGGAGCAGGCCTCACTAGACCCCTACTCATCATAAGACCCCCCAGCCTCCCAACCCCAAGCCTGCTGAAGCTGCCACCTGAGGGTGTGAATTATCAGTGATTTATCTTCAGAGAGCGGAGGATATAGTAAAGCCTATGTGCAAGTACACTTGAAGAAAGGCAAAAACAAGGAAAAAACTTTATTTTGAAAGTTCAGAAAAGGGAGAGCAGTGGTCTCTGAGCAGGAGTTCAGCTCTCACACTGCTGTACTGGCAGTGAAGACCTACATGTCTGTGAGAGGCAGTGACAATGTGAACACAGCCAGCTCCTCAATCCCTTCATCCCTCACCTCTGTTTTCTGCCTCTTTGGCTTTCTGCCTCCATTTTCAACATATCTGTCCTGCTGGTCTTCCTGTCACAGGTTTGTGGACACTTTGGGTTCCTCTGTGTTCCCCTCTGCATTCAGTTTAAGCACTTCCAGCAGTGTCACTTCCTGCTTCAGCACTTTCCCTGTGAACTTTAACCTGTGGGCATGCGGTGGAGTTTATTGCTCTGTGTTTCTTCCTGGTCCTTCTTCTGCTTCCCTGCTTCAAAATTTTAGGGCAAATATCTCTCTTACTGACTGACTGTAAGAGAGAACAGGCTCTAAGCCATGAAACTGCTGAGGGGGGGATCCTTTTAAAGTTTTTTTCTCAACCCCTTTGGGTGTTATTAATGCACCATTTTGTGAGAACTTTGGCAGCTCAGAAAATCTCCATTCACTGAATTAGGGAAGTGAGTAAAGTAATTTCTATTCATGTTTTCAGTGGTTTTCCGCAGCACTGAGGGCCAAGGGCAGGTTTGCTTTGTGGAACCAATGGCTAGGGAAGTAGACAAATGGCACAGATGAGCACACACCTCACACCCAAATGTTTCTTTGGAAGCACCTCATATTCAAACAATTTTTACCAAATCTGAGGAAGTTTCCTGGCAGACTTGCCAGGGTTTCGATCTAGCACTCCCTCGCCACAGATGATCTTTATCAAGATTACCCCAGGGCTGAGCAGACAGACAGCATCCTCTGAACAGTTTACTGGTTTCCATCTGTCTAATATTTTTTCATATCAAAAAGTCACATCTTGCACAATTTCCTACAGAAATGTTGGTTGCTGACTAACCATAAGCAAAACAGCATGCCTAGATTCTTCTAAATTTTTCTTCCTGTGACCTTTAGGTGTTCTGAATAACAAGAAACCAAATAACCTATTCCTGCAGAAACGCTGTACACCATTAACAGCTGTGGCTTGAGTAATTTGCACCTTGTGTGCTTCAAAGAGCTGACAAGGGTTTTATGAACACTAAGTAATGAAGTACATCAGCTCTACTTAATATAACCCAGGAAAAAGAAGGCTTAGCTGACATACCACAGAAATCCAGCTCCCCTTTAAAAATTAAAAGGGATTTTACTTTGTCCAAACACATGCAGCTTGACCTAGATGCTTCTGTGAATAGCTCCTTGGTTTTTCAACTGCCCTAAAACCAAGAACCTATTCACTTTCATCCAATCAGACTGATCAAAGAAGTCATTGTGGGATAGTAGCTCACATGGAGAAGAGGTGCGTGTTGTGTCACCAGCTGCCCCAGCATCTCAGCAGACCCACGGAGTCTGCCTGGGATCAGCTTGGCTAATCCAAGTGCTCTCAGCACAGGCAATGAGGCTGCTGTCCAGAACCTGGGAGAGCACTGATATCAGCAAAAGCTTCCTTGACCATGGTACTGATCAGGAAACAATGCTACAGAGTTTGAACTGTGAGCAAAGTCAGGTCACACCATGGCCAACTGTCCCTCCATATTCATGGAAATGCCCTCGTAGGTGATGGCAAAGTTGCTGTATTGGTGCTTTTGCACCTGCATAAAGAAGGACTCAGCAGTGTGAGCTGATGGAGCTCACAAACAGAACCCATGGCACATCCTTGGCAAGGCCTGCATTCCCAGAAAACTCAGCCATCTCAACAAAGCCTAATCTTAGCACCTACATGTGAGGAGGGCATGGCGTGTCTCCATAGGAACTGAACACCGTTCTCTTGACAGCACATCTGGAGCAAACAGTTCAAGAGAGAGAGAGATGCTGGGAATGGAGCTGTCAGCAGCAGCAGTGCTGGAGATAGCCATGGAAGGTTGAACAGTGGTCATTCTGGCAGACAAGCCCACACATCTTATCCATGTTTCATCATTTTCCATGTACCAAGAGCTGCAGTTTCATGAATTTGTGCTGTTGTTACACAGACATATAAGAAGGTTCAGTCTGTTGGTGAGAAGGAAAACATGATCCCTAGGCAGAGCTAGTAAGTTTTTCTCTTATTTGTTTTATATTTGCATTTTTCTTAAGAGCAGGAGGCATAATCCAGCTTCAGTCCTCTCACTTCTAATGATGTCTGAACTTCTTGATCAGTTGTCCTCAAAAATTGAGAGAAATAAAGGCCTCAAAGATCTCATGTTGATGCAGTTTGCCCAATAACTGCAGTGTGGCTAGAGAGAAAAGAGCCCAAACCATCCTCCCACTGAGGAAAGGCAGCACCCAGCTGCTCCTGCCCAGGCAAAGACCCTGCTCTCTATTAGCAATCAAGGACTCAGTGCAGCAACAGTGTGGGATGGATGTGGAAGAGCCACATCATTCCTCCACTGACGGGAAAGACAGCTAAGAGTTATTTATAAAATTCATTATCCTTAGATACACCATCCTTTTTGCCTTGGACTGATACAACTTACACATTTTTATTGGTTTCTTGCGTTTTGCTTTCTTTGTCCTGGCATCCAGCACCTGAAATCTACTTACCTGTGTTTTATCTCCTAGTGCAATAAACCTCTATTAAGTTTACTGAAATCATGAAAGTTAAGTTTGCCTAAAATGTCTCAATTCCATCGTTTTTACTACTTTGAGGTTGATTTGTGCCTTTATATGTATAATGAGCTAGCCAGCTGTATTAACTTAGCCTTGTGTGATTCAGTGTGTATTTTCAGGGCTCTAGAAGACAAAGCTAACATTTTGTATACAGTGTGAATGACTCTTTACCACTGCTGATTGCTCTACTTCTGTTTGGAAACACCTACATTTTCCCATCTATAAATTTAGAAGCAGAAAATCGTTAGTTTTCCTCAAATAGTTCAATGATTTTGAGTCACCAAACCAAACAACATAAAAAACAGTATCCTGGCCACAGCTCACTGGAGTGCACAGGGCCCTGTCTGCAGTTTATTGCCATGAAATGTGTGGCAATAGGGAGCTCATGTGACTCCCTCTTCTGCTCCTTAAGACTGTACAGTGAAAACTTGAGGGACCTACTGAAGATCAAATGATGATTTCCTTGCACCTGAGAGATGGGAGATATCATTGGCATGTCCATATGGAGTGTAGTTGAAAGCAAATTCGTTAGCTGATAGCAGCCAGGCTATTATACTATAAAACATACAGGACAAAAAAAAAAGGCAAGAAAAAATTCATTAAAATTAAAGTAGTCTTCTGCAAAGCTGAGATAATATTGCAACTCAAGCAACTATAGGATGAAATCTTCAAATCCAATTGGATAAAATCAATGAAAGTTAAATCTTTGAGTTTCCTTTTTTTATTATTTACTAATTTTTTTTCCATATGTATCAATACAGGTGTAGAGTTGCTGGTTTATCATGGCATAATAGCCATGTCAGCTAATAAATTATTTAACAGATTGAAAAACATATATTTATGAGAGGTGCTGGTGTAGTGGTTTGTGGGAGCCAAGAAAGTGCTAATTCTGATCACACAGAGCCATTGACCAAAGTCTGCGGTCAGATAACTCGACCTTCTCTTCCCTCAGTCATCCCAGCTGGAAAGTGTGTTAAATGCATTGCCCCTGGAAAATGACAGTGTGCATTCATGCATTAATGTGTGTTTTACTGCACACAGGATGTTGCACTTCTCCTTCCCCTTCAGCTTGTAGTTTCTGGTTTCCTAAAGTGTTATGCAGAATCCTGTGCAAGTGATGTTTTACATTTCCTAAACCTTTTATATCCTTGAAATTTAAGAAATTAGATAGCATTAGCTTTCCTCTCTTGGATTTCTAAAGACATTTCAGGCTTGTCTTTTATCTAAATCATTTTATGGCCCATTAATTGAATAGATAATGTTTCTCAGCAAAGTCTGAAGGGTCATTTAGCATTTTCAGCATCACACAGTATATTTTCAGCCAGGGATAAAGTTTTTTTAGTTTCAGCACCAACAAGTGAGCCAGGCTTTGATATCCACTGTTCTTGATACATGTAAATCTTTGTGCTAAAATTTAAGCAGAAGAAATAGGATTTTGGTTGAAATGGCATGTCATCTAATGCCATCATGGAATTCTGAAAAGGCAAGGGAGACATTAACTACTGCTTTTAATAAGATAAGATAAAATCCCCCAAAGGTAGATAAAATCCAGTTGATCAACTAGTTGAGTATTTTATGTTTCGAGTCTGTAAGGGTTCTTGGCTTTTGGGAAAATAGTAGGAAAATGAGTCTTAGTGTTTCAAAAAGGTCTGCAAGTCTAGCATCATAGCTTTGGTTAATCATAGAATCATAGAAAAGTTTGGTTTGGAAGGGACCTTAAAGATCATCCAATCACCCACCATGGGCAGGGACACCTTCCACTAGATAAGGTTAGTTAAATAATTATCCTTTCTAAATTTAATGGGAATAATTACATTGCATAGTACTGCTTTTGTGGACAATCCTTGCACCACAGTTGTCATATTTTGTGGTGGATCTTTAATTTTTAATTATTTAGTAGCTACTTTTTTGGAGGATATTTTTATTGAGGTTGAACAGGGGAGGGAGAAAGAGAACTGATCATTCATATAAATATATGTTCAATATATATTAATATAAATACCTATAACTAATAGTTAAGAAGTATTTTAAATCTTTAATAGCCACATTCAACAACTACCACCTGAGAACATGGCAGACTATAGTCCTTATATAATTTTAAGTCATGATAACTTCAGGGTGTGTTTTGAAAGACTGTGAGCTCTCTTGGTGAATAGCAAATAACTACACTTCATTTCCAGAATTAGTCTCTACTGTTGCAATTCAGGTGAAAGACCTCATAACTGTGTACTCACCTCTTACTCCTCCTTGTAGTACTGTTGCTCCAGGCACTACTTATGAATTCACACTAAGTGTTTATTAAGCAGATCGCTCAGAGCTTGCAACTTCTGTTTCAGTTCCTGCCATATCACAAAGTAACAACAGGGCAAAACAGGGAAGAAGCATCATAACATGTAATGTTATTTTCTCTTTCATGACTGTAGGTGCTAACACAGGGCTGAGATTCTCTGTGAAATGAGAATCATGAAGTTGTGCCAAGAGGTGTCAGGGGTGCCAAAAGAAAATTCTGTACACTTACGATCTTGTAGAGAGAATGAGGGCACTCAGAAGAACTAATCAGCTTTTAAAGTTCTCTCTGATCTCCAAATTACTGCAGGCCCTGAAATAATTTTTAAAAGGATGTCTCCTGCACATCTCTTTTGATGAGCCCCAACGCAAAAGGAGAACCTCAAAGGAACCTCAAGGGAGCTTTTGATCTGCATGTCAGAAATCCTTAGGGTAGCAATAATACCCAGAAGGCTCATGTGAATTAGGCCTTGTGTAGTACTTTTTACTCTGAAAATATTACTTGCCTCCCAAGGGCCAGGAAAGACTCATATTTTTTCAATACTAGTGATCTGACTGCATGCTCAAGTTGGAAGCTGTGCAGTCCATCCTCAAACCATGACCCCACCAAAGTGGGTGTCGATATCACCTCCAATCATAAAAGACAAGAAGTGAGAAGTTATAGAAGGACAATTTGGATTCTTGTAGCCATCAATTGCCCGAGCACGACATGGGGCAGATTCTTTAGGAATGGGTGTTTCTGATTCCATATGAATGAATGACATCTACTTTCATGTAGGATTTAATGCCAGACAATAAAGGAACTCAGCATCTGACACAAAGTAAGTTAGTGTCTATGCTACTCCTTATAGAAATGCGATTAGAGCAATGTAATCATTGAAAGAACTGAAAGACTGGATATGTCTTAGCTTTCTAAAGCTATCAAATAGTGTATTTTTAATGTTTTTAACAAAAAACCTCCATGTATAATATAGCTTAATAGAAGAAGAAGCAATAGTAACGAAGGTATCAGACAGACTACACCAAGTGCTGCCGTGTGAGCAGGTGTGACTTTCTGAACAAGGGCTGGGGCCCAATACCGACAGATAGTTTCTTCTTGGGAGGAACATGAAAAGTCAAAGGAAGGCCTATTGGGAGAAGAAGGGTAAAAAAGTGCATTAATGGACTCCTACATCCATTTTACTAGCAGTAGAAAATATGGGGCACCTTACCCATATTGCATAATTCAGACAGTAGAATGAATCACAAAAGCAGCCAAAGTCTGGGTCACTAAGCATCCAGAGACATTGATGTGCATATTTTCAGCTGTGTGCATATTTTTACCTCATTCAGCTCACTGGCTCTTTGTTCTAATCCTCTTTCTTTCACTCCCTCGTTTTCTTTCCCTCTGCTTTGCTCCTCCCAAGCCACTGTACTAACAGTGTTTGCTGTCATCCTGCAGCTAACTGTGCTGTCTCATGATTTCCTTTTTCTCCCTCTGCACTTATCTCAGCCATTTGCATTGAAAGGTCTCTGGGACAGGAGACACTCAGGCATTGTGTTTTCCCAATACCTTTCAGCCAGCTCTGGTTCCTGTGCTGATTTATAAGGTGCTAATCTACTCACTATAAGAAGACAGAGTATCTTAACTGATAGCACACTTAAAATAGATTATAGCCACTCACTGCTGAGTTTGAGACCAAAACAACCACAACATACCTACTTCTCTCTCTCTCTCTCTCTCTCTCTCTGTTTTTGTTTTTGTTTTTGTTTTCCAATTAGCATAGAGGACTGAAGTCCTTTAAGTGAAATGTTTCTGATGTGAAATGAAGCTCCTCTCTGGTTTTGATCAGGAGCATTAATAACGAGTCCATGTGCACTTTTGCAAAAATTAAATAGGGAGATGATTTGTTGGTAGTGAGGTAAAAGCTTGTAACCCCACATTAAATTTTTGATGGGGAAAAGGCTGTGAGACAAGTCAGAATCAAACTCCTCAGAACTGGAGTTTGTGGCTTCCTGGTGAACATCCAATGAGGTCCTACTCTCAATAGAAGCAGGAAGAACCTACTGTAAATATGTAGAATTAAATTAGAGATTAGAGATAAATTAGATGAGAGACACACAATCTGAATTAAGTGATTAAAGAAGCAAACCCATCCCATTTAAAATGTGAAACTAAAAGACGTGAGCTCAAGTACACTTCCTTTCTAAGGATAAGTCTGTGTTTCGATCAGATTTGTGGCTTCAGCAGCATGCATAGACCTTTACCTTTGAACTAGCCAGTGCAAATGTCAATACCCATGGAGTCCAGCAGGAGCCACCAAATACCCAGGACAACCTGGCCTTTGCCATCTGTAGATTACACCAGTGGTCTAAGCTAGCACGACACCGAGTTCTCATTCACTGTTTGCTACAACAGTGGTCTAAGTTATCTATAGGGGCAGTTATCTATAGTTCAGGGATTTGACAAACCTTGGTGTTGTCCTAGAGATTTTTCAGGTTCTTCCATAGTGGAAATTTTGCCCCTGAAGGCAGAGGATGACAGCAGAGAAGGGATGGATGGTGAGAGCAGTTGCACAATTTATATGAAACTGTGAATGCAGTTATGCTGCCATTTTCTCTGGGGGAAAAAAGGTCTTGAGAAGCTTCTGGTTCTCATTTTTTCACCCCTCTTGACTTCACACAATTTGCTTCCAGTGCTGCAGGTTAGAGCCCACCATAGCATACCACAGCAGCTCTGTGGGGTAATGCTGTGAACAAAATCACTGTGAGGAGGAACTCCAAAATCATACAAGGCAGGAGCCTCTCAAACGGGCTTTGACAGCAAGCAGAGTAGGGTTTCTATATAAATAAAGAAGAATATCTATAATCTTTGTCTAATTTCTCCTACCAGAATTGTTGCATTCATATGAGTGGATTTAAAATCAGCTTTTCGTATTGTGGAAACCAGGGTAGGAAACCTTGATCCCTAAATTAGACCACTGCTGTAGGTGAACTTGAAGCTTCTGTAGTCCTATTTGTGCTTATCTTGATCAAGTTTGCAAACTCAGGCTTACCTGTCTTATTTTCTCATATTTGAGGTTGGTAATGCAAACATTTACCAGAGAACAGGGCATCAGGAAAAATCAATTAAGATATTGTAAAGTGCAGCATTATACCCCAGGAATTTGCATCTTTTGATTAATCAGAAAAATTTTAAATAAATAAGATCTCTGTATACACTTGTGCCTCTTCTATATTTAAAATAGTCCTGTCATTTATAATTGTATAAATTGTAACACAATTGTATTATTGTTCGACTGTATTGTGTTAGAATATTATTATTGTTATATCTTCTATCTCTTGGAAGCGCTAGATTACATAAGCCTATGTGACCAAAAATTCGTCTGACTGATATTTATAAAGAACACTGGATAAAGCTGGGCTGTACACAAGCTTTATGACGAAATAATTTCTGTTGTGTGCTTATTTGAATTTCTGTATTTACTTAACAAAAGGTTTCACTGGGGCTTTTCAGCCCTTATTTACATAGATCCATCAAAGATGGCATAGTTAGACACAGGATGTAGTTGAAAATAGACAATAGCACAGCAGGGTTAAGGTATTGGGCTGCAGCTAAAGTGTTTTGTTAGGAAGATCTGTTAAGTGCTTAGACTTTTTGCTAAAATAAAGACCCTAACAACAGTGGGAATTCAACAGGGTAATCACACTTAATGCAGACTGTTTAGAGCAATTAGAGGTGATTGGCAGTGTCTTAAAGCCCTTAAACAGAAACAACATATAAAAAGAACTGACCTCAATTGGATTTCAGCTTCGTTGCCGCTTTCAGTCTAATGCATTATATCTATCCTTAATGCACATAAAGGTAAAGATTTTTTTATTGGTAGTGTAAAGTATCAGTACTGAGACTTCCTCTGCCATGGAAATACCAAAACGCTCCCCGTGATATGCAGCCCTATCAGTAAACAGTGTAAATAAAGAGTTCGTACTTGCCAAGGGATAAATCTCTCTTCCCTGATGTCCATGAGTTGTTTATCAATGAATGGATCAGGAATGCCGCGGGGAAGGCAGACAGACAGTGACAGATGATCTGAAGGCAGAATGGACTGCAAAGTGTGGTTTTAATGCAAAACCAAAGTTTGCAAAGGCTCATTTACAAACAAGTGTATTTCTGCTTATAAATAACACACAGATATTTAATCTGCGGCGAGTGCGATACTCTGGTTTAAATCTCGGCAGATTTACTGAAGGCACTGAAATGAGGTTGGCTTTTCATTTTCCAATGATTTAGCTCATAGCTCTAAGTGGAACTAGCTAATGTAATGAACCACCAAAACAATTACACATATCTTAGGAGCCTTGGCAGGATTTCTGTGATAGTGGTGCCTAAAACTTAAGGCATTAAATAATGTATTTAGGACAAAAATTTGCTAAGGCATGGCACCCACTGATGTTGCCAGATGTTATGTACTAGGCTGGCCTTGGGAGAGGATATGTTTGAAATTATAAGGTCACACTTATCCAGAGAGAGGATAAGGCTAGAAAGACAAAATATCTACCTGGAACAGTTTAAATTATGTCGGCCCAGGTAAGAATTGCCATGTTTTCATCTGAAATACACAGCTAGAATAGTGATGTGCTCCTATGGTGTTGTAGTGCAGAAGCTGGGTATCTTAAAAGTTAAAATCTTCATTTAGGAGGCAGCAGCTTTTTAAAATATTCTGTCCTGATAGCTTTTGAATGTCTAATGCCACCCAAGTTTTTCATATGCTTTTATGTTATATAGTGGTTGTGTGTATAAATCTTATGTTCATCTAACCTAATCTGTTCTGAAAATATCTGTATTACTATATTGCCACCATTGTAGCAGTATATCTGTAATTAGGATGTTGGAGTGGCTGTGGAGTGGTGTGCTGAGGGAACAACCATTCTGTCATGACAGTCACCCTAGCCAGTACTTTTTGGTCTCTTAAGGGGAATGGGAAACGCTGAAATCCACAGCTGGGTACACTGCTTTAGCAGCAGAATTTATGCAATGTAATTTGTGTATTTTCACCAGTGCAAAATAATGACCCAAGGGAGCAATAATCCCCTGCCAGTTTGAATAAACAGTGAGGTGAGTATAGACCAAGAGCCTTTCTCTGGACAAAATCTACAGAGAATGAATATTTGCTCACAGACTTTGTGTTATGACAGACAGCAAAGAAAGCTGCTTGTTTCTCTTTCTTAATCAGAGCCCTAGGCCTAATCAATGTTCACAGTAATCCCATCTACACCAGGCTGGGAATTGCCTTGGTTTAGCCACCCAACAGACAAGCCTTCCTTAAAGTGTGACCACTCACCTGGACTCCCTCCACAGCCAGTGGAGACAGAATGGGCACCTTCACAGAGATATTCCTCCCACTCCAAGGGGGCCTGTGAACCAGGTGGGATGAGGATGGCCACAGTGGCTACTTGCACGAAGGACATGCACAATGCACTCATTGCAAGTACTCAGCTTGCAGTGGTTAAAGTTTAGGTGAATGTTTGCACAGGGTGTCTAGCGCAGTCAGATGCAGTCTGATACAGAGACAGATCCCTCATCCTGCACCTATAGATACTAAAAATCCTTTCCTCTGCTTTCAGATCCAGGAGGAGCAGAATTTTCTCTTGCAGTTATACTCAAACCTATCTGCACCCCTGTGTAATCCTTGAGCAATTTGCTTGTTTCACTTTGTTCCTTACTGGTTATAAGCCAGATGTCTAAAATCTCTGCTTGTGTACACGTTTTACTCATAACAGAACAGGTAATAAATATTTCATATGGTTTTTACATTAGTATAAATAATGTTCCGTTATTTTATTACATAAAAAATGAAAAAGTGAAATTAAAATAATCTCCCAAAGGCAAGCTCATTATTTCTCAAAAATAGAGAAACATCATAATTTTAGTTGCTTGGCTAGTAGCATAATTTTGAAGATTTTTGCTTAACAAAAAACTTCGAGTTTTGTTTTCATTTTTAATATATTAACTGGAGGCACAAGCTTATGACTACTTAGAATGTTAGTTAATTAAAACAACGCTAAATTACCATCCTTTCCCTTGCCATGGGGAGCAAACAGTCAGAGGATAATGAGTTTTATTAGCTCTCATAATGTCAGTGCTGATTGCATCCCAATATTGGATCCATCACTTGTCAGTCCCCAAAGAACCACATAGAGAAGCAAGTGGGTCAAGGATTAATCGATTGGTGCAAGGTTCTCTCCTTCCAGTACAGTTTTGTTCCTGTGCCATTTATATATGCAAGAGAAGACAATCAAGGTGTTTTGAGGCTAGGTTATTTCTGCACAGCACCGATTACCCTCCTTTTGCCCGGCTTCTCCAGCTGATGATGAGCATCAGCGACATCACTGCAACCTTTCAGCAGCTGTCAAATATCGTTACAAAAAAACCCATTGGTCTCAACCGGCAACCACTGAGGAATTTTCTAACCAAATTTTTGGATTTCTTGTTTTGCTTTGTTTCTTAAATCTCATGCTAATTTGTGGAGTTGGAGTCTTTACCCGGGAATGTACCCCCCTCCAGGAATTCTCACCAGGAAAGCACTCTCCAGCACAGAAATTCGGAGAGACATCTGCAGCCCAGACTAAGGAATAGATCAGTGATTAGGACACTTGACTGGGATGTTGAAGACCTATTCTTCCTCTATCCCAGCTTTGCACTTAGCCCTGGGCTACTGCAAGAGGAAGGGAATTCTCCTCAATCTCTTCCAAGGGCTTTCCCTTTTGAATAAATAAACTGCTGATCGCTGGGTGATACAAACGGTGTTGTTTCCTAGTAGAAACAGATTTGTCAAAGATCTGGCTGCTATTCACGTAGCTTCTGAGCAGACATTTTTTACAAAATTCCCTCTTGTCTGCTCCATCAGGGACATTTTCTTGGCTCCATGTTTATGGGTGAATACTAAGTCTGCAAAAACTTCTGCTCTCTAAATTGCCTCTTGGTAGGTAATCCAAGAATCATCAGTACCAGCACAAAGAAAGAAGAGCACAACCAGGAATGAAGGGGCAAAATTGGGGTTTTTTGGTAACAAGTAGCCCCTAAGTTCACTTCATGTGCATTAAATGATCATATCTCACCTTGACACCTCTTTTTATTTACTTCTTTTTTTTTTTTTTTTTTGAGGGGAGGGAAATTGAATTTTGATTTCTTTTCTTCTTTTAAAGACTTTATGACACCTCACTGAAGAAGGCTGGGAAGAAATATTGCTTAGCAATTTTCCATAGTAGATATTTTTGAGGATTTTATCTAGCCTTTATTACACATATCCATGAGCTGAAAAGCCAAGTGACAAATCCCCATGAACGTCACATTGGTTTGGTGTCAGAGATATTTTCTAACCTGTAAAGAGCAAGTAACCCTTCAAAGTCTAAAACCACTACAAATTTAGAAGAAGCAGGTAAAAACAATTGACTTCACTGTGCATTTCTGTCCAATGTGGATGAATTTTCTGAAATACACGTCATTCGCCATACTGGCTCCAATCATTTTTGTTATTTACATCGTGACTTACCCTCTGACTCTAGTCTGGTGAGCCAGCCAGCTCTCCAGCCAAGGCATGTAGGTTTAAGGAGGGTCTCTCTCATCCTTCTGAAATTAAACAGAAATGCAGTATTTCCTACCATTTAAACTGTCCATAAAGTAGATTTTGGATCATGTTTAAAGGAAACTTGAGAAGTAAAATACATCATGATACTAAAAATAAGCAATGAAATGTATGAATGTAAGTATATGTATATACATATATATATATTTAAATGATGTACAAAATCCTTCAGAATATGTTAAAAATGGGAAATGCTGGAAAATACAGTGCTATGCACTATATTCCAACAAATCAGTTTCTGCAACCTCTGGCTTTCAAGAAAGATGTCTTTTAGTGGTACATCTTCCTGTTATATTAAGAAGTGAACAACACATTTATAAAGTTCCCAAGGCATCCTACATGCAACATTTTAGGAACTCATTTCCAAATGTCATTTTTGCCATTCCTACAAACAGCTATAGCTGAACGTTGGCAATGTGAATGGAACAAGCTCTGCATTAGCTTTGAAATCCAGCTTGTTTGGTTCCTGTGGCTGATAAAGTAAATCCCCAAGAGCAATGGCACATTGGGACCCAGTAACAACTGGAACAAGCACCCATGGCTCCACATCACTGGAAGGGAAGCAGTGTGACCATAAAAGATGTTCTTCTCTTCTCCACTCATCCCTGTTCCTAGTCAGGGTTACACTGCTCCCTGGACTGATCTAATGTGGCTGCTCACGGACACATCATCTGCATAACACTGGAGAACTGACCCAATTTTTTAAACATTAAGCAAATTGAAAATTGCTTTAAAAACTAATGAAAAAGCACCCATAGGTCAGCACTGTGACTTGTATCAGCAGCAGGAGCACTGTAGAAGGAAAGATGAAGGGGTTTAATGCAGTCAGTGTAATAAACCTTGTGCTTGCCTATACTCAAGAGGCTCAGCAAAACTTCCACTTAACACAAGCCAACCTCTCTTACAAATAGGAGACATTGCTGGATATTAACACTCAAAGCCATCTACAACTTGGAAAGTTTCACGTGTTTTAGACCAAGCAAATCCTCCAGAGTGGCCTTGCTTCTTTTTTAAATGGATAGAGAAGCAGGTTAAAGGGTCTGAAGATAAATAATAAATGAGTGACAGCTTAAGATCACAATTAGGCCAACATTAATAAGCATCAATTCCAAAAGATAAAGGATTTATCTTTAGAAGTGACCACCACATTATAAATGCCCTACTACACCTTAATGGATAAACTCACTTTGTATTACAGTTGAAAACAAAGCAGGAGAAAGGTTATACACGGGAAAAGTCTAAACACTTTTTCTCCCTTTCTTTTTCCTTTACACTGCCTTAGCAACAGCCTTGCAGTCATTCCCACAGGGGAAAAGGATATCTGAGTATGTGTCCCTCCTCTGTTACACAATGCTAACCTTCAAGAAGGGATCTTTCAGACCGAACTAGCTTTGCCCTGCATAGCACTGGCATGCCATTCTCAACCCTAAGAGAATGGCACTTTAAAATTTGCTAACTATAAGACCTATATTAAACACTAAATGTTCCAGACAGAACTGGGAGGTCTTCTCAATGCAGCTGAAGCAACCTGTAGCAAATAGCAGTCCAAAGCAAAAATGGTGAGTTAAAAGAAATCTTATTTGTTTATTTGTTGGCTTCTTTTCCTTCCTCTCTTCTATTTTTATTGTTTATTTGATCAAACTACACTGGATGGCAAAACATCCCTCTGATAAGTCTGGCTCCTGCTGAGCATATTAGCTTATCTGTCCCTTCATCCCATCTTTTACAAAATTGAGTGCTGTGACAAATCACAGTGTTTCAAACTGTTTTAAGATTCTCAGCTCTAAGTGATTTACCTTTGTTTGAAAACACAGTTCTTAGAGATGACATGGTGACAGTGTGCATATTTTTACATGATATCAACATACAACAAATAATGACTGGGAAACAGAACTTTAATACAGGATAATAACAATGAAGATGTAAATCCCATAATTAGTCAGGACTGACTTTATGCCTTGTCCAGCCTGCAGCAGTGGAAGTTTAACTTCTAACTTGGACCATGTGAGCCAAGTACAGGTTTTCATTACACTGACTCAAAAAAAGTCAATTCCATGGTCCTGCCACAGCCTGGGTTTACCGTGAGTCAGTGGAGTGATCCTTCACACCTACACTGAGTCTAGGGGATGTGAACTCCGTTTTTTAACGTGAAGCGTTGGTGTTGGGAAGAATGACCCATAAAGTACAACACTGCAACATTTACGTGGGCATCGAGGAGCACAAGTACTTTGTTTGACTGATGGACAATAGCACTGCTTGAGTAATACAGATCTTCTTTTACCTAACAAATAACCAGAAAGGGAGTTGCTCTCTAGTCACTAAGGTGTCTTTGCCTAAAGCATTTAGAATAAAGAGACTGAATAAGAGACTGTATTATTGTTTCCTTAAGGAAAAGTAGCATTAGGAGTAATGTGTAAATGTGATCAGGTGCTTTAACAAAATTATATTCTCCAACTTTCAAGAATTTAAGAAATGAACACTTTTCTTCATGAAACTGCGAAGTCCATACCAGCCCTGGAATATAATACTAACAGTAATGCTAATACTTACACTAAAAATAAAAATGGCTACTTCCCTGAAGGTCATTCAAGAAATTCGCTGTTACTGCAGTCATTGTTTCTGTTGCTTGAAGCAATGGAAGAGACAGTTGAGGAGTTAGCACACTTCTTTAAGTGAAAATCGTCTTGTCAAGGACCCAGAATAAAGCTGTCATGCTACTGGCACCTCCAGAGAAATATCAGATGATATCAGCTCAGGCAACCGACCTATCTCAGACAAAAGATTAAATGGATTATGTCCTCATTTCGCAAACAAGAGGGTTATTTACCCAACTCTCAGTGACTCAGTGAAAGATTTCAGTTTCCACTCTGTTAGAAGCCCAGTGATACTAAAAAACAAATTAATCCTGAAGATAACAGACCTATTTTCTTACATATTTAAGTATAAAAGTATTTCCAAAGCAAAAAATTATTACTTCATTAGTAACTGTCCTATTAAAACTGGTCTTTCACAAATCACTTAGATGATAGCTCTCTCTATGAAGGAAACTGTGAGGAAGAAGCAAATACCATCATTAAACTAGGCATGAACAGGAAAAAAAAAAAACACTAATCCCATGCTATGAACACTGGATATTTCCAAAGAAATGAAGAAAGAAGTAACTGGTTCCAATTTTGAAAGGATAACTCTCAAACTACTTTTGCAATGAATGATTAACATAGTCTAATGTCCCTACCCATTACAGAGGTTTGGAACTAGATGACCTTTAAAGGTCCCTTCCAATTCAAACCATTCTGTGATTCTACTGTTCTGTGATTCTATGATTGCATTAAAATCTTCTTGATGTCAAATACCTGTTTCTCACTGCTCCAAGTTCCCCGTTCTCCTAGCTCACACCACTGAGCCCTGTCTGCCTGAGACAGAAGACTGCAGCAATTATTGGTGTTACTGTGATAAACTCAGCATTAATGATGTACGATGGTGTCAGCCCTTGTGTTCATGTATCAGCTGCCTATAGACCTTGCACAGTTCCAACAACAGCAATCAGGATTGATGCATTTGCTTTTTATGCCTTTAGATCAATTCAAACTGCAAACACTTACTGGTCGTCTTTACTATAAACCCGGCTAATGTAAATCTTGCTGGTGTTCTCAGAATTTAATGTTTCCTCATATGCTTGTTTTCTTTTCTCTTAAGTCCTTGAGCTATGGTTTTGCAGTGGGCCAGGGCCATATATCCTGCATGCCAGGCAGAATGAGCATATGGGCATTACTGTCTATGTATGGAGGTTGAAAGTCAAAACACCTCCACTCTGCCTCCAGTCTTTGTGCTATTGAAATTCTCATTAAATCAGCTGGACTTTTCCCCCAAATGAGCACGTGAAAGTACGTGCAGGGGGAGTCTGACCCTACTTGAGAGGCTGTTTGGGTGAGGATTATGTACATTAGGGTTATTCACCGATTGTGAAATAACTGGATTATTCATGCACTGCTAATGTTTGTTGAGGTTTTCAGTTCTGTGTCGCTGCTGTCTAGAATATAACTCTTGGTGGCACCAGGGGCCAGCTCTTCAGCGACCCATGAAAGATGAGCCAGTAGTAGACATCGAGTCCTTGGGAAGCTGGCATCCAAGCAGGAAACGTCAGTAGTTCTGCGACCAAACCCATCAGAGTCCTGATGAATTAATCCTGAGTGGGAACTCCCAAAATTGTGCTTCCTAAAGCCCGGAAGGCGCTGGCACAGTGCAAAGGAATTACCCTACTTGCAATTGCAACATTTTATTTCCCAGTGCGGGTGGAAACCTGTGCTGTTAATTATCTCTCATTTACAGCAGATAAACAGCTACTTTGTTGCTGTGGAGACATAGATATGGGTGCACTGTCCCTTGGTGATGTGAAATTTGATGAAGTGATATTTGGTTAAGTTTAAAGCCAGTCACATAAACCTTGGGATTATCTCCCTGTAGCAAGTCGGGGTCTGAAGTATATCTTCTGTTTATTCTAAAATAAAATTGTTAAGGAGCAACTTTAAAAAGCAGTGAAAAGAAGAACCCTGCCCACATTTATTGCTATGGTGGTTTGTTGTGGTTTTGTTGTTGTTGTTGTTGTTTTGTTTTGTTTTGTTACTTTTTAAGTAAAAGTTGCTCCAAAAACGACTTGATAAACTCACACTAGAAGTATTCCTTCAAGGACTATGCTAACAAAAAAGCAAAATGCAAACTCACCTCATGAAATCCTTAAAATACAGGTGGCAGGAAACTTGAAGAAGTATCAGAAGCAATAGTTTTCTATGTCTGTTTTCATATTTTTCACTAATGATCATTCAGAGATACTTTTTTTTTACCTTAGATCTGAACCAGTACCAATATTAATTTATTTGTTCCCAAGAAAGAAAAAAAATGATCTTACGGCTTTGTTCTGCTTAGATGTGAAGGAAACCTCAACTATTTCTGGACATCACATTTGTTTGAACTTACAAAAATACAGGCTTTTCTTCCTTTTCTTTTTATGAAGCTTATCAAGGATGCTACCTGAAAGATGTAGCATTTCACATGAAAGAGATATTAATATATTTCCTATATTTCCAGAAAAATGTTAGCCAGTATACTTTATAAATTTCTTACAGCCTTTTTTCAAAATATTGACCAGCAGAGATGATGCCATTTTCTACAGACGTTCTCCATAGTGTTAGTCAGCAATGTATACAAAGATATCTTCATTTTTAGTCATATTTTCCATTATGCATCTCTTTAAAACCACTGTTACTCTGCGGTTCTCACTCCAGTTTTCCAAGGCAAATAGAGTTAGAAATGCATACAAGTGTACCTGTGTAGAACACAAGGAGGTCTTTAAAGGGAGTATCCTCTTTACAGACAGACATTAAAGATAACTGGATTTTCCTTTTTGGTTTCAGTAACATTTTGTTCCTAATATCAATGATTTTGCATTAACAGGCTCATTTTATTTTAAAGGCCTCTACTTTTGACTCCAACTTCTCATCAAAACACAACTTAAATCAAAAACTTGACACATGCACCACAGCTCTTGCATTTTTCCCTTTCAGTTCCATCTAAAAACACAGGAAAAATTACCTGAACATTTTTCCTTAATACACAAAATACTCACTGCAGGCTGAATTTATCAATTGCTATCATTTAAATGTATGGATTTAAACCCCTACTACAGAAAATAAAATAGACTGGAAAACTAACATCTGTGTCTCACCTGTCAGGACCTAATTTATATATATATGTATATATATATATATATATATATATATGTATCTATATATATATACACACTTTCTTAAACTGTTCTATTGTAAAATACATATTTAAAGATCATTACATCATTATTGAAGCATACTTAGTCTATGCATAATTTCTGGCTCACTAATCTTCATGATTTTTCTGCTGCAAATGTTTTACTACAGTGTTGTGGGGTTTTTTTGGGGGGGTTGGGTTTGGGTTTTTTGTTGTTGTTTTTTTTATTTTTGTTGTTGTTTTTTCTTCTTCTTCTTCTTTTTTTTTTTTTTTTTTTTTTTTTTTTTTCTTTTTTTTTTTTTCTTTTCCTAGGCACTTGTAAATCAAAGTCTCCTCAGGTAAGAACACAGGATGAGAATGTCAGCTCATGAAAATTCATCCATTCCTTTATTACACTCTTTTCTTTAGTGTCAGGTTCTTTAAAAACTTACCTGAATTTTCCTCCAAAATGTTATTTTATTTCTTTTTATAATAAAAGCTTTAAAATGTGAGCATTTTAGTTTTGAAACGAGAATGACACTAACCATAAGTAACAGATTGGGGTTTTTTCTGAAATTTCCAGTAAAATAACACATAACTTGTCACTGGATGTTAGTGACCAGCCACTTATCTCCTTGTGGCAAGTTGTCACAAAACATTAGACCCATCAGTGACTATAAATGTGCTAGGCCATTATTAGTTATTTCTTGTATGGCCTTTTAAAAGAACCCCAAACCTTTGTTTGAATTATTGTTAATGTGAGCTGAGCTGCAAAATACAACCAGAAAGGCTATAAAACCTGCTTCTTTATGAAACAACTGAGGTTCTCTGTGGTGCTCAGATTACTTTCAGCAAAACAGTTCAGTAAAGAAAGTTTGAGATTTGGCCTTTTACAGTAAGCACTCAATAGGCCACAAAATAATGCTTTTACAATTATCAATTTTGCCTTAACAGGTTTTTTTTGTTGTTTTGTTTTGGTTTGGGGGGTTTTTGTTTGTTTGTTTGCTGTTGTTGTTGCTTTTTTTTTTTTTTTTTTTTTTTTTTTTTGTAAAAATAGGTTTATAAGCCATGTTGCTTCATTCCACATCCAGCAATCTTGGGATAACAGTCCCAGGCAGTAAGAGATTTTGAGGTAGGCCTTGATAGTGTAAAAAGCCCCAGCTTCTACAAGCAAACAGAGATTTCTTGGCAATTAGACTAGCTAGACTAAATTCCTCTCTGACATGATTTATAAATTCATCCAACTTAATTTGCTGATAGGAAGCTGAGCACTGCACCTGAGACATTTGGTCTGATTTATATCAGAAAAGTGTGCAAAAGAAAATGGAGCTTCTCTATCTTGCTCTTGTCTTCTCCTAGATTCCTGTTACTATATAACAGGCATTCTTTTCCTTTAATTACCTTCTTCACGGCTTGAGAGCTTTGATGACTTCATTAAGCCTTGCAGTGCAGTTCCAGTCCCTACCCATCTGATTAATTAGCCCAAACCTTATTAACTTCCTAATTCCAATCAATAATGCACTGATGCTGAACTGTGGAAGGGCAAACTAAGGATAGCAATTTTCTCTAAAGACACAGAGCCGTGTACAGTCTGTTCTTCTACTTCTTAATAGCTGCAAAATTAACACAACCCACCAAGAATATCTTTGCTCAGGGAGGAATTTCGTCACCACCCATCTTGCCTGAACCATGTCAGCAATAAAACTTATCCTGATGGAGGTCTATTGGTGGTACCTCTATGCTGGGCTGCCTTCTTCCAAATATTTAGCTGTTTCTTGTAGAAACTGGTACCTGCTGTGTTGGAGTTACAGCCTTCTGCACAAAATGCTGATGGCACTGGAAAGGCATGGCTGACCCATGCTCTCTCCTGTACAGCCTTCCCTGAACCTGTCCAGAAGGGAGGAGAGCCAGCAGTGCCTTTCACTGAATTTTAAGGATTCCAGTGAATATATTTCAGTGCTGAAGGATTATCTCAGCAACTGCCAGCACATAGATAAGGCAGTGCAAGCGTAACTATGGGTGGCTGAAACAGAGCTGGGAGGTGATGGCACATCTGTGGCTCTCAGCTTCTTTTGAAATCTGTCACTACACTGGTGCTGGAGGTCTGAACACTTACAAAGGCTTGGCAAAAGGAAATCAGGGGTGGGGGGGTTTGTTTGTTTGTTTGTTTGTTTTGATTTTGGGGGGTTGTTGGGTTTTGTTTGTTTGTTTGTTTGTTGTTGGGGTTTTTTGTTTGTTTGTTTGGGGTTTTTTTTTTGCTTCCCCGGGATGATCTGAATGTGCAAGCAGAGAATTTTGCTTGGCTGGGGCAGCTGTGAACTGTCAGGCAACTCCATTTCTCAGGCTGCCACTTTCCCACTCAGTGATTGAGCATTGCCACCATTTCAAATATTTTTATTACAAGCACATGTTAGACCTAACTTGCACAGTCTGTAGCTGCTGCTGCTGCTGATTATTTTATTACTATTACTATTACTATTATTACTATTGTTAGTATTGTTAGTATTATTACCATTATTACTACTATTATTACTACTATTATTACTATTACTATTATTACTATTATTACTATTATTACTATTATTACTATTATTATTATTATTTCTGCAGCAGCATTGACAGTGAAAATGGGAACCAAAAGTCTCCAAAAGTCTCCAAAAGTCTGTTCAGCAGGGATTTCGCATTAAAGTAGCTCTACCTATTATTATGAAAAGGACTGCTCTTGTCTATATTATTTGTCTTGGTCTATCTTTCTTCGGCTGTTGGAGTGGAGGGGGGGGTAATTGTAGAATCAGAGGATATCGTGAGCTGGAAGGGACCCACAGCAATCACTGAGCCCAATTCCTGTCTCTATACGGGACAATCCAAAAAAACCACATTGGTTTTGAGAGCAAAGAAGTACAAGAAAAAGTAGAAAAAAAGTATGCCAAAAAGACCTCTGTAATATTCTCTCACCAGTAGTAGATAGTCCTGGCAATAGCAAAAATAGTAAAAAGTACAGCTCACAGCACGCTTCTCAGCAATGCACAACTGGTTTGCGTTCAGAATAAGAATCAGTACCTAGGACTGATAGTGGATGCTAACTATCCACCATTTATTCTCCAAATAAAAACACACGATTTCCAGACCAAACACACCTGAATAACAAACCTTTAAAGCACTGTATTGTGCTAAGAATGTCTGCAAGAGGAGAGCTGCACAGGTAGGATGTGTGGGAGGAGCCAAGGGCTTCTCATTAAATGCCATTGTTATTGTTGTTTTCACTGGGTTTTCATTTTCTGATCACATAAACAGCTCTTTTGTTCTCATTAATGTCTGCCTTTCTAAACAATCCATAGTAACAAGTACCTCCATTATGCCTCCACAGGCCACTGACAGCAAACCACAATTCTCTGTACAATACATTTTCTTGGAGGTAGTGGCTATCAAGGACTCTTAATAGTGCTCTGTCCAGGATCAATTGTTCAGCTCTATAGTGCAGGAGAGTCTCCTGAGCCTCTCAGTGCCTGCTTTTGTGTGCTGTATCACTGATGGGGGCTGACATTTCTTTCTTAGGGATCCTTTACATTAGAGAGGCTGCTTCCAGGCAAATCCAGTTGTGGAGCGTTTGGAAAACAAAACATGGGTAGAAGTGGGCTTTTATCACATTTGACCATGTGATTGATAAGGCCATGTGACTTTTCCTTCTACTCAGTAGGAAACTCTAGAAAAGCACTTTCATTCCTGAACTACTTCTTTGAACTTTTAAATATAAATACATGGCACCTCACTATCAGAGTAAATTTACTAAAGCAGAATTTAAGAAAAAAATTTAAAATTCCTTCATATCTGCATTTCCTAGGCTTATATGAGCCACTGTTTTTTTGGGTACAATGGCTTCAAACCTTTCATTTCCTAAAGGTAAGAAATCACATCTTGCAGGTGTCTGTGCTGAGTTAAGCCAGGGTGGTAACTATCCAAGGGTTATAGTGAAGCAAAGCTGTACATGAGCTTCCATCCCATAAAAACAACAGGTACACTGCAGGTAGCTCTGGTTTTCAACAACTCCTCTGATCGTATTCATGTAAAATCCTTTCTCTATGTGTGCTAGTGAATTTTGAGTCCAGCACCATGCCAAGTGGCAGTGCCTAGTAAGTCATGAAGGTTTCATCTTTACTGATGATGGTCTTCACTGAAGAAGCAGAATCGGTATTTTTCCTTGCATTAACAGCCTTCCAAATCCATCCTATAAATCCCTGATTCCTAGCCTCTCCTGGGATCTTAGGAGAAATCCAGCTGTAGCTGAGGTCAGCAACTGATATGTGAGATATGGGACTGCTCATTTGTTAGAATTGTTAGAATTCAAGTCACCTTGCTGTAGAAGAAACTTATGAGGAACTTAACATCCCAGCCTCGATGGCTAAACATCAGGAGCCAGGAAGATGGATCTGCATGAAAGAGGCTGAACAGTCTCACTATGCCTCAGCTTCCCACCTGCAAGCCAGAAAGGAGCTGCGTGCTGATAAATCCTAACAGAGTTTAGGAACTCCAAGAAAGAGGTGAGCAACATAACCTGGCTTCACTAGCAGGTGGCTCTGCACAGCTAGAGAAGGTGTGAGGCACTTACACTGTGGCAGAATTAAGGTGCAAGTAGAATTCCACATTAGCCCAAACTAAGAACACTTCTTCCAAGCTGCTAAGTTTCACAAACATGTGAGTCCAAGTAGGACAATTTTAAGCCAGTTTTGTTACTGGCAGCTGAGCTTTGCAGGGGAATCTCAAGCCCAGCCACTGCCAGCAGAAGATCCTGAGAGTCTGCCAGGCTGGATGCACTACCCAGCCTGGCTGATCTCCCAGGGCTGACACAGGACAGGGGCAGGCATACTTCACTGGTCAAGATAAGCATTTAAGCAGCTTCCTATAATCCTTTCATTCATTAAACCACACTAAACAGATTTGCTTGGACTTCAAAATGAAATCAAAGATGTGAAGAAAGGAAGCTGCACCCAAACTGTACAAAGTCAGCATGGGCATTGGCACCACAGGCTGCCTGCCTGGGACAAACAGAAGCACAAGGCTGGCTGCAGCAGTCAGTTCATCCATGCTGGAACAGATCACGTAGGCTTAATGAACATCCAAACATCCATCGTTCCCTGTCACCAAGGGGTGTTGAGAAGTGATGTGACTGCAGAGGTCTTGGTACTCACAGGTTATAGAGAAGTGCACAGGTCTCCAGACACTTCTGGTTTCTGTTTCTCAGGGTCAGTCAAAAAATTCAGGCAGCTAAGGCTCAACACCTATCAAGATTCCAATCCACCTTTCCCACCACCCCAACTCCCTTCTGTTCCCTGAAACTTGCTCCTCTCCTCTCCTCTCCTCTCCTCTCCTCTC
>VZSR01001685.1:24103656-24283902 GCA_013398615.1 Brachypodius melanocephalos
CTCCTCTCCTCTCCTCTCCTCTCCTCTCCTCTCCTCTTTCCTACCCTCCATCACCTCTTTGACATTTACCTTTCTCTAGTAAGATCTCTAAAAAATCCAGCCTTGTTTTTAGAAATATTCGGATAGCAACTGACACCTTCTGTCTGTCCTTGTTTTCCATTACCTGTTCTCCTGTTGTTCCAGTTGCCCCTCACCCCACTCATAAGCATGCAAGCCCGATAACCATCACAGGACACAGACAGCAATCCTGATGGCAGACAGCATTGAAAGAACAATCGGCTCCTGCTGCCAAGCCCTTACATAGCACCGAGGCTACAGCAAGAGAGGAAACTCTGCTTTGGTGAGGCACTCAGAGACTGACTTTCCTTCCCCAGAGTTAGTGAGAAGCTGTTTCATCATTTCCTTCCCTTCTGAGCAGACTCCAATCTGCGGGGATGCTGGTTTTGTCCAGATAGTGCCACCAGTCTGGTGACGCTTCTGACATGGGACATACTGTGTCTTAGGGATCCATGCCCCCAGGGATCCATGCCCCTGAGGACTGTAGGGTGAGGGTCTTTCTAAACATTGTCTGGACAAATGCTCTTGACAGCAGGAATAGCATTATCTGATCTTGTATGCATCTCCCTCCAGTGCAACCAGACCTGCCAGGTCTGGTAGAAAAATCTTGGTTAGGTCATGTGGAACATGTCCATCGAGTGTACTGGGGAAGGAAGACGCCAGGAGAAGGCTTCAAGGGCAACCCATTGTGTGCATGGTACAAACCACAGCCCATGGCTGACTCTGCTGGCACCCCTAGACTGCACAACAATCTGAGGAATACCAGTAGTAATTACTTAGAAAATATTCAGTAAAATTACATTTGTTTTCACAATACTATTGTCACAAACTATATGTCCCATTCCAAACCATGTCACCCTATTTCAATAGTAGCTGTTGAATGTTCTTTCCTTGTGTTCCTCAGGATTGCAACAACAGGCTAGTTAAAATCTGCCGACCTACAGTACTAAAGCTCCTCCTCAAATTATGCATTTTCATATCAGGTACTTGCTTACCTGCCAAAACATTCATAGCTTAAAGAGAATAAATCTGCTCATCAAGTGTGGGAGCTCCATGTCTTGTAAAATGTTTTTCATCCTTCAGGTGTGCCTAGGAGGGAAAAACGACATGGACACAGCGAGGTGAAGAAAACTAGGGAAATACTTGATTTTATATAAAAGAAGGGGGGAAAAAAGAGTATTTTATTATTTTTGCCTATATTCTTTCTCTCAAATATGTGGAAATGTTATTCTAAAATATGTAAAAGGAATGAGATTTAAAAAAAAAAAAAAAACAAAACCAACAAAACCCCACAAACGCAGCAGGAAGAAAAGAAGGAAAGATCTGATGAGCATGGTATCACCCCCAAAATAAATCAAATATTTCAGGTTGGATCCATATCACTCAGCATAAATTTTAACAGTGTAGAAAGGACATTGAAATTCATCCCAGGAGTCTGAGCTATAGCTTTCATTCTAGGACATTAATGGAAAATTTCTAACCAGGCTGAGTTTACTGAAACAAAAACATCTCAAGGTCACCCTTCTTAGGATGAGATATGTTCAATAAAATCACTGAAAAGGGCACATATGTTCCATGTAGATATACTTACAGATGTCACTCATATATGTCCTTACTTTTTGAAACCTGAGGTGTAATGGGAGTATATTTATGTTAAAAGGCATTTTAAAAAATCAAGAAATCAATTTCTGGTAAGAAGCCTTCATATGAGAAAATGTTTTTTCTGTCTCTTTCTGTCCTTTTTTCTATTTTTTTTTCTTCCTAGCTTACAGACATTGTGGCAAAGTACAGCAGGGGCTTTATAACAGTTTATTGATGAGGAGTGGCCAAGGACATCTGTGGTCTGGAAAACCCACTACCAATGCAAAACAAAATCCTCAACCACAAAATCATGAAGTGAATTTTAAAAAGGCCACAAAAAGCTCCAGCTCTCTCCTCCTGGGATCCCCCATGGAAATTCTTTGAAAAGCAGCTTTTTTTATTATGTTGGGATTTCCTATATCAGTGAGAAACCAGTTGATCCTCTGGAGCCTGGAAGTACTCATTCTGTTCCTTAAATACAAATTGCCATGACCAGAGGAAGCAAAATTGTTTAAGTCCCATACCTAGAGCACTGTACTTCTTCAAAAGAAGCAGAGTAAAATTTTCCAGACTTGGAGATTATTGTCTCTCAGTTCTGTGCTGATCTGTGAAAATTCCAAGGAAAATTTCACAGACATTGTGAAGTCCTGACATGGAGAACCAGTTCTAAGATTTAACCCTCAAAAAGGGTTAAAAGTTGTGGTTTTATCCAAAAGAAATCTTCACTGTCTGACAAATGTTGGACATAAGGATACAGTTTCCTTAACTTGCTGATTAAAAAAAAATTAAAAAAAAAAAAAGTAAAAACCCATGAATTGAAATGATCAGTTAAACTGAAGAAAATTAATAAAAGTCAGAATGGCAGTCTGAACTGCAGCTACAACAGCTTAAAAGGCACTGGTATCACAGTTTTATTAGACTTTAATTTATAATTCATTAGAAATATAAAATGACTGAAAATTAATGTGTTCACACTACCTTTAGTGCTGTCAATTCCCATATATCAAACTATTTATTATAAGCTATCAATGAGCCTATTTAACAAAGAAAATCCTGTGTACTGCAAAACGTGAAGGAAAGTGCGATGGCTCATTTCACTTCAGATTTCACTTCAGACTTCAGGCAAGTGATTTATTACCCTGTTATTGCAAGTTTAGGCTTTAAAATCAAGTAACACAAAATCATATGTATTTTGTGTAGCTCTGATGAACTGCAAACCGGAAAATATGTAACATTCTCATTATGGCTTTTACATTTTGACTGCCTTAACTTCAACATGTCTTTTTAAATACACATATACATGCACGCACACGTGTTTACATAGAGCTAAATCCTGCAATATGGTACATCCTGCTTTCTGTGGCTGAAGTGGAAAAAAACACTTCTAACTCGAGAAAGTGTTTTTGCACTGGAAGTTGTTCAACTATCTCTCCATCATGGCCTTGAGAGCGAGGTCATACGCAGAGCAACTGCTTAATATTATTGGGACAATAAGAAGTGCAACAGACAATAAGAATTTCAACAAAAAAATTAGGGCTTGGTGCTGCTTTGAGGTTTTTTTTTCTTTTTAAAGAACTTGTTAATAAAGGGGCAAATTCTAAGCATCATGATTGACAGCAGATGGCAGGGTTTTAATCAAACAATCCATACATCTGACTTTCTTCTAAAAATTGTGTCTGTCTTGGTTCCTTTCCCAAATATGTGCTAATTATAATCTTGGAAGTTTAAGTAGCTACAAAGTTGTGTCACTACTTGTTCACTGTTTAAAATAACAAAAGGGCTTCATCTCCAACGAGAAAGTCTGTGCAAAAGAAAATTTAGCAATGCAGAAGAAGGAAATTTCAAGTACACCTAAAATCCTATAAAAATAACTTCATTAAAGAGGGGCAGACATGCAACTGAAAGCAACCTGACTAGGATATTCAGAACATCTACTAGAGCACCAGCTGCAGTGGGGTTAGATGCCCTACACCGATGAGTTCCATTTGAAGGAGACATACTAGCTAAGCAATTATTAGATAGGTTTCTGGACGTGGTTACAGAGGAATATATGCTGTGTTCCAGCAAAGGGCATCATCAGGTGTGTAAGTGCCCACTCTGGCCATGGAAAGTCAAAAGGAATGGAATAAATGGGAGTAAGAAGGTATTTGCAGCAGGACAAAGACAAGGATCTGTGAAACACTAACACAAGAGGAACACTTTAATTGCTTTGCACTGAGTCAATGAAGACATAGCAAACAGTGGCTACAAACGTGTTAATCTGCTGAGTAAGGCTGCGATTTAGAGCAGCTCGCTTGCACTGGTGACATCGTTCCTTTACTGGAACGGTAAGTGTTCCACACCCTCCATACACCGCGAGGAGCAACGTGCTGCAGAGCACACGGCTGCTGCAGCTGCCTCCGAGGCCGTGCCCTGAGGCTCTTCGCCTTGAAGGATACGTCCAGATGGGAGAAGGAAGCAAAGCTGCCTGTGGGAAGCACATGTTTGTTTCTCCCTTCCCGTATGGGAATTATTTATGAAGTTCATTAACACGGATTTGGGCTCTATTTCGGACATCAGGCTCTGCAGTGCAAAGAAAGTAATTTAACTGACCTGTGGCTCTTTTTGTCCCCCCATTCGGAAAATAAGAACTGTTATCCTCATCTGGCTTTACACAAACCTATGAAGATCTAAGGACAAAAGGTGTGAATTGGCATCACACTGGGACATTAAAATATAACTACTCTAGTTTTCCAAAGTTTCTGTCAGGGACAATTGGCCCTGCCCGCACTTAAAGTGTCTTGAGAAAGCCCAATTTCAGCAGACAAACCACTGAGTAACAGAAAGTCAGCAAAATAGCTCCAATACTTCCCTCAGCTCCAGGCTTCCACCTTGTCCTGGCTGCTGTAACAGTGCCTTGGAGAAAGTGGCACTCAGAAACCAGCAAGGAAGAGTTTTGGAAGAGACCAACCCGGAGCAGAGCCTGCTGCACACAGCTGGAGCAGCCTAGAGCAGCTCAGCTGGGCCAGAAGCTCCAGGACTGGGGTCATTGTGTTACAAAGGAGCCATTGTAGTGAAATCAATAGGGACGTTTTAAAATACCCCTACATGACAATTCCAGTGTCAGAACAGAGCAAGTCAAAGAAGGTTGTTCCTCATAGCAGGTTAAACTCCTGAGGGTGGAGATAATCTCACAGCAGGAAGGGAGGAAAGTGCTGTGCCTGCCTGGGCCAAGTTGCTTTCACACTCCCCATTGCCAGCTTTAGGCTACAGAGCCGGCCATTATCAGAATCATTGTCATTATTATCCTAAAATCTGCTGCCTGACATTCAGGCATCTATCAGGAAAAGACCCCAGGCCCTATTAGTGCAGGCAATAAGCCCTCAGGAGGAGGGGAGGAAACTCATTCCGAGAGAAATTAACGTTGCTGCTGGCAACATTCCTATCAGCTTTGCTAATTCTGAAGTGACATTCATTGGTAAATCTGATTTTACCATGCTCTCCCATCTATCAGCAGGACAAGTCTTCTAACAGAGGGGTTTTTTTTATTGTCACATGCAATAATTTGCCTCATAGACACATGATCTACTGGCCTTGGGGGAAGCTGAGCAACAAGCCTCTGTGTCTATATGAAAACCATGTGCCCACCACCATCAATGTATCCTGACTGTGATATCTGCCTTTCTGCTCGCAGGCTGCAGTTCAGGAAGTCAGCATTTTCCTATTAAACATATTAATCGATTGTGCCCAAAGGACACCATGTTCTCAAGAAGCATCACTTGGGGAGGGAGTGGCATTCTTTAAATTTTTAAAGTGACATTCTTTAAAGTGGCATTCTTCAAAAAGTGGCATGATGTTAAATATTAGAAAAATCCTATACCTGGAGATGCTTCTTTTGCAGATGCACACCAAAGATCTGAAAACAGTGTCCAACAAAGCCTGGTGTTTTCCTGATTTTTAAAAAAAAAAAAAAAAAAAAAAAAAAAAAAAAAAAAAAAAAAAAAAAAAAAAAAAAAAAAAAAAGTTAGAAAAATCGCGAGTTTTCATCCCACACCTCAGCAAGTCAAGTCCCACCGAGATTCTAATTCCTCAAGCTGATTCAGAAATGTTTTGCCCTGTTGTAGATGGCTGGTCACAACAGACAACATCTGACAGATTCTCATTTGCAATTCTAAGTTAATTGAATATTTTACCACCAACTGCATAAAATACAAAATGAATTAACAAATAGACTGCACACACTTGCTCTGGGAAATTAAATATTTGATTGTGATAGAATCTTTAAAGATCTGGGTATAAAAGAAACCAATAAACTTCTTGATACACTTACATCTAAGTGAATGGAAACAGGTAAAAGCCTGCCACAGTGTTTTAGGTGTTTAGGGGGAAGAAAAAAAGAAGGAAACTCTTAGTTTCTTGCAGATTTATGTAAAATAATTCGAACTCATGAAACTGTGTGTGAAGAGCACAGTCTTTAAGGTGATGAATAGTGCTAAAAGACCTCCTGACCACTCTGAAGGTAGTTAACTGAGCTGACTGCCTCGGGCATTGACACCTTTAAATGTCATGTTGATCAAGGGAAAGATGGGTTGAATTTGTAAAATATTTGTCCTCCTTCTGGGGCCATACATTAACCCACTAAACCGTGTAATCGCTTAATTTTCTTCTACTCCATACCCTGCGAGTGCTGACAAGCAGTGAGGAGAAAAGAGAGCCTGCTGCTGAAGGAAAGTCAGCTGTGACTGCGTGCTGGCAGTGGGGCGGTGGGGAGGGGGTGATGCGAGCCTCCCTCCCGTGGGGATAGCTCTAACAGCGGGTTAAAAGCTCTTCCTCACAGCCCCCCGGGGACTGCTCTGTGTACAGCAGCACATGATGCCGCTGAGCCGCCGGCTGAGGAAGGGATCTGCCCCAAAAAGCAAGAAGAGATGGGCAAGTGTTCCTGGGGGACTGTGGGTGCAGAAGGGGTGAGCAGGGGCAGAGCTGCTGGCTTGCTCTGATCACTGCCCTGCTGAGCCCACCGCAGTGCCCGGGCTCTCCCCAGACACCACATAACCACTGCAGCCAGGGCACCTCCCATCAAACCACGGCGGGTCCAACTATCTGCTGAGTTTCTGATGGCTGTAAAAACTCCCCTTTGGCCTTGGGTGCTATAACTGTTTATGAGGTTGACCTTTAATTACTCTCTCATGTAGAAATCTTTGATAATATGTCTTTGAAAGCTTGACAAATACGGACCTACACAGCGCAAATCAATACCAATTTAGTAACATAGTAGAGCAGCTTCCACAAAAGCAGATGCTAAAAGGTATTACCAGCAAAGCTGCTTCAAAGGACTTAGCACTTCAGCTGGGCACCGTCAGCTCTTTCCTATTACAGAAGGGTTTAGGGAATGTAAAAAACAAATATGCAAGGGATGCCAAATATTATCATGACATAAAGACTGGAAAGGGAATGAAGCATTAGAACCGCAGCTGTCAGCAGCTGTAGGACAAGAGTGACTGCCATCTGCCGTTGCTGTGAAGTTTGCTGCTCATCTGCATTTCAGGGCTGGAAAAAAGTTGATAGGGTTGGGTACCTAGTTTGAATGTCACAGAACTTCTTGAAAAACAGCTCCTCAGCAAATTCACTATCTTTTGCAACATGAGTGCCATCCAAAGTAGTAATGAAACTGATAGTGGTTAGTTATTAATTATATATTCAGTTTACTTGAATATTCAGTATTGCTTGACTTTTCAAGTTTTAACAGACATTACACACATGCATGACCATACTTATATGTACACAAATACACACATATGTGTGTATATGTACACACAAATAGAATCAAAAAGTAATATTCTGTTAAGAATGGTGAATATGCTTGGAAGATGCCTACACAGTGCAGAGGAGGGTGTTATCAGTGCAACCATACAGTTACATAAAACAGAACCTCATAATCCAGAATACTTAATTTTGATTTTAACCCACCTAGTATAACTTACTACTATCATAGAAGTTTAATGCATCATGTCATAAGTACTATGAAAATAAGTGGGGTTCTCCCATGACAATGATTAAAAGCACAGGATATGCATCATCTTTGACCATCACAATACATTATAGGGAACTAGCTGTTGTTCTAACCTAATGAAAGTTTGCTGCTGAGAGGATGATTCCCAAAGACATGGATTGTAGAAAATGCAAAGATAAAATTTTAGAGATTTTATAATAGTTCTTATTTCCTCATCACTGCTAGAAAAATAACCGATGCATCTAGCAGACAGATATAGTTAAAGAAAAGCATCACAGACCAAAAAGATGCACAGATTCTGGGGGAAGTTTTCAATGCTAAGAACTACTTTAATTTTCCTTCTCTTGTGAATTTCTGCAAAATTACATTGTTTTGTCTTATTCAGAAGAACAACTGTTCTCCTTTAGCTCTCCCATAGAACTTTTTTTTTTTTGTCAGAACAACATCCTGGCCAAAACAGCTCCCAGGAGACAAAATCAATGAAAGCTATAAAGGAAGAATGTTTTTGTCATGCCAGGCCCTACTGCTCATGTCTTATACTTACAAAATCATCAGCAACTAAACTGGGATAGACAGACCATCTGAATAGATTTGGACAGTTACTCCAACTAGATTTAAAAAATCCAATATATAGAAACATACTATGTTAATACTGTGATAGCATTGTTACATCAGCATAGGAACAGAAAAGGAATTTAAAAGCCCTAAATTCAGGAACCTTCCCCACGAGGAGGTAAGATCAGACTGATTTTCTCTGAGGTTGCCTCCATGCCTGCAGATCTGGCATTCAAACTCTCTGATGGAAAGCAACTCAAAAAAACAGTCTATGTGAAGGGGTCCCACTCCATCCTTCCTTTCTCAAATCTCCAAAACATAAGGCTGAGGATACCCTTGGGAAGGGGCCTGTTGGGGGATGAGTAAAGAACCCAGATGCTTGAGCAAATAACCAAATGTC
This sequence comes from Brachypodius melanocephalos, assembly GCA_013398615.1. Classification (NCBI taxonomy): domain Eukaryota; kingdom Metazoa; phylum Chordata; class Aves; order Passeriformes; family Pycnonotidae; genus Brachypodius; species Brachypodius melanocephalos. The sequence goes on from VZSR01001685.1 coordinate 24,112,239, forward strand.
TCTAATCCAGGAATTTTCTCTTCTGATGGCACGATTTTCATATTGGATTTTGTTTTGTGTGTATTACACTAACTGTGTTGATGATCTCTCCAGCTCTGAAACTAAGAGAATGTCTTAGAAGAAGAGGCATGGGTTAAATAGAAGCCTACTGTGATCAATGTAGTAATATCCATACAAGATTTCATACTTCTCTTGACTGGAGGTCCACCGGAGTTGAGAGAGAAGAACTCGTTTTGACTGGTAACCTTCTCAATGAGCCTCATTACAACGTGTGGAGCAAAGACACCCACTCGGGGCCCGGTTGGAGCCTGCTGCCTTCAGAGCCATGCTGTGAAACCTTCTTTTGCTGCCAGCATAAGCTTTCAGGGAGGCAGCTCCAGACACACCAGAAAAGTCAAATCCTGCCCTCCAGGGGCCGGGCTGTCTTTCATCCAGCACTGCACAGGGCTCATGGAAGGGAGAGCCCGCAGTCCCTCCTGCATCCTTCAGCGCTGCCATCTCCAGCACTTCCTGCTCCTGTCTCACCCATCCCCAGCAGCAGCAGGAGCAGGATGCTGCCAGCCCCCATTCCCACTGTCTGCTTACTGATGGGGACATCAGGGGGAAAAGCCAAACATCAAGCTCTGGGAGGAGGCTCAAGAAAAGGGGCAGATTCCCCTTGGGTTGTTTCACGAGGGTTATCACATCCTTGACAAAAAAAAAAAAAAAATTGAAAACCAAATCCACTTTTCATTAAAAGAGTCTATTTGTGAAACTGATACTAGAGGAATACACATTCCTGTGTGCTGCCATCCTGCTCCGTAATGGCTCCTGCATTAAGGGACTGGGGGCAGGGGGGCTGCTGTTGTCCATTTACTTTGGTGAAGATTGCTATTGAATGAAACCTTTAATGGGGTGTTTATGCTCCTGCTCAGCTAAGAGCTCCAAGCCTGTGGCAGAGTAGTCTTTCCCTCCACCTTGACAGCTTCCAGAGGATCAATACAGGTAATCCCTGAGCTGGCCCTCAGCACCGCTGCTGCAGGCCTGCCCTGGCCCCTGCACTGGGGTCACTTGTGGGAAAGTGAAACTTCTCTGGGGAGTGACTTTTCACAAGACCCCCATCACCACTGCCCTGACCCTCTGCAGCTCCAGAGGGAATGACACTGACCTCACTTAGATTTACCTAGAGGATGGACTTACCCTTACTCCCTGGGAAGTGTGGGCCTCACAGCTTGATTTCACTTCAGGGATTATCTGTGAATTGCACTTTTTGGCCAGTATAATCCAAGTATTCACCCCTTTCTCCTTTCTTCATTCCCAGTGGATGTTTTCTCTGCTCCTGCATTTCTGTTCATGCCAAGGTATCTCCTACTGGCTCTGCTCAAGTCCCTGCAGTCAGAGTGGGAGGATTGCATGTTCTCACTGCTACTTTGCAGGCTGGTAACGCTGCAGTTTGCAGGACTGCGTGGCATTCTCACACGAAGGCATTCCAAAACGCTCCCTACACTGCTGAATTGCTGGGCCAGCCCGAGGCTAGGCCTGTGACAAAGATTGGCCCTGTGGGTTTGAGTCTGGTTTGCCACTGCTGCAGTGGAGGTAAGCTGGGGTTTCAGGACAGCCCCTGCAGCAATGCTGCTGCAGAGTGGCTGGCTGGGGATGGAGAAGGAACAGAGTGGCTCAAGTTCCACCCCAGGAGAGGCAGAGGTGCTGTTACTCTCCTCTGGTGCTGCTGCATAGCCCCAGTCATCAACACCCAACCCCAGGAACCTTCGAGGGGACTGACTGGCTTTTCGGAAAAGGCATTAACTGGTGGAGATACAGCCTCTTCAAAGCTTGAATCAAACAAACACCATAAAAACACAGACTGAAAGTCTGGACATGTTTCACCTAAGATTGAAAAAGATCAAAAGCCAGAGCCTCACAGCCCTCATGTGCCCAGGACCCTGCACTAAATGTGTTAAGGGGAGACAGAAGGGAGAACATGCAAGGGTATGTGTGTCAGGAGAGAAAGGGAAATTAAGGTGACAGTGACTGCATCTGTAGGGGTGAAACAAACACCTGCACTTTCTGTGGAGGCCTGTAGGACACTGGAGAGTCAAGACACAGCTTTCTTAAGAAGGGGACAGCCAGTCAGGGCTCCTCTGGTAAATGATCTCTCTTGTTCAATGGGCACTTCGGCACTGACCAATATTTGTTTGTGGCATTATCTTCAATACACTAAGCTCCTTGCTGCTTTTCACCTTCTTTCAGTGGTTAACCACCTCCCTACTCTCCAGGGGAGCAGCAGGACAGGGACTGGAACAGCAGGGGCTGGGGACCAGGTGTTTGAAAAACAGGGATATGCAGGAGATGCTAGAGGCAGCAGATGTCGGTGGCCAGTCCTTTTGTTCTCTCACACTTGCAAGCCTGAGCTCTGGGACCACCTTTTTTTTAATCTCCCCATTGTCATTTACCCAGGAGGAGCATTTCAGGAGTTAGCCTCACAGTCTCTCTCCCTGCACCCCTCTGCTCCAACAAAGCAGTTGATTGCCTTCATACTCTGGTTTCTACTTAGGTAACTTACTATCAACATTTAAAAAACTCTGAGAGAGTTAATGCAGAACACTTAAAATCAACTAGTGTCTTACAGGAGCGATTAGTCCCAGGGACTTGTCTTGCTGCTCCCCTTGGCAGCACCATTTTAATCCTAGTTAAGGGAAAGCGCCAGGGTGCACACACATCCTTTGCCTTAGTGAATGCAGTGACAATGTGACCCCAGACAGGGACATCACCGTTTAAGGCAAACTGAGTCAGAAACTGAGTGAGAAAAGTAGCACCCATGCACTAATTATACATAGTGCATTACTGTGGTTACTGTCATGGAAAATAACACTTCCGTCCTGTATTTGAAAATGCCAAGAAATGGCAGAGATGGATTCAGTACAGTGTGTAAGGCCATAGCCCTGAGAACTTAAGGGATGTCCCTTCTGCTGACTCAGCTCAGAAATAGCTGCAAGAGCATGGAGCACCACGGTGCCTGCTCAGGACAGACCTGGCAGCCGGGGCTGCCCAGCACAAGCACTGAGTCTTTCTTTAGACATGGTCACAAATATTCTCTTTTCTGTTGAACTTGCAGTGCATCTTCCTTCTTGCACATGTCCTTCTGTGCCATGCAGTCATTCTGGGAATCTGTCAGATAAAAAGTGCAGCATGCACACAAGCTCCCTCCATCTCTCCTCTTCTTAGCTGTGTGTATAAATATCCAAAACCCCACTGCTGGCTGAGTTTAGGTCACTGGACACACAGGGTACAGGTACACTACAGGAGCATTCCCTAATCTCTCCTAACCCCTATCTGAACAGCAATCTGTTTGCTCTGACAATCAGTGCATTTTCATTTCAGGAAACTAAAATCTGCCTTGGTCTGGCAGGCAGCTCAGCTTGACCTCTCTTCCTGATCTGTTTGTCCCCACCCTGCTGTGAAGTGTGCAGAGCCAAGTGCCATCCTTTCTGTCCCTAGACCCAGCACAGCTGGGACTCTCTATTCAAAAGGGAGAGGATGACTCTCTATAGGCTAGTTAAATGCTACAACTAGTTTAATTCTTTTTAGTGCTCAATCTGGATCCATCATCTTGCTTGCAAGTGGGAGTGAACTCAATCCAGAGTGGCCTCAGCTTTCATGAACTGTTGGGACACTTAAGACCAAATCCATCAAGACAGTGGGTACGTTTGACTTCTTGTGCAGTCAGCTGCTGCTCAGCAGGACAAGGACTAGAATTCCCAATAACAGTTTGACTCTGTAACATCTTACAAATAACACAGAAAACACCCTTCGCCCATTTGCCAGTACGTCAAATACACAACTCTGTGCATCTGGCAGAAAACAAGCCATAGCCCATCAGTGGGCACTGTAGCCTCCAAAAATTTATTTTCATTATTTGCATGAATGTAAGTGTAATAATATTTATAATAGGAAAGATGGGTGCTAATGTCTCTAAAAACAACTCGATGGGTGAGGGTCTCTAGGACAAACACGGGTGTTAATGTCTTTGAGATGGGTCTTAATGTCCCTACCAACCTCAAGCTGCACGTTTGTTACAGAGATCATATAGTTTGACTACAACTTAAACTCTTGAACTTCATGGTAATAGAAAAGCGGGTCCGGGCAAAGTCTGTTGCAGAACCTAGATAGTTTTAACTTCTGAACTTTGGGGAAAAATGACATGTTCAAGGCAATTAGGGAAGGCTGTACCTCAGCCACTGGGGAAAGGAAGAGGGCAACATGCAGCCAAGAGTTTAGGATAAAAGGGATCTGAATCTTCTGAAACCCCTGTGGACTCTCCCTCCCATTATTCAAATAAAGTTGCAGGACCCCTCTGTCTCCTTTATGGACACTAGCTTTTCATAGTGTGATTTTCTGCACAATAATTACCATCAAAATTTACATATACAGTTTTAATGTGCAAGACAGCCAGTACCTTCAGTCAAAAGTACAAGTATAATCCTTCACATACTCCTTTACAGGCAACACATCAAACACTATAGAAAGGTGCAAATAATTTAGCACAAGACATTTGAGGTTTCTTCAAGAAAAAGAAAATGCACACAAGAGCACTACAGAGGCACCATTTAAGTATACAACCTTCATTCAGAGCAAAAAAGGAGGTTACCTGCATGGAAAGCTAACCAGGCATTTCACTGTCCTTCAAAGCCATTCCTAGTTATAACATTTTCTTCATTAGTAGGCAGTTTATTTCACCATTTTTTTAAGGGACTGAACTAACAAAGGCTTCTCACACATAATTCTTGTTTCTGTTGGCCAGGATTTTGTGTGCTTGTTATCTACCCTCCTAACAGCAGGTAGCTGAAGAAAGGTTCAGTTCCCCTACCTGGGAACTTCTACAGCATGGTTTGTACACATAAGTACTGTGATAATTTTCTGCTCAGGAGTGAATTTTACCTATTTAGGGGACAGGGATTCAGCCCTCAGTACTTAAAAAATTTAGCCTGCTGTATTATAGTAATATTTGGTATTAAAATAAGCAAAAACCAACAATCAGAGCATGATTTTCATTCTACGCTAAAACCTGCATGTGTAAACATATAATACAAATGGACTTGCTTATTTTAGATACTGCCTAGTGCTGGGCCTCATTATTTTGTTTACCAGTAAGTGACTCAATAAATATCTAAAAATTATTTTTACCATGAAAACAATGAGAACAGAACAACTTTAAACACAAAAAACCTTATAAAAGTTAGTGCAAATTGATGTATTTAAGGATACAGTATCTGCACAATATAATTAAATGTACAAGTAACATTTTTTCTATTTCTATGCTGTATTTAAAGAGACCATTAAAGTTGGCACAAAATTAAAGCTTTACTTTCTTATATTTTATGTGCAAAATTCTTGTTAATCTTAACTGATCCTGGGATATTTCAAAGAGAATTTTATCATCCCAGTAACATCGAACTACCTGTGTTTATCAACGAGCTCCAGAAAGGACTTGCATTATTCCTCCTGGATGCAGGACACAGCCCCACTTACACAGTGAGCCCTCTCACACACACAGCCTCCTGCCAGTCGTGGTGGGCACTCAGTGACAATAAAAACTTCTATACCAATTACAGCACTCCTTATCCTCAGCAGCCCTTCAGCACAGGCTTTTTGTTAAGCCTCCTAGCTAAGATTACACATTGATATGGAATGCCACTTTCTCAAGAATTCCTAACAATTTTGAAAATACACAAACCTGCACAAATCATTCCTTCCTTGCTTGTATGGTCAGCAAGACATGGAGGATGACACCCATGGAAGCACAGCCTTTCCTGCAGACTGGGGAAGGAATTCCATGTGCAGAGTTTTAGGCAATGAGGAGTCTTCATATCACTTATTTGATACTTTAAATCTTACATTTTGAGCAAAGGAAGGGAGTGCCACTATAACAGTTCTCCAACATAAAGCAAGGAGGAAGCAGAGGGGCCCACCCATCAGGGGTGGGTTCACTGCAAGGATTCACTCAGCCAGGACCAGACAGGTTCAGGGAAATTCAGAAAGAAGAGCCCACCGCTGGGACTGTGTTTGCTTCTGGCCTGTTCTGAGTCCACAATGAAACCCCTCTGTGAGGACTGCTCAATATCCACCCAATGGCTCACTGATGTTTAGGAATATCACTATGTTTGGTCCTCCAAATTCTGGAGAAGACAAAACCAACCTCCACAATATGTCTTCTAGCTGGGATATTATGCCTGCCTGTATCTTACCATACCCTACTTCTCTCCCTCTGGGCTAACCAGGATCCAGCACCCTCTGGAAAAGTTGCTCTCACAGTCCTGGAGCTCTCAGTCTCCCAGCAGCTGAAGGATTTAAAAAAGCTCTCTGTTGGTCCAGCAGTCAGTATCTCTGAGGAAGTTCACATTTAAATAGAACATCACTAAAAGACAGGTTAAGGGTAAGTAGACCATATACCTGTGGTCATGTGTCCAAACAACATGAACAGGTTAAATCAGCTTTGAGGAATGCACCTGATAAAAACACCCCTCACACAAGCTTTGATACAGACTGCACCAGCAGCCCACAAGTGTCAGGGACGTAGAAACATACCTCACAGTGATATTTGTGCACAAAGGGGGTTTGGGAGGTAGAATTCCCTCCTGCCTTTAGAGATTAGGGAATGAGAGGAGAGGGAGAGCAGCATCAGGGTATACCCTGTTCCCTGTGCTCAGTCACGTGCCCTGGCTCCAGAGACCAGACCTGCCCCCAGAGCCACCGCATGTGTCACCTGCTGCGCTGCGCACACAGCCACACACAGACCAATATACGCATGAGCTGCTCCAGGACACGTCCGTGGGCTTCCTGACTAATGGGCAGCATGGATCTTCAGGTGGAAGTTGTAATCCTCCTGCTCGGGGAAGTGCTGGCCGCACTCGGAGCAGGTGCCGCCGCCCTTGTCCTTGCTGTGCGTGCGCCGCACGTGGCTGTCATGCGCCGCGTGCGAGGCGAAGGCTTTGCCGCAGTGCTTGCACTTGAAGGGCTTCTCCCCCGAGTGCTGGCGGATGTGGGTGCGCAGGATGCTGGATGCTGTGAACGCCTAGAAGGGCAGGGATCATCAGAATGGAGATGGGGTTGCAGGTAATTTGCTTTCACAGGTGCAATCCCCACCCCTCAGCTAACCCAGACCCCACCAGAAGCATGTTACCCTGAAAATTAAGTCCTGAAATAGCTCGCATCCTCAGGTAAGTGGAAAAAAATAATGAAAACTCCCAGCAACGAGGAATCAGAAGGCAACAGCTATTGCTATACAGATGTGGCTGAGTCTGTGGAGATAGACGAAGCTCAGAGAAAGATTTCTAACCAAAGACACCAGTAAATATCTTCTATATGTCAGAGGGAAGAAGTCAATACTGCCCCAATTAGCTTTGCAGCTGCTTTATGTTTGGAAAACATAATGCAGGCTTTCCTTCCAGATTTTGTTTTTAAAGTTAAACCCTTTGACTGTCTTGGGATTCAGCTGCTAAAATTCATCCATGCAGTCCACCATATATCATTTACAGGTTCATTTTACCTGCTCCATCATACTCTTCTCTTTCTGCAAGCAGAGTTTCCAGCCTGTTCCTCCACCACTAACATATTTGAGTAGCAAAGTCATAAAGACTTCTTCATTTGGGGATAAAACTCTCATTAAAACTTTATCAGGAATGTTGTTAAGTTGTCCATGTTTTCCCCATTTTTTCCTATCCAGAGAGAGACAAATTGCAGACCACACAAAATAAATAGTCTCTAGTAAGTTTTCACAGTAAAATGCAGTACATCTTGGATACCCTTTAACTAGGAACCTTAGAGCACAAAAAAAGGTCACACACTCCTATACATAACTTCTTGGAGGAGTATATCAAGGGCAAAAATATATTTTGGGGAGAGAATGGTGATGTTGACCCAGCATTGTTCCTTTAATCTCACAATATTCCTGAAATAAGTGACCACTGATTTCCAGCAAAGGAGCTGGAAAAGCGAGCCACTGTTAGAGGTAAAAGAGGAAAAGAAGAATCCTAATTGCATAGGAGGAGCCAGTGAGGATTCATTAAAAAAGACCCTGGTTTTCCAGCCTTGGAAATGATGGCTATGTCCTAGGATAGCTGCATCCTGCAGCCTGAGGACTAATAATTTAATCTGATCCAATCTACATCAGTCCAACCAGAAGTGGCTGGGAACTGATCAAGTGTTCCTAGAGATCACTTTACAGAGCAACCTATAAGCTCTGCCACCTCCTTTTGTGATCAGAAGATTAAGGACAATATTTCATCCTAATTTCTGCATACAAGTATGTTCAGGATCATGAGGAGACAAAAAATATAATAGCCAAAATGAGTTTCCTCTAAGATTCTTCACAGGACACCAGCTTTGTGTTAGTCCAGCCAGTCATAAACAAAACCTCTCTCTCTACAAAATCAGGAGCAGGTTACCACTGCTGTTGGGGTTTCTGCATTGCATGGACACTCCAAGGCACCTGGAGCCCTATCAATATTCACCTTCCAGTAGCCTGTGCATCCACATGCTGTCTGCTGCAAGAGCTGTCAGCTCTTTCACAGGGACAGGTCACCCAAATCATCCCTGCTGGGATGGGCAGTAACAGCAGAGCACATCTTTGATAAGAGCTGTATGGTTCTCTTTGTCATTTTTTAAAGTGAAATTTCCATACACATCTGCCCATCAACAGCACTGATATTTCAAGGGAAGCATGAACAAATTCATATGGTGCAGGTTCAGTTTATAGACCAAATCTGTTTATTGCAGTCCAGAAGTAGTGTCAACAACACCAAAAATAACCTATCTGATGCAAAAGTGGGATTCTGGATCTAGCTGCATGCTTTGGATGGTATTTGAAATGCCCTCAAGCTTCCCTAGACCTTATTTCTGCAGCAGAGACTGGGACACTGAGCTGGGACAAACCACAAATTCCATGTCAGATGGAGACCAGACCCTGTTTCTTCAGTCTCATCCAGCCCTGTCACCTTACCTCACAACTGCCCAGAATATACACTCCCTTATCTGGTTACCGGTTAAACACAAAGCATTTTCTTGAAAGAAAGCAGAGAAGAAACAAAGCTCAGCAGAGGGAGGGATGGGGCAGGGCTTTGCCTTACCTTGTTACAGTAGACACATTTGTAGGGGCGCTCCCCAGAGTGAACCCTCATGTGCTTGTTCAGGCTGGAGGATTGAGAAAAGCTCTTCCCACACACAGAGCACTGGGGAAAAGAAAAGGAATAAAGTTAAAAGGAAGCATGTAATTGCATAGTTAAAAGGAAAAATTAAGTATGTGGACGATGTGCACATTTCTTACATATAATCTAGATACACACATGTGTTTATGTATTCATGTGTAAATGCAACAGTAAATTTAAGTTGCAATGAACTGGAATACCCACAAGTTTAGCTTCTGGTTTTAAGAACAAATTTATCTGCATATGTACATATACATATATATATTAAAACCATGCAAAATTTCAAATAATTTCTGTCAAAATTGTTTCAATAAAAAACTGTTATTTTGCAGAACAAACTATATTGATTTTCAGTAATAAAAATATGAAAAATTCTGTAAAATAATTTAAAAAATATATAAATCAAGCCCCAGTTTTAATTTTTTCCCTAAAAGATAAACTATCTAAAGAATAAAATAATCTTAAATTTACCAAGGTGAGGGAAAGGAAAATAAATTAATTACATGGTATTTAATACCTCAAATTAATGGAATCTTTTTTATTTATTACTAATTCCATACAGATATTCTGACATTGTAATAATGCCATTTTAGTTATAAAATACTTTTCTGAAAAAAAATATACATTGTAGGATGATCTATAAAATAGGGATTTGGAGAATTTTGGGGACTGATTTAACTGTGCCATTTCAAGCACTAGAACTTGCCCTTCCCAAGTTCTTAGAAAAAGTCTGATTTTCTATTCCTAGCGCTGATAGAGAAAACTGATGCTAGAAGCAAGGTGCTTGGTGGGGGTGACTAAAGCATCTCAAAGTTTTGCTTTTATCAATTGAAAATCTGCTTCACACTGAATGTATAACTTTAAAGTCCTGTTTGGTCCAAAAGACACAGATAAAGCTGTGGTCAGTTCCCAGAGGGAAGGGTTGGGGTGGGAAACAGACATGAGACACCCTGATTCTGGACAAGCCAAGCACCTTTAAGCACAAGTTAACCCCACTGTGTAAGAAAAAGAGCAACACTCATATGCAAACATTCAAAAAGCCCAGGAGAAATTTTGTTTCTTTTTAAACTCCCACTGACACTGTGGGGTTTGTTTTCCCAACCCTAAATCCATTAAATTTCTTTAGCCAAGCATTGCTGCACTTCCTGAGCAGTGCCACCAGGAAGCTGCCAGGGAAACTGGAGGAGGAACAACGTTCCTCAGCATCTCACCTGGACCAAAAAAAAGACTTAATAATAAGTACCTTCAGAACAGCCAGCGACTGAGGAGAGACCCGGGAGCCGGCTCACCTTGTGAGGTCTGTGCTTTTCGTGAACGTGGAGAATATGGATCCTCAGCCTGTCTCTTTTTTCAAAGGATCGGTCACAAAGGTGACAAGGAAATTTGCGATCTCCCTGGTCCACGCAGCGGGTGTACTTGAGGTGTTTGTCCCGGTAGTACTTGTAGGCAAAAACTTTGCCGCAGCGCTCACACTTGAAGCTCTCCCCGGCTTCTGTACAGCAGAAGGGAAAGTGCCACCTCCCCGTTACAACCACGGCAAAACGGATTCAGATCAAATCTGTATCCCTGTCAAAGCTGGGAGCCCCACGGGGAATTTTAAGTCTCGGAGAGGGCAACGACTGTAAACTGATGCTGGCAATATTAACAAAATACGCACCGTGTCTCCCGAGCGTTCACAGTGCTCCCCTTGCCTTTTTAAAGGAGGGGAACAAACCAGAGCCCACAGTCTGCTAAAATTATTCTGTTTAGCTATTAACTTCAGCAAAAACAGGATTTCATCTTGTATATCCATAGATAGCAAGAAAACAACTGAAAAAACCAACTCAGAGTCCCACATAAAAACGTCTCCCCACACGGAACCATTGTGAGCTATTTCTTACAGGGGATTGTCCACAAATTTTACCTGCCATCCCAAAAGGAAAAGCAATTTTGCACGCCTTTTCTATCGTTTTCAAATAACTATAGAACAAAATAACACATTTATTTAGCTTTCTGGGTTTGGGTTTTTTTGGTATTTTGATTCATTTTTAACCACTGAATTTAGAAAAAAAAAAAAAAAAAAGCAGAAAATTTTCAGACGTTTATACATCCTTTTCTGTCTTTAATAAAAGTAGTTTTAGGTTAAGCCTTAAGATGTAATGAACAATTTAGCATCTGTCTGAATTAGACATTTCAAGACAACAGGTACAAAATTTTCTATGCCAAATTTTCATGCCAATTTGCTTCTCTCCCTTTCTGCTGCGCCCGGCTGACCCATCCCTTCCCTGCCCCAGCTCTTCCCGCACTGGCACAAATCTGTTTTCTCCACACATAAGTTGTGCTTATAAAAACTTATAAACATACTTTCTTGTACATTACAAGTAGAACTACCCTCCCCACCCCTCACCCTGGCGTAAGTGCATTTGACATTTCTTTCGCAAGCAATATAGGCATTACGGGATCGGAACGACTTCAGCCTGCCTCATTTACTGAGAGCGTTAAATACACCAAAGTCAGGTGTGCAGTCGTAAGATGAAACAGGACCAAAACTGGAATAACCCCGAAAAGCCCATCTCCTCCAAAAAGATCCTGAACAACGGCGCTGCCGAGGCAAGCTCAGCCCACGACCACCAGATGTTTTACAATCGTCAGACCAAACAACACTTTAAACTCCCCGAAGAACCGCGGATTGGGAGCAGGCTGCCGGCAGAAGAAAGAGGAGCCTCCTGCTCCGCAGCAGCCCGGTGCAGCCCTCGGTGCCGAGGGGAAGCTGCTGCTTCGGGGTGCGGGACGCTGCAGGAAGGGACGGCCGGGGATCGGCTCCCAGGAAGGACAGGCACACCCGAGGGACCGGGGCTGCGGGTTCACCGCTCACCCACCACCGCCTCATCGCAGGGTCTGTAAAGTCTTCAAAATAAAACAGCTGGACAAAGGTGACGCCTGTGTTTCTTTACCTCCCTCCGTGTGAATCTAATCCAGGCCAGGCACACGTCCGTGGGAATAAGGGGCTGTGTCGCCCAAAGGACTGCTGGCAGGCTCACCTTCGGGGTTCTGCGGGGGTTTCTTCCCCTCTGCCATGCCCTTCAAGCTGATGGGGATGCCCAGAAATTGCACGTAGCAATCGCCGTACCACACCAGCAGCTCCTGCTTCGGGAAGATTTCCTTGCAGGTCTCGTAGAAGATTTGTCCCTGGCACTGGATAGCCGTCAAATTCTGCTCCTCGGGGAACCTGGCACAGTTCACCAGGGACATCCAGTTGCCAGCCGCTCCCTTCCCGTCTATAAAGTGGCTCAGGCTACCGTATTCAAAGATCTGGAGAGCAGAGAAAAAAGGATCAGGTTTGACCGACCCTTCCGCACACGTTCCGCTCTCACCAGTCCCACCACCCACACCGGGCCCAGCCCCTCTGGCAGGTTAGAGGGAACGCCGAAAGCCTCGCCCCGGCCCCGCGCTGGGGGTGCGGGGTGAGCCCGACGGTGCCTCCTCTACCTCCCACATCAGCGAGTTGTCGTCGTAAGTCTTGATCTCGCTCGTGTTGACCACTTTGCCTCGGAAAGGGCCGAAGCGGACTCCTTTCGGGATGGGGTCGGTACAGAAGACTCCCAGCTGGGACACGTCCCCGTAGGCCACCCGGAGCACCGCGAGCCCTGCGGGTGACAGGGGGCTGAGCGCGGTGCGGGGCGGGCGGGCGCAGCGCGGGCGGGCCGGGCCCTACCTTCGGGTAGCTGCAGCGAGTCCCGGTCGAGCAGCGGGGCAGCAGAGTCCGCAGCGCCTGCAGAAGAGGAACCCCTTCTTCAGCACGGTACCGGCCCTGCAGGAGCGGGTCCTGCCTCCTCGACAAAGGCCGCATTCCAAATCACCGCCCGGCTTTTTCCAGGTATGGGCTCGTAACGCGAGAAAACCACAGGGAGAAAAAGTCCGACGTGCTCCCGGCGATGGCACTTCAGCCTGGCTGCCTGTACCCTTTTTGGGACTGTCCCCGAACCCTCCCGCACACCTGGCTGCAAGGAGCGACCTGCCGCCCGCTGCCACCCTGTGCCCCTCTGGCCGCCGTCGAATATCCGCTTACCCGAGCTGGCGGGGGACAGCCGGAGCCCCGAGATGGCGTGGAGATTCCCGGTGGGCTGGCTGCTGCGGAGTGCCCCGTACAGCACCGCGTTGAGCTCCTCCTCGGTGAAGTGGTACCTGTAGCTCTGCCCCGCCGCCCCGTCTGTGCCCGGGCTGCGGGCAGCCCTGTGCGGGGGGCTCGGGTAGGGCGGCGACAGCGACGCCGGGGGCCCCGACCCGAGGGCCGAGCCCTCACTGGGAGGGAACGGGGGCGGCAGCCTGGTGTAGACGGGCAAAGGAAGGCTGGGGAAAGGGTCGGTGGGCAAGGGAGGCGGCTGGCTCAGAAAAGCGGGGACCCTGCTGAAGGTGAAGGGAGGCAGAGGCGGCGAGGAGGAAACCAGCCCGCCCACGGGTTTCAGGGGCTGCAAGAAGTCGGGGGCTGTCTCGAAGTAATGGACGGGAGGGAGGAAAGAGGGGTAGTAAGAGCCGAGGCCGGCGGGGCTCATCCCGAGCGAGTCTCCGCCGTCTCCGGGGATCGGCTGGCCGGCCAGGGACAGAGCCATGTCGGGAAGAGCCGGGCCGGGAAGGAGAAGAGGGATCCGTCGGGAAGCAGGGGGGCAGACGCTTGGGTGCTCCCTCTGTGGGGAGGGTGGAAGGCGCAGGAGCCACGGCCCGCGGCTATATCGGCCCGAGCAGCGGGGCGGGGAGGGAGGGCACGGGCGCTGGCGGCAGCCCTGGGGGTCGCTCAGCCCCGGGGGCGGGCACGGGTGCTGCCCCGACAGGCACGGCTGCCCCGGGGCGGAGCCACGGCCACTCACGGAGCGGCCGGGCCGCCCCTCCCCACGTCGGGGTGGGGTAGGGGAGGGGAGCGGGGCTGGTGCAGATTCCGGGACCCACACTCCCACCCCCGGCTCTGCCCTCCGCCCCTCCAGGGCCCGGCCCGGGGTCCCGCCGCAGTTTCTGGGCTCTGGCGCTCCCCAGAGCGGGAGGCCGGGGTGCGGGAGCGCTGCTCTCCACGGACCACCTGCTGCTGCTGGAGGTGAGGGTCCTGCGGGGCAGGACGCATGGCTCCCACACAGCGTCTTCGGGAGTTGCAGGGGTGCGGTTTGAATATGGAAAGGCAGAAAACGCCGCTGAAACTCCAGTGACCTGGACACACAGGAGCGGCGCGCTCTCAGTCCCGGCACGCTGAGGGCAATACTGAGGTGCTTTCACTCTAGCCTGAGACTTCCTGCTAGGTGCTTAGCAGAACACTCGGCTCCTGCTGCGGTTCTCATGGCTCCATGAGCAGGCCCATGCTAACCTGCCCAGGATGGGACCAGAGGAAGACACCTGGCCCTTGCCTGCTGCAGGCGTGCTGTGTGATCCCCCTGTCTATGGTTTCATCCTGGGTTTTCATAGGGTTTCTCCTGCCTGCCTTCCTGGTGTATACATGGCAAAATTATAATGAAAAGGGGTCTTGCAAGGGGCTGGAGGATCCTAGGGGCCCAGGTGTTCACTTTGCAGAGTGTCATCCCTGCTGGTGCAGGGAGATGGAGCAATCTTCATCCCAGGACAAAATCCTATACAGCGTGTGTGACTGCAGAGCTCCCTCTTGAGTAGCTCATTCCAGCCTGGGTGACACTGCACATGCAGGCATGGAGAGAAGGGACAGGATGCGCTCTGCTGCACTGTAGAGAGTCTGGGGACTTGCACCCATGGGACTTCCTGGGGTGCAGCACAGCACAGCACGAGCCAAACTGCACACAGACACAGCTGGAGTGGGGAACACAGCCAGGCTTAGCTCCTGGAATTTTAAATGCCGTTTCAGTGGTTGTATTTGGTGTGCTATAAAAATTAATTAGCATAGCTCCATGTGATCCTGTGTAAAATATCGTCTTCATCCCAAAGAAGGGATGCATTAGGAAACACTTGAAGCAGCCCCAGACAGAGAAACCTCAGCTCCAGACAGTCACTGCCTGCACTTGACCAGAGGTGAAGCCATCCTTTCAGTCCTGACTTCTTATCTGGCCTGAATGAAGTGCTCTGAAATAGAGAGTTTGAGAAAGAATCACTAGGTGCCCGGGGCAATGAGGGTGTTCAGCTCTCATTCCATCAGGCACTGCAATTCCTACTTACCACAAGCTTTCATTTGCAATTTCTCTTTATTTTTTCATTTAGGACACAAACACTAAGACAGCAAACACAAGCACACAACCCCACTGGAGAGAGACACAGAGCTGATCCAGTCTCCCTCAGCTGCCAAGACCCTTTCCACAGCCAGTCCAACACATCTCTATCCCCAAAGTTGAGCAGAAACATTTCTATAGTCTGCATTAAATGTATTTGGCTAATTCTCCTACCTACAACCTCATTATCCATCCCAACCTCTGCAAGACAAAAGTACTGAATACACCAGGGAAGCTAATACACACGTCTTAAGGACAAGGTAGGAATGCATCCTTCTAAAACTTGCTTGAGATAGTCCCTTAGCTTAAATGGCGTGATTTTTCTTTTTTTTTTTTTTCATTTTCATTTTTTCCTTTTTTTTCAGTTTTATGGTTTTTTTCCTAATTTTCTCTGCTTTGTGCCATACCTCTGTTATTTGTAAAACAGAATTGATGCTGTAGTGCTTTAGGAAACAGTTTCAGCCAGGCATTTCAATGCAACTTTATTGATGCAGCAGTAGCATAAAAGTAGTACCAGCATTAATGCAATTTACAGGAACAAGTCTTTGAGCTCTGATTGCACAGAAAAGTTTGAGTGGCATTTAGAATTTTAATGTTGCCTGATAATCTGGAATCTTTTGACTATGCTGTGTCCAGGTATCACAGCAAAGGAAGAGGAAGAGGGACTAGGGGAGACATGCTGACATTAGAGGTTCAGGAGAAATGAAGTCAAACAAGTACAACATGAAATTTTAAAATTCTCATCATTAATTAAATTGTAAACATGACCAGAAACAAAAAGTTTTCTTTTTCTAGAAACCTGATGACACAGAGTCCAGGAGAGGAAATTAAGTACCATTGCCACTATATTGCAGATTAATCTTTAGATGCTTTAACATCCTCTAAAAGGTTAAAGGCATTTAGTGCATTAAAAAAGTCATGACCCTGGGGAGAGATGTGGGGGAAGCAGAAGGGCAGCCTTGCAGGTGCACCCCCAACAGTCCAGTCAGCACTGTGGACAGCCTCAACCTAGAGGGCCTCCCTTCCCTGAGTTTATGTCTTATTACCAAGCAATCAGAGAAGTCTATTAGCCTCCCTTCCCTGCTGCAGGATTTTAGAGTGCATTCCTTCTTTGCAGTGATGTGGGGATGATTTTTAAAGCCAAGCACCAAGGGACATCTCTGCAGGCTGCTTGCACAGCATTCAGTCACCTCTCAGTTTGGACACAAGAGAGTTCTTAATCAATCTTACACCCACTCTACATCTCCCTTACTCCAGGTTTAAAGCAGCCTGCCTTCTACATATTCCCAAACACACAAGTTACACCTGTGAGCATCCTCGTGGTCCTGCAAAGACCACAGTGCCACAGCACTCCCTGATGCTCACCCTCCCACACGTGGGCTCCCTGTGCCCCAGCACCTACACTGATACCCAGCTGCAGCAGGGACATGGGAATCCCAGCAATGGCTCCAGATGCTGTAATGGAAATAACCTGAATTGCAATTTAGATGAGGTCCAAGCAGAAACAGTTTATTGCTATGGCTACAGAAGAGAATAGGTAGCAGAAGAGCAACTGAATCTGCTGGTGGACTATTAAAAAAGGGGGAAAACAAATTAAGGTGATTGAACTTTCCTTTTCCTGTATTAGTTTTATCTTTAGATAGAGCAACGTTTTAATGGTGTTACCATTAGCTCTGTGACTTCACCAAAGTGATTAGTTGCTCTCAGCTCACTCTAAGTACACTGAGAATAGACAACTAACTGAAAAATACATGCACAAGAAAAAGGTGAGGAATCCAGTCTAAAACTTGCATCAAACCAATCCTGTCACAGAGATGCAATCCTCTTCCCTTTATTGGGTGTGCCACTGAGTGAACACACAAGCACGGGCAGGAATATCTATTCTTGTGTTTCGAAAACACTTTGCCAACAGTTTGCAGGGAGCTGGATAAATTACTCCAGTCAGGATCACTGTGGGACCTTCCAGCATCCTGAGTAGTTGTAGAAAGAAGTGATAAAGTGAAGTATAACCTGAAACTTGGATGGGAGAGACATTTTTCAAGCAATAGGAGGGTTTCCCACATTTCCTTCTCTCTGTTCTCAGGAATATCTCCTAGGGAGAAATTCTTGGGCACATCACAGAAGTTGGAGCAGCTTCACCTCGCCAGCAGTTGTATGGGACTGGGAGAGTGTCTCAGTTTCCCAAGTCTTTGCTACCTTCTTCATTCTTAAATGAAGTCTCAGTGAGTGGCAGTTGAGTAGTTTAGAGCATATTCAGTATGAACTGAAACGTTCCGAGCAAAGTTCCTGTGTGAATGAGCTCTACCTCTGGCTGGCTGGTGGAAGGAGGGTCTGAATGCTTCTCAGCTCCTTTCTCTGCACAGTCTCCCTTTCATCATGGAGTGTTTCTGCCTTTAGTGCCTAACTTCAGGGGAGGCGGGGGAAACACCAATCAGATGACATTCAAACTATCACTTGGCCTGTCCTCTGTGCCCAAATTGCTGCTGTTCTTAAAGCCAGAATCTTTTAATGATCCACTGAAGGATTCCAGCTCCTCAGGGGTGGAGAAGTAACAAGGCATTCATCCCATTGGAGCAGGGAGTTACCCAAGCATCCTTGGATACAGTGACCTCTTGTGCTCCTGACAATCACACTTGCTGACTCCGGTTTTCCTGCCCACCCTCCCTTCTGCATGAGAACGGTGGTAGTATTTGTCTAATGACAGCAGCCATGGTTTGCAGGTCACCCAGCAGCAAAGCTGAGCACAAATACAAGACACACAGATACAGCATGCACACGCAGAGGACACTGACATGTTCAGTCACACAGACTGCCATGAACAAGGTGCTACCCTCAACCTCACCCACTCGTGATATCCATGTAAAAACCAGCACAGCGAAGTTTCCACCTCGTCTTTAACTGGTAGAGCTCTATGTTCACTGATGAAAGCACATCATGCCCCCCTCTCTAGGTTCACAAACACTGGTTCATGGGTGGCCCCACTCTGGGCACAGCCCTTCTGCCTGCCCAGTACCCCTGCCCACAGTTCCAGCCCTCGCACAGAGCTTTTCAGGTCCTTTACAGCTGGATGCACCAAACATGGATGCTCACACAATCATCCCTTGGGCACTCCACATTCTGGTTGTACTCCAGTGTACAATTGTCAGATTTCACCCTTTCAGGCAGAATGTTCTTTTTCAGCCACCATTAAATGTTTCTGTAACTGTCCTATAAGATCCTCTCCTTGATATTTTTATTTTTTCCTCCTGAGGGTCTCTCTAAACTTCTGATTAGGGATTCTGTTTTTCTTTTGCTGGCCTCCTCATGCCAATTGAGAAAAACAACCCACTGAAACTGGGGAATTACAGCCTCTGGACTCCAAGATGCTCCTTAAAGTTAAACCCTGTAATGCAATCAAGTGCATTTTTTCATCTCCAAGGTAAGTTTACAGAACGAGAGACTGAGGAGAAGAAACAAGATACACAAGGGCTCTCTCCTGGTCATAACATCTGGCTTAAACCCACCATGCTAGCTGAGGCTGGAGTCATTACAGCACTAACAAAGGAAGTTCAGACTGCAACCTAAGTCAGAGAAGGGTTAATGGGGTCCATCACACCACCTGAGTCTTTAACTCTTGGTGTAGTTTCTTCTTCAGCTGAGATATGTCCCAAGAACCTGTCCTGAAGTGGCAAAGAGCTCAGTGCCCAGCTCTGAAGGACCACTGTTTATATGTATGGGGTTCATACAGATTCATTCACACCGTAATTCCAACTTGGACCTTTCTAGACCTACACCTCCTAGGGACTTAAAAATTTGTGTTCATTCTTTCTTCTTTTAGCTGACTAAAGAGTAGGACCTCTTACTGTGACTCTGGACTGACCTGTGTTAAAAGCTGGAATTCAGCTGAAATGCCAGCAGGGATTTCGAAAAGGTGATATTACACAAGTAATAGAAGTCATATATACCCACTACATGCACAAGGCCAACAGAATCACTCAAGGCTGCTCTGAGTCCTGCTTTCTTCAGGACAAGAACTAATCCATCAGGAAGGTTTCATTGTGACCACTGTTTCAGGAGATAGGGTATGAGTTTTGTCAAGAGGCCCACTCGGGCTGTACTTGGCATCTCTATCTCCACATTTCACAGTCCAAGAACCAAGGCAGAGAGAGGGCTGACACCACCGGCTGCTCTTGCTCTCTGCCCTTGCCATAGCCTGAGCCCAAGCAGGCATGACACAGAGCCCTCCTTTACACTGGAACAACACATAAAGAATTGTAAGTGGTGAGCACCAAGCTGGGGAACAACTTATAACTGCCAGGCACCCCTGTTCTATCCCTGGGAAAAGTCCAGTCTGCAAGACTCAGCGTACAGTTTACCATGAGGACCTTCAAAAGGCAGAGTAATTTTTCCTTGGGTCGTGACATCAGGTTAGAAGAACTTGTCCATATGTCACGTGCACTGGTCTCTGTCAACAAAACCTGATCTAGATAGTAAAAGACAGCATTTCTTTTCCATAAAGCCAGTTACATCAGAGGTCATCATTAGCTTATCATATTTTGATGCCTAAATACCTGAATTTTAGCTAAAACTGTTGTATCTTCTTTTCAATATTAACTAACTAAAAGAATGTCTAAAGGCGAGGTTCCCATTGGAAACATTTTGCCTCTTACTGCATGGATGTTTTCTCTACTTGCTTCTGACTCTACATTGGGAAGAAACTTCCTCCCTTGCTTTCCATAATGTGACAGTAGTTTCCTTATATCACCACCATTTTGCTGAAAATAAGAGAACTGTGGGATAAGCCTTGTTTTGGTAAGAATGGCAAAAGGTTACCAGTGTTCGAAGGGCTTTAAAATAACTTTGATTTCTAAGATTTTTGAACAGAAATAGTTTTCCTGCCTTGTCCATTTGCCAGAGACAACGTAAGATCATTCTTGTACATTGTACGTTTTTGAATGCTACAAGCATTCTTGTAGCTCCTTTTGTTTTTTTTTAATTGACCAATCAAACTTTTTCAGCAGTCTTAAATCCACCATTTGGCATAGCAAGGAGAACAAGTCTGTAAATTTTCTTATTTCCATACTTGAGGTCTGCCTCTGCTGACATTGCCATGAAAGATGCCCATTTCATCCTGATTAAAAAAAAAAAAAAGTACTCATAATGAACTGTTCTTATATTAAGTAATGAGATAAACATTTTCAGTCAATATAGCCCTGAAAAGATGAAAGGACTTGCAACAACTAGCTGGAATATAAATTCATTACCAAAGCCTGCTGCCTTTTTAAAACCTAGCAATCCATCTACCCTCCAGTGCTTTAGTGCTACATCTTATATCCTTCTATGAACAAATGAAGACACAACAGAAACATGTTGAAATCTCTAAAGCCATGTAAAACCCGAAGGCATTAAAATTTATTAAATGATGCAATAACAACAGAATTCTTTATTTACAATAGCATTATTTAACATCAAATAAGCAAATAGCATCAGCAAAGCAATATTAACTTGCATAAATGTATTTAAAATTTCTCTGAATATATCTACCTTTGCATAAACTGCTAACACTAGAAATACAAACATCAATGCAGGTGAACAAAGTGATGTTCAGAGTCAACTCCGTTTTGAAAATAAATCACAACCTGAAACACTGTAAGCTTTCTCCTGAAGAACCATAGTTTATATATTGCTTAATTTTACCCTTGTATAATCTTTTCATATACACACATCTCAGATGCAACTTCATGATGAACTGTACAAATAAAACCCACAAATGACATAAAGGGAAAAAAATTAAATGACAGTAAATGTTTGAAGAAACGTGTCCATCATCTCTATTGAACAACATAAAGATTAAGTGATGATGCACTTATTCCAAAATTGTACACAATTCACTATACAAATATAATACATCAGACAGCTATGTAGGAATATACAAGACTTAAAAACAGATCTAAGGCATTATGCTAGATTTTAGCATTTTGAGGTTCTTGCACATAGCTTTTACCTGTAGTAAGAAACTTAAAAGATTTTGTTTTAGTCTACAAAGAAACACCAGGGAGAAAATTCTAATTAAAATCAAAGCCACTACAGTAAATTTTCTTTTGTGCAGAGAATGCTTTTGCTCTTAGGCAGCATACTACCATACAAATACTAGAAAACTTTTAAATTCACACCAACAATTAATGGCTTAAGTTGCATTTCAAAACTGATTGTGTATCTTTGGGTTCTGCAAGTGGAGCTGTGCCACCCATTTTGTCTGTTAAGCCCATATGAATTCCGCTTTTAAACAAAGATTAAAAAATGTATTGTATAAACTGCAAAAACATTGCTTTTAATTAACACAGGCCCAAAGGGATACCGGTGTGGGACAATATTTTAAGGATTGAGTACAAATTAACTCCTTGTAGCAAAACAGCTCACTTCACTTTTTAAACTCACCACATTACATGAACACTTAAACAGGTCGTACGACCATGTATATATGCTTATTTTTCACATTATGCGCCTTTCACATTTAATAATGTAAATAGAACACTGATTAATTGTTCTCTTAAACAAAATCCAAGTACTTTCTCTGACAAATTTACTGTATACAGGATGAAAAATACTGATAATGAAGGGAATTGATTTGGCTTTTTTGTTTCTATAGTGATCAATATGATCAGAAGATTCCTTCACTCACTTTTCTCTTTCATTACTCAGAAGATGACAAAAGTCACAATGAACCCAAATGGAGTCAAAGTGATAGGTACAATCTCCTTTCTTTCAAAATGGCAATGGATGATGAAGTATCATAATCACTACAGATAAGGGTTTGCAGGTCTGTTGTGAAATGGGACAAATTTAAACTATTTTTTTTCCACTGTGAAAAAGAATAATCTATCTGCAGAGGTTAGGGTTAAGAAGGAAAAAAGAATGGAATAGCAAGAAAATTATTTTAAAACTCATTTACACTTTGTGGTGCATGAAATCAACTCCTTCAAATGTATACATTTCTTATGTAAGCAATTTTTTTTGTCAGATATATAATGCAAGTTCAACACCAATGTTGTAGTAATGAGGCTGTGGAGGTTAGGGCTGATGGTTAGTTTTGTTTCCCACCAGCAGGTCAAAGAATGGCTCAGCTGACTAAACATTCTGTTTGAGTTTGGCAACAGAACGGTGACAGCTGAAAAAGTGTTGCTTCTCCAGACTGGTGGCACTGTCTTCTTTAGGGACAAACACAGAAACAGCCTTTGTCATATTTTCCTCAGCCTTAACACAGAAGAGCTGCTATTTTATTTGAACTCCAACCTGAATACCAAAAACAAATTAAATGACAACAAGACAAACCTTTCAATCCCGAAAGGCAGGGCTGATGAGATATTATAAAATGCATTGCATTTTACATTACATCAAAAAAATTTGCGTTCAGGTTAGAAAGTTTGTGGATTAGTGTCCTGTTCCGGCCAGGATAGGGTTAATCTTTGCAGTAGCCAGGAGAGGGCATGGCTAGGGCCCAGAGGTTTTCCTGTCACACCTCACATCTTTGCCGGGGGCGGGGGAAGGGAGTCTCTTCCCAAGAGAAGGGCTCTCTTCTGGATCAGCGCAGTGGCGGAGGGAGCATCGGGCATGTCCTGGGTTTCCGCGAGAAGCGTTTGTCTCTTTCTTGTACCCTCTGTCACTAGCATTGCAGTTGTTACTGTTTTCTTATCTCATTGCTGTTTCCAGTAAATTGTTCTTACCTCAACCCATGATCTTTACCTTTTGTGCCTCCAATTCCCCTCTCCAGCCCTCCACAGGGAAAGATGGAGGGGGAGTGAGCAGGCTCATGGTTTGGAGAGTCTCAGTGGGAGCACTAAATTAGGGAGTACCATTCCTAAACAATTAGGAGTCAGCAGAAAGAAAACAGCTCAAACTCATCAATTTCTTAATATCCCAAGTCCTCAGAAACTGATGTCAGTATAGTAAAAGATTATTCAAACCACAGTGGGCAAGGAAAAAAACAACATGCCTTAACAGTGGCCTGCTTAGTAATAGTTTTTCTAAGATTTGTTACGAAAGGATATAAACATACAAAAATCAAGAACTGGTTCCTACAGTGGCTGCATATAATATAGGTTAATTAAATGGTATTATGAGCAGAATCACAAGGCTTAGAAAATGAGAAGTCTCAAGCCTACAAATTAGGTCTAATCAAGGCATTGTGATCCTTTACAAAACACTTTTCCAGGAGACACACACGGCTAAGAAGATATCTAATTTAATACTGAAGTACCTCATTTGGAATCAACTTCACAACATGTATATCTCACAAAAATTATACAAGTAAAACACTTAAGTTTTCAACTTAAATTATTGCTTGTTTACATATAAACTGGATTTTATGTACCTTACAAAACGTCCTCGTAGTCCACACTGTTTTAAAACAATCAGAAACATGATAGTGGTGAAGTCTGTAGTGATATCTGTTATAGGCATTACAGGAATTGTTACTTTCCCAGCTAAGGGGATGGGAACCAGAAATTATCATGCTTTAAAGCAGGTATCTTTGATATTATGCACCAATTCTGCCACTACCATAATCATTACATGCATTACCATTGAACTTTGCTGTTCGGCATCCAGTAACCGGCTGTGCAGATTGCTGGAAACACACCTAAGGAAATAACGGAGTAACCTGTTTTTTAATTCTATTAGAAAGAGTAAGATGACAGAGGTCAGGAGAGCCAGGTTAAAAAAAAAAAACCAGATTTGCTGATTGTTAGAAATTTAATTAAATGAGAATGTAACCAACTTGTATGTTTGGATTCATGACTTGCATCATAAACACTACCACAAAACCCAACCAAATCACCCCTTATAAACAGCCCTCTCACAGGGTAATTTTCATCTGTTTTACAACTTTAACCCCATTTAAAATTGGTCTGTATAGTTTTCTGCATCAGTTGATCTTCTCTGACTTGCAGTCAGTGGAACATACTTGTTGGAGGTCTCTAAATGTACCAGACGTTGCTTCTACGCCCTCCTCCATGCCTCCTCTCCGCCCCAAAATGCAGGCCTTAGTCTAAAACACCAGTTTTCAGACAGAACTGAATCCTTTGCACCAGACTGTGTAAGCCAGGGAAAACAAAGCAAAAAAACCCCAAGGTCTACAACTAAACAGAAACAGAACAAGAGCATGGTTGTTTTTTCCTTAAATACATACATTTAAATACATTCAATCTGACATGGTTTATGAAAATTGCCTGTCAACATTTACTTTGCAGGAGAGATCTAAGTTGCACTAAGGTGAATGCAGTGAACAGACTGAGCAATGTCTGTACGCTAGCTTCAGACTGTCAAAGAAGAGGCTGCTCTTGGGCAGGGACCCCCTGGCTGCCCGCGGGAAGGCAGCGCCGAGTCCTGTCGGCAGCAGGCGGCTGGCAGCGCCGCCGGGACACGACAAACAGACGCAGCTCTTCAAACTGGGAAGGGTTCGGGGCCGTAAGCCCAGTCAGCTGAAGAAAGGAGCAACCAAACTGCCCTCAGGGTCAGCAATATTTCTGCAAAAGAGAAACGGGGGGAAAAACAAATGAGTTCTTCCTGCTGAGATAGTGAAGGTGGATAGGTCAATGAGATCTGGGGTGCTGGAGTGCAACACTCACTGTCAACTGTGCAGTACTGTAATGCTTTCCACCTGAAATTTAACTGGAATTTACAAAGCTAAACTATTCTTTGTGTATGCTGATACAACTGACCAGTGATTTAGTTCCTTTGATATCAGTGGGGATTTAACTTCACTGCATTCTTAGGTTCTTAATTTATTCCAATTATCCTGGATGTTGTAATAACTCGGGATTGTCCACCTCTTGTGAGCTCCAGCTGAAGGCATGGCAATAGGGTTTAAAAGAAGTCTCATTCTTAGAAAATGTGCAAAAATCTCTCTTAGTGCTGTGTCACTGTCGAAGGAGACAACTGTCCTGGCTCACTTTCCCTTCCAAGACTCATAATGAAAAAGGGAATAAAGAAGTAAAGCCAGCTTCAGCTACGGATCCCTAGAGATGTTTTTTACCTCTTACTTAATACCCTTGCAATGTCTTTCCACAAATATAGTACAAACTGGTTTCAGCTGAGTTGATTATCTTCTTTCTTATTCACAAGAACATTAGGATGTGGTTTTCACAGTTGTTTTAAGACTACTCCTTCCAGTGGCTGCAATCTGTGTCTTTCTGTCCTTGTAAATGCCTGCTCCCATGGGGTGCTGTGGTCAGTCAGGTCAGAGAGTCAATCCAGCCAAACCCATTTTCCTCCTCCCTGGGGCTGCTTTTCACTCACATCCCGTGGCTCTGGCCATGAGGCAGCTCTTTGCTCCTGTCAAACAGGAATGCCCTGTTTGCTCAGTGCTGGTGGGTAGGCAGCTTTCTCACCAGTCCATGTGCATGCTGCTAGGCTGCCTTCTGGAAGCTGCCTACACCGTGCTTTGGACCTTACCACACCTTCCTCTGCATTCACACAAGGCCTAGAAATGTAGCTTTACTGACAAATAAAGTCAGTGTCAAGAATTATCCTGCAATGCAGGAGGGCAAGGTCCTATGGTTTGTACACCTCTTATTCCCAGTTTAGCTGCAGCTCCTTGGGTGTGACCAGCCATGGGCAGCACTGAGTCCTGATCGGGGCTCCTCCTTCCTTCCTCACAGCACAGAGACACCATACTCACATCCCTCATGCCCTGGCTAATAAAGACAAACTAAACTTTGACTCCTCTTTCTAACATGCTGAGAGGCAGTTCAGCGGCCCCGTTAGTGGTTTTCCAAGTGGAAACAAAAGTGGAAATCCAGCGATGTCCTAGTTTTCAGAGTGGACATTCAGGAAACAGTATCTCCAGAGAGATACTAAATAAACACTCCCACTATAACAGCGACTTGAAAAAAATAATGTACTGCAAAAGTTGCGAATTAATTACAGCTTGAACTTTCTTTAAAAAAAAAAAAGTTTTGTAGGAGTAGTTTATGGCTCAGTTGCATAAAAAGACAGCTGTTTAACCTCTACTACAGTTCAAAGTTCAGTGAAAGGTATTTATAGTGGATATAAACTGCATTTTCATTGACAGTCAGAGGTACATTAGTAGAATAAATGCAAAAACATGAAGGGCAGTCTGATGTACCTTTCCAAAATAATTTGAGAGGTTTGAATAAGTTGCTTTTCTTCAGGTGAAACAAAGCTTCTCTTATGCATTGCTACTGTCCCTCTCATTAATATGGCACTGACTCCATTATTATCATTTTACACCTCAGAGATTCCCTGCCAAAAGTCATGCCACTCATTTCTTTCCACCTGCACCGTGACCTCTCTCCACCATCTCCTGTACCCTTTTCTGTCACATTCTCTCTTTTCCTTCTCTCTTCAACAATTATTCAAAATCTACCTCCTCCTTTAGTCTGCTTCTGTCTCAACATCCTTATTCCCTTTCTTTCCTCAGCAGTAACCTGGTATTTTGTTCTCTGACAGCCAAGCTTCTCTTAGCACATGACATTTACCTGGTTAGGGAACACCAGTAGGAGACCTTCTAGCAGCCTGCCAGTACCTAAAAAGGCCCAAAAAGAGAGCTGGAGAGGGACTTTTTACAATGGCACTGACAGGACAGTGGGCAATGGCTTTAAACTGACAGAGAGTAGGTTAAGATAAGATATAAGAATAAATTCATTACTGTGAGTGTGGTCAGCACTGGAACAGGTTGCCCAGACAAGTTGTGGATGACTCATCCCTGGAAGTGTTCAGTGTTGGATGGGGCTTTGAGCAAGCTGCTCTAATGGCAGGGGGTGTCCCTGTCCATGGCAGGGGGTTGGAACTAGACTTCTTTAAGGTCCTTTCCAACCCAAATCAATTTATCATTCTGTAATAATGCCTTGGTATATAACAACTTCTGCTAGAGTAGAATACACTGCATCTTTTTATTAATCAAAGTGACCATGAAATGGCTGCAGAAGAGACTCTTTATGTACAGATTCCCCACTCTTGGAGAAGATATTTGTATGTTTATATAAGCAATGAAGATGTGAGAATTAAGAGTCCAGGAAGTTTTAAATGCATACGAATACAAAAAAAGACAGTGATACAATAAAATATATGTATGGTTACTTCTGCCTCAGTACTTTCACATTCTTCATTCCCGTTCGTGTTAATAACTTTTCAGAGAGATGTTTCTAATTTCCCCTGTTACTCAAATTCCTCTTCTTTACCAGCAGGGAACTTCACCGCGCCCTGGCGCAGGAGGCCGCCGCTAGATGGCGCCTCCCCCGCGCCGCTCGGCCGCCCTCAGTCTGTCTGTCCGTCCGTCCCTCCTTCCTTCTCTGTGTCTATAGGGCAATCCTGCCTCACATTGATTACTATTACCCAGGGCACTTGTAACCCTGTAAGCACAAAGATACTGTATCCGCTCCAGCCACAGCACAGCCATAGTTCTGCTGCGCCTGTACCCCATGTCTTACCCGTGCTGCATCTCCGTCCTGCTTTATCATATCCATTCCAGGCAGCTGGTTTGGAAAGAGATTGCCTCCCCTCATAGCAGGATCATTAACCTATTGGTAACAAGATATTAACGAGAACGAATCAAAACATATATTGGGAGGAGGGCTGGGAATTAAAAAGAAGCATTACAGACTATTACACTGCTTGCATGTACCAATGCCCATTCCTGAGACAATGCTGAAGGCAGGGAAGTGGCTGCATAGCCAGGCACTCCTCTTGCACAGCATGTCTTTGACTTACATTATTCTGCTTCACAGTCAACAACAAAGATTTCATTCCTGATACTACGACCCTTACGCATATTTTACAGATCTGGTTCCATAAATTAGGTCAGTGTTATCTGCAGAGGACATCTGCTATCAAAGTTCTGAAAGCACAAACATGTAACTACCTTCCTAACCTCAATAACACATGGCTTTGCTGCTTGCAGACCACCACACGCTTTTTTCAAAGCCTGATGTGATAACATGTAGGCCAATTACTGACTTAGTTTTAACAATACTTTTCCGTTTGTAAGCAATGGGAGAAAGATAACATTAAATGGGAAAATGTGCAGTGGCATGCTTTCCTAAAGGATGGTCTCCATAATTTTCTGAACACAGTCACAGGAAAGTACTAAAGCTGTGCATTTCTGCACAACCAAAAGGTCCGTCCTAACCATGCTTAGCAATGTGGAAAGAGTAGTTTGCCAAATTTACAGCATTGCTTTCTCAGTCAAAGGATTAATCTCACCATGTAGGAATCGGCAGAAAATACAAAACAGAGCCCTTCAGCAAGGTTCTGAAATATTAGAAGAAACAGCTTTCCTTAGAAGTTTTACAGGGAAAGAAAGAAACCTCTTTCTAGGAAGATTTTTGGAGTCAATTCTGTCTGTTACTCCCTTCAGAGTAGATCCTATTCTCATGACACCCTCCCTCCAGACATATATACTGGTAAGATCCTGTCTCAGCCTTCTCTTGTTGAGGAAGACTGTCTTGAATTTACCATACAGTCTTCTCATGTCAGGTCCTCCTGACTGTTATTTCTGTTGCCATTCACTGATTTTGAAAAATGCATTCATATGCAACCACCTAAAGATTGGTTTCAAATCCTGCTGGAGACAAGACTTCAATTCAGTGGGAAAGATTAAAAACTTAAAATATTTTTGCCATAGGAATTTTAACTTTAAAGAAATTGAGGAAGTGCTGCAAGCCTCCTAGTGATGCTTTCTGCCTCTTGAAGTGGAGAGATTTTTAAACCTGAATGTGAAAACTTAAATCAGAAGGCAAGAGAATCACATTATATCATTCAGAAAGATAACAGACAGCTTTGCAGCTCTATCTGCATGCATTTGATGAATCCATCTTTAAAAAGTGCTTTCTGCTACTAATCAATATTCATTAGAATGTGCAAGCACAAATACCTTTTCCGACTGTTCAGTAGACAAAGGAAGGTAAAAATGAAAGCAGAAATAAAAAAAAATTGTATCCTGAATCAACAGCACTTTTGGAACCAAAAGATGACTGCATGATTTGCCTCATGGCCCTTAGGAGAGGTAGGGAAAAGGAAGGTGGCTCCCAGTCACTATAAAAGGAACAAAGGCATCAATAAAGTCTCTATTAAAGAATCTCTTTACCAGTGATGATGCAACCATCCTCACTGATATGGTATCACATATAAAAACCTCCAACCCAAACTCAAAAAAACAATTAAAAAATTCCTAATATTTTGTTATATGAATACATTTGCTTCAGAAGACCTTAAAACAAAACATCTCACATTAACTTTTCTAACTGCAAAAAAATTCAATTAGAAAAGTACAGAGAAGGGCAAAGAAATTGAAAGGTTTTTATAATTTTCTCAAGAAATGTGAAGTGGTGTTATCATATATGATGTCTGACTAAAAAAGAACAAATATGTTTTTTAATTCCTTTGCAATTAAGCAAAATTAATAGTCTCCCAATAGTAAACCAAAGTTTTATAATAAGGTGTCTAACAAGTAAAGTTTCATACCACTACAGAGCTCCTTTAATCTGGTATGCTGAACAAAATCAAAATACCATTTCAAGATAATTCTTCTTAAAGGCCGTGATCATTTTGGCCTGGGGAGTATTGCCCTATGCAGACTAAAACACAACTACTCTGAGTGGACTTCTAAATAGGGGTTTATTTCATATAGTGAAAAGCCTCTTTTCTTGCACAGGTTTCAAACTGCTTCTTTGACAGCTCAGTAAACAGCATGGACCCATGATGCAAAATAAGTAACAGGCACAACCACGGCAATAGTCCACTGTGCAAACAAGATGGGGACAAGGGCACAGTAAGATCTCTGAATGGTGCAGCACCAGGAGGGTTTACTTTCTTGATGCCTGGGGAAGCTGTTTTGGACAGGATGAGCTTGCACACACAGCAGCTAGCATTTCAGCATTCCTGGTAGCAGCCTCCTAGAAGAAGCACTAATAAGAGCAGCCTGAAGAGATTTAATGCAATTATAAGAGAGAAGATGATAATAAGATCTCATTCCTCAAATAGAGCAAAGAGCCTCTAAGTATATAATTACCAAGCCCATTTTGACCACAATCTTTGCTTGGTGATGCTGGGAGCCCAAGTGGTAAACAAGAGAAATTTGAGATAACATAAATGTGATCAGATAAACACCAAACTTAGTATTTTTGAGCTCTGGATATATCTGTATGATACAGCATATCATACTATCACAATGAGAGAGGAGAGAGAGCCAGCAAAATCTGTTTGGTACCAGGGGTAATATACCTGCTTCTCACCAGGTAAGTAAGTCCAGACACAGCTGTTTATTACTAGGTAATAAGATCTTACTTCCAAAACCATCCAATAGTAATAATGCTGAGTTTTTTCCAAAAGCTAGAACACACTTGAATCACTGTTACTCTCACTGCGGTTACAAAGAGAGAAGCATGTGAAGTTCAAATTACGTATTATGGAACAAAAAGTGACACTGAGTAAGTACACAAAAGTGTAGGTGACAGTATAAGAAAACCCCAAAGAATGAATGAAATGGCAACAGTCAGCAGAATTACTAAAAACAGTAATTTTGAAAACCACCAGTTACAAGAAAAAGTTGAGTGGAGTCTAGGTCAATTGATAAATAAATATGTCAAACAGTAAAACACTATGCCCTGAAAACAAGAAAAAAAAGTGTAAATTTTCATATACAAGTATACATTTTTAGTTATTCAAGTTTCTCAAGAAAGAAAATGCAAAGCAGTACAGCACATTCCTGAGGACTAAAAAGTACTGTCTTGGGGCCCAGAAATGCCCTTCAGCTGTCAGCTGGCCACCTCTGACCTAGACCAAGCACAAAACATTTGCTTGCAGATGACACAGTGCTGGGGTGGTAAATCAGGAGAAAAACGGGTTACTGTGACAGAATGAGCCACAGCACTTTGCTTTAACAGATGTGATCTAAGAAATGCAATTTGATGGAGACAGGAGGGAGGCGTACTTTTGGGAACAAAGAATGCAGGTTACATCTATGCAGAATGTATTGAGGAGAATTTGAGGGAACCATCGTAAGGGTTTCAGTGTGACATTGTCACCAAAAGAACCAAGGAAATTCATAGATTGGAAGAGAAATTGCAAGCAGAACTTGACTCCACAGCTTTGGTGCAGTCACTGTTAAATCACTGTCTCTGGTTACCCCATTCACATTTCTAGGAGGAGGTTACAGAAAGAAGTTTAAAGATCCAAAAAAGGGACTGAAGGGCTGAAACCCAAATGTCGAGATGGATAAAGAACCTCAGCCTATTCAGCTTACTGGAAGTTAGATAAATGCTATCTTGAAACAAGATCTTGTATTCTAACAGGAAGGAAAAGCACTGTGACAGCTGTGCCAAGGGAAACAGTAGCCTGCATGGAAATCTTTCAAATAAAACCACATCTCTTTCTACAGTGGAGTTTGTCAGTTCAGGTTCCTAGGAAAAATTGTGTAGCATGGATATGCTGAGAAATCAGATTGGGTAATTGCCTTTAAATTCCCTCTTTTCTTTTTTGGTTTTACTATTGTTTTACTACACTAAATGTGTGCAACTCTATTAACCTGGGAACTAATAATAAACAAAGTCTGCTATAGTCGGGCTTAGCAACTGGGAATATCAGACAAGGTGACAAATTTGGGAGTATCAAAATTACTTTGGGTCACCAATATGTAGCAGCTGTAAAAGACAAATGTGATCTGCAGCTATATCTGTCAGAGTATTCCAAGAGAAATGGGGAAGAACTAGTGTCATGCACATGGCTCTGGTGCTTAGGAAATACTCATTCAAGCTAGAACAGCTGCAGGAAAGGAAAGGGAATTTAAAGCCTAAGAGACTGAAAAACTGTGGCTTGTTTGGCGCACAAGAAAAATCCCACAAAACCCCAAACGAAATAATCCAACAATCTCAAACTAACAACAGAAAAAATCATGTTGATAGAATCTTTCTAAAATACAAGAAAAGAAAAGAGCTATTTAAGGTAAAGGACAACATTGGTAAAGTAGATATTCTGTTATCAAATTTAGGCTGGAAAAAAAGTCATATATTAATAAGCCATCAACATAATCAGCTTTAAACTGGAACATTACGTTATCAGAAAAAAATGCTATAGCAAGAGATATTACCTCAAGACTCAAGAGATATTACCTCAAGACTCAAGAGGTACTTTCCTGCCACTATGTCTAAGAAAAGGCCATCATTTCAAGCCTGTGTTTTTGAACAAGCTGTTTTGAACGAGCTGAAGGTCAGCTTTCAAACAAATATATGAACCTGTTAATTAAGAGGATTTGTTTGTCAAACACTTATAAATGTACTGAGAGAGTTTAATTGCAGGTTGACAAACAAAAATGTTATTTTTTCTTAATTCAGATATCCTAAGTAGCAGTATCAAAGAAGAATGAGTGTGTAAACATCCTCTCAGCAGGAAAGAACAGGTTACTTACCTATTGGTTCAGCAACCTATTTGATACATACTACATTACAAAAAAAGTGCATCTAGGGCTTATAAAGTTCCCACATGGATAGTTCTGAAAGCTGATGAATATTTGTTGTCTGGGACTATAAACACTGAGGCAGTTGAAGCACTGTGGCTCTCTCCAGGAAGCAGCTGCCTGCCATCCAGTTCTAGCCTCCACTGCTGGGAAAATCAGCAACTGCAACTGTGCTACAGACACTTACCTACTGAGAATAGGAGCTACCACCAGCACGTGCTTCCCATGGAAGTCCAGGAGCTGGCTACAGTGCTCTCTACCTCACTGGTCGCCTTGGCTACTTGAGTGCAGAGCTAAACCAAAGCCCCTTTAACACTGTCATTTCTCAAGACAGCTAGTAAGAGAAACATAATGCAGTGGACCTGAAAAACTACTGGAAGTAAAAGCAAATCCTGTAGCTGCCATCTCACATCCTTAGATTCTCACCTGCTCAGGACCCATGGAGGACAACCCTGATGTAGGCACAGAGGTCGCTGAGGTCATGCTGATCTGCCCTGTCATCTGGTTCATGTTGTTCATACCACTTGTGTTGGTTGCCATGGATACACTGATGTTCATGTTATTGTTGTACATGCTGGTGCTCGCTTGCTGCCCAAAATGTGGTGGGGACTGTTGTGAAAACATGCTACAGCAAGGAATGGAAAAAGCAATGTGTCAGACTTAGAATGCTGAAGCCACTAAGAAACTTTAAAAAACATATCTTAAGCTAGAATTTGTATATACTGCCCTTTATTCCAACTTCAAAGGAAAAACTAGTTTTCAGCTGCATTAATGTCTAAGGAGTCGATTTTCAAAATTTAAGGCCCTATATCTGTGTACAAAAATCCATGCCTTTGTGTGTGAAACTACGGCACAGTACAAATCTGTTATGCACATGCAAGAACAGCCAATTAGCTGTCTAAAGGACCTTTGTATGGATTTTAAAGTAATGTTTGGAGGGAGAGGAAAATATCTTTAACCTCCAGTGTTAGCACAGCACAGGACTGTGGAGCTGAAATTGTAGATGGTGTAATAAACTTTCTTTTTTGCAAAATAGGCTATTTGCATATATGAATACCAGATTTGCACATACAATTATGGCAAGCAGGCTCACAAATACAGACATGCAACTGTGCAGAAATTTATTTACTAGGTCTTAGCATCAGGTTTTGAAACTGTGGCACTGTAAGAAATAACATAACATGTAAGACAATTACCCTCTATGTTTCTTTAAGGGCATTTCTGAAAAACTAAAGGAGTAACTGTGGAAAACCTCATCCCAGATTTTATTCAGTCCAATTGCTTGCTGGACAGTATCTTCCTTCCCATTATGTTGAAAGCCATATGAGAGACTTCTTTACATTTCCTAAAATGAACTTCACTTTTTACACATCAGTCTTTTCTTTGAGCTTAATTCAACAGCTGATGAAGGAATTATTACTGACAATGTGTCTGTTTAGGGGATGTGCATTAGACTGAAATACCAGAAGGGCTGCTGTGTCTCAGTATCAGTGGCTGACTTTCCCTCCCTGTGAAGCACTGCTCCCACAGCTGAGGAAATCTTTCAGGGTTAACACTCAACCTTGCACTTGGGTACTCTGTTAGGCTATTGCTGTGCACTCTGAGACCTGGTGGAGTGCAACGGCATTCTGGGCACAGGACCAAGCCCAGAAAATCCCACCATTCTCTTCCTTCCAGTTCCATGTCTTTTCAGGCCACCTCACCCCATTTTTAAGTTGTTATCTGGATGGCTGAAAGAGTACACTACAGATCATTGTGAATACTCAGTGGCTTGTGTAAGCACATTTGACATTTCTCTGCTGTAGAGCTGCAGTTTACCAAAGCCAACCATTGGACTTATGGAGCTGCCCCTGCTGCCATTTTTGGCAGGAGCCACGACAGTGGCAGCTATGCCTCCTGCAGATGCTTCAGGAAGATCGTGAGGATGAGGCACGGACAAGGATGAGAATAAGAGACAAATCAATTTACTTGGATGAGCGTCATCAATAAAATATGGGTGTTTTGGGGTTATTAAATCTTTATCAACTAGCAGGAAAAAGATTTGTTGCTGTGTTAGGACAGTAAGCCTGGGAACTTCAGGATGACAAAAGCACTGTGCTAGAGACAGCTGTGTGCACCCCACTGCCAACTGATACAGGCTGTACCTGGTAGTTCCTCCCATCTTCCAAGGAAAAGCTCAGACCACGCCATCTGGAAGCTCATTGCTGCCTACTGATAGTGTTCAACATCCAATCCATTTGATTTGGACAGACTGATTATCAGAGCTACACCCACTGGGGCAGGGGCCTCAGCTGAAAAGGTGACTGCATGCATGAGGCATTGCTACAATGCTGTCAAGGAGTGACAGCTATATGCTGACCCCCAGCATGTGCAAGCACTAATGGGCTGAGCCTGGTTACACTCCAGCATTTAAAGTGGGAGGTGATAATCCAGTCACTGCAATTCCAGAGCAGTAGGGAATGCATAGGCTCTGGCTTAGCTGATCCAGCCATGTGGAAAGCAGTGTGGGATGAAAATCATATGCAGAAGAAATGCATCCAGACAAACGCTGGGGCTGGAGTTCACTGTGCAGCAGAGGTGCTTCTTAAGGGCACACAGTGTTTGATCAGTTTGATCAAACAAAGCAATGCATTGCATGGATGCAGGTCTTTTAGCTATGCACTCACTTTGCCTTTTATGAAGACAGAATTTAAACCAATTAATTGAGCCAAACTGAAAAGAAATCTCTTTTAGGGTAGATAGTTAACAACAAACGAACACGCAAACAGGTACATAAAACGAGCCCATAAATAAGCGCAGACCACAAATGACCCCATTACTCTGTGTGTCTCTTTTGGTTTTCTTCTGGATTTACCTGTTACCACCCATATTCCCTTGTGCCCACCCATTCATCTCCGTAGAGGACTGATAGGCAGGGTTAGCCTGAGTCTGCTGAATCATGGGGCTTTGAGTGTGAGCCAGCCTTGGTGACATCAGTGGACTCTGAGGAGTGGTGGCCCCTGTGAAGCCTGGATCGGGCTGCTGACTGATACCTGAAGAAGAAAATGAGAAATTTACACATTGAACATTCAGAGTTAAAACAAACCAAGAGCTCATACCTGCAGATGTGTCTTTACACAGTTCTACTTTTATCATCTGAAAAGAGTAGATACCAAATTTAGAGTTGGATGGACATAATCTGTTATATCAGCAGAGCTTTCACATACATATTATTTAATATAATTATAACATAACTTTTACAGTAGGTATAAATAAATTGTATAAAAATAACTGTATGGAGGTAACTGCCCAGAACAAAGTGGTTCGTGGTTTTGTAAAACAAAGAAATGAAACTGTATTAATTATCATATTACACATTGGGTTAGGGGTGGGAAATGGAATGCCTTCTCTAAAACTGGTTTATATTACTTAAATTGAAGAGGTTTTTGTTTAGTTCACTCAAAATTCAGAGTCCATCACGCAAATACGTACACAGATATGTGTTTGTGTGTGTACACATATTTATCTGCATATACCTATA
Organism: Brachypodius melanocephalos; assembly: GCA_013398615.1. Classification (NCBI taxonomy): domain Eukaryota; kingdom Metazoa; phylum Chordata; class Aves; order Passeriformes; family Pycnonotidae; genus Brachypodius; species Brachypodius melanocephalos. Next base: position 24,148,584 of record VZSR01001685.1, read on the forward strand.
TATAAACAAACATACACACTGCACTTCTGCTGCTGCTCAAAGAAAGAGCAGTGCTGGAGAATAACTGGTCCTAGAGCTAGGAAAATGGAACCCCCAAGGTGTCCAAAGTGCCACGTTTTCCACTGTTCCCAGGGAGCCAGGCAAGAGCCTGTGGACCAGGGGCTCAGACCCAGCCCTGGGGGGAGCACAGGGGAGTAAGGACTGACAAAATGCACTGAGGGGGAGTGGAAGCAGTACCGTAGTTTGGAGGAAATGGAAACTGCTGTGCATTTGCCTGCGGGATGCGTGGGTTGCTCATGGTTGCTGGGATGCCACCGGTGGCCACCATGCTGGGGGTCATGCTCAAGCCTTGCCCTCGCATCATCAGCGTCCGCTGCTGCACCTGCTGCTGCTGCTGCTGCATCTGCCGCTGCCGCAGGTGCTGGCTCAGGATCTCCCGCTGCCTCTGCGCCAGCATCTGCGCGTTGATGGGGCCCTGGGGGGAAACCACCGCCACCCATCAGCAACCCTTCCAAGGCAACCCTACCCAGCCAGCAGAGGCACCTCCACTAGAGCAAGCTCAAAGATTCCAGCTTTTTTCACCCCCTCATCACACAACTAACAAAACATATAAAGCAGGAGAGAATAATCTTGCTAATACTTCTGGTGCGAAAGACTCCCAACAGTGCAAAAGTCAGTAATGGAAATAATACCAGTGTTTAAGGCTGCAGTGATTTGTATTTGCAAATGGAGCAGTTCACTAAAAACACAGATCTTTAGGAAATGAGAAGCATGGTTAAAAGTGCAGTTATATCAAATTTTTATTAAGCAATCATCTAGCCCATGTAAAAATGGGAATGAGTCTCAGAAATAAAGCAGCAAAATACTACCTATCACACAGATTGCAATATTTTTATTGAAACTGTACTTGCCACACAGCATTACTATTGTATTATATTGGGGCAAGAAAGCAAAAAAAAAAGTAACTTTTTTTTTAAAAGGTATTATTTTTCTCACCTGGGTTGGCACTCCAGCTCTCAAAGACAGATTCATATTGGAGACGCTGCTGATCTGATTTATCAGTGGCTGCCGATTCTAAAGAGAAAAAAAACCAAACCACCCCAACACCAAAACCCAAAAGTTTTTAGAAGGAAAGGGAAAAAAAGAAGCGTTACATACAGAGTCATACAGATCTACTTCCCTGATTAGCTGGTCTGTAGACGTAGTTTTCTACATATCCAAGCAGTGACTAACTTTCTTTCTCAAATTCTACTACCATTCACAGAATGCTGTTTCTTAAAGCAATAATACAGCATAAAAATAACAACACAGGCACTACACTGTTTATACCAAACATGCTCCCTTCATAGCTCCTGTTCTTTTTCACTTTGGGACTGGACTGTTGAGGTTTACTCCAAATTAGACCTTATCCTGATGACTGAAGGCAGACATGTTCTTTCCTCCTTAAATACAAAAAGCATTGATATCTCACTGACAGTACTATGAACCTATGTATTTAAAAATGAAACAAGAACTTAATTCTCAGAAGCAGATCAAGGCCAAAGGAAAAAAAAAGGATGTAGGATGTAGGTAACAGGCAGCAATAAAAGCAGTTAGATTGGCGGAAGAGTCAAGATACAACAAATAGAAAAAGACGTATATAACATAAGGCACCAATGTAACCTTGCTCAAAGACTTAGTGAGATCTAGGCTTAAATACTTGTCATGTTCTTGCATCGCATTATACAAAGAATAATGTGAAGATGCCAAAAAAGAAGATCAAAAAAGGAGAACGTGCAAGGCACTATCTTGTCAAAACTCATTGTGTCTCCTGTCAAATTTTAGCTTAACAGACCCGGTTTGTTTGGAGCAAGCTGACCGCCATGCGGCCCTGCAGAGCTGGGCGCGGAAGGGGCCGTACCTGCTGCGCCTGGAGGCGGTGCTGCAGCTGCAGGCGCAGCTGGTTGGGCTGGTTCTGCACGATGCCAGCGGGCCGCAGGCCGGGCCGGGGCTGCATGCGCAGGGCGGTGTAGCCCGGGCGCTGCCCCATGGCGTGGAAGCTCGGGTCCTGCATGGGCGCGTAGCTGCCCTGCGCCATCGGGGCCTGCGCCGCGTACTGCTGCGAGAACACCGGAGCCTTCTGCTCCATCAGCATGCCCGACTCCTGGCTCGGGAAGGTCTCGGGGTCGACAGCTTGGCTCTGCAGAAACACACCAACAATAGGAACAGTTGGTGGGACACGGCTTTCCAGAGGATTATATGGGACTAATGCAGACAGCCTGCGAAAACAACCTTCTAGGACGTGAATGTTTTGAAACAGAAAATTACATTAGCTTTCTTTACCTCAATATAAAACTTAAAAACAATCAGCATTGTATATTATAAAATATATTCACAGAGACAAATTACTCCTCTCTTTTTTCCTTTGTTTTGTGATTTGTTTTTTTTAAACAAAACCCCACAATCTTCCTTGTGCTCTTTACACAGACCTTGTATTAATCTTTTAGTGAATAAAAACCTGAAATGATAAATGCTAGATCAGAATCTGTAAACGAAGTGATGCCAGTGTATTTTTGCCATAGAATCTGAGATAAATTCAAAGGTATTACAGATGAATAAGTAGATTTTTATCAGTATCTTTAAACAAAATAATGACTTCAAATAAAGATGCCTGAAACTATTAGAGAAGTTAATGTGAACAGAGTGCCTAATTCTTTTGCACTAACTGATTATCCATTAGCATAAATAAACTAACACAATTCTAAATTCTATTCTAGATACTCCCCTAATACTTGCTCTAGCCAGAATAATTTTACAGCTTATTCCAGATTGACCTTGAAAATGAAGTTAATCTAAATTTCGGTGCCCTCATCAAAGAAAGTCTTTAAGCTGCTGTAAAATGTTCGAAGGCTATTTTAAAAAACATGATTTAAAATTAAGCAGTTCTCTTATCTGCAAGATCCTTTAACTGTTTCCACTGAATTATTAATTAAATAGAAACATATTTACTGCTTAGTTTGAAATAAACCATTATTCATAATTTTTGGCGGTGGCATTCCAAAACCTATATAATATTGCATGAAAGTTTCATACTGCAAAATTGAAGCTCACCAATAAATTGTATCTCCAGCTTTACACCTCACTGACTTCTGCGCTGTACCAAAAAGGCTTGGAGATAGCTTTCTCATGTTCAAAGCAGAATTTCATTGGTCCTATTTTATATCTAAAATGCAGAGCTAGTTCAGAAGTTATGCTCAGGGTGTTGATGAGTGCTGGGGAATGAAATGGGTATTGCAGGCTCCTCTGAGAATATTAAGTCATTATACAGACATGTACTGATTTTGGAAATAAAATTCTGATGCCAGAAATGTCAGGAACTAACTTTTACTCAAAGTATTTTTATTTTTGCCACCTTTTTTTTTCACCATATAAGACTGAAACAGGCAAGAACCACATGGAAATCAACAAAAGTAACTGGAATGGATGAAAAGCACAGAACAAAGTGTAGCAAGCATGCTCGTAATTTAGAAAAAAAATACAGCTCAAGTGCTTGGAATGAAATCAACTGCTTCAGATAAAACTCATCCCTTAACCCACCTTAATCAACTAAGGAAAAAACCATGGGTGAATATACACGTCTCAGGTTTGCTAATCCAAAAGCTTGTTGCCCTCATCACACTGAACTCTTGATCCTGCCCCTCTGCTCCTGGGTCTTCATGCTCTTGTTTTCCTTTTCCCTATACTCTGTTGCTGGCCACGACCTTACCTTTGTCCCCCTACAGTTGTTCCTCTGACCACTATATTTTTGTTTTGATCAGTGCAGTTGCATAAAGCAGGTCAGAAGAAGGAGATCTAGGTGAGGGTGGCAGGGGAGAGGAAGGAAGACTAAACCAGAGGCTGAGGTAAGGTTTTCAGGCTGAGGCATTAAATAGACTTCCACCATCCTAGCTAGCAAGAAGTGTTTTACAATGCCCTTTTTCAACTCCACCTTGACAACATATCTCATAAAAGCAATATCTAATGCATGCAAAATACCATGTCTGGTATACCTGGCTCACTAGTTCTGGTATTCCTAGAGCCCTGTCGATCTCTTCTAAACCATCAAAATTCCTTAATGCCATGTAAAGCTGATCCAGGAGAGCACCCTCATCACTTGGTGACTCTGATGAAGGATGATTACACAAGAGATCATCTGGTGAGCTGCCAAACGGTTGCCTGTGAAAACATGAACACGGGGTTGGTAAACAGCTGCTAGAAAACAAGAACTAATATCAGAGGATTAGTGCGCAAGTGGAACTAACAAGTGGAGACAGAAATTATTGTAATCGCTGCCAGTTTTGTTTAGAAAGTTACTCTGGATGGAAGTTATGCTACCCAAAAGAAGTAAGTAAATTGTGTGCTTAATGCCTGCCAAGACCCTACAAGCATGGTACATCTGACAAGCAAGAAAGCCCACCAAGGTAGTCTGAGTGCTGACTGCATATTACAGGGTCAACAGAGGAACAGAGAAGACTGTATAGAATATAGTCACTGAAGACAGAAGGCTAAATAACTGTTTTTTTAAAACTAGTTGTAACTTTGAAGGTCTCATGTCAGGTCAAGTATACTATCACAAGTAGTGCTCATTTCCATAGGCCAACTCTTAGTTGGTTTTTTATCAGGCTAAACAAGCCAAAGAGGTCACAGACGGGTCCGTGGATTGTCTGAGCTCACACAAACTGAACATCTGGAAGAGCTGGGCAGAAACACGAGGGGAGCAGGGAGAAAAGGACATTCCCCATTTTGTTTGCAGCAAAACACTGCATCAGCTCACCCCAAATGCACACTTGGGTACCAGTTTATACACTTGGTTATGTGCCTTGGAAGGACATCAGCAAGAATCTGGATACTGTCAGGCAGCATGTGATGGCTCTATAAATCCTGCTTACCTCACCCCTGAATTTGTATGCGAAGCACACTCACAGTTACAAAGGCAGAATAAAGGTTTATTATAAACCCAAAGGACAAAACTTCCCGAGAAACAAACTAAATCTGAAATAACACCTTATCTGCAGCCAAACTACACGTTTTTGTTCTGCAGTTCACACACCTGCCCTGCTTCATGCATGCTACCACAAAACTGCAGTAGAAAATATAAAGAGCGGAGCATTCTGCGGGCAAGGGCAGTTACAATATGCACATCATGGAAGAATCCCATCCCAAATAATTATTCAGAGACAACAAAAGCTGTCACCCATGGAGGAAGGCAAAGCACTATATGTGAACCCTTTTTACATGTCTGTTTAGAAAAAACAAAGAAACATGTTTGTGTATTTAATTTCCATAATGAGATATATGGTTGCCATGGAAGTCTAATCCCTATGTCAAAGCTAAGCAGGAGAGCTGCATCGTCAGGCTACACACTGAATGAACTCAAAGGATGGCAAGCAGGAAAACTAATAAAAATATATTCTTTGTAACTGGATACCAGACAGTTACAAAAAAAGAGAAGGATATATGACACACCTTTAAAACATTGCAAAGTATTAATCAAACTCATACATAGAAAAATTTCTTTAACTCTCATAGATGAAATTATAAATCAGCAAAAGGGAAGAGAAAAAAAATCCTTTGATTCAAATTGCTTACAAACTCTAAAGATAACTTATAAGAAGGGATCTCCTATATGGAAAAACAATTGATGAGGCTAGCAAAAAAACCCTCCTTGAAATTGCAAATGAGTGTGAACACACATGATAAAAAAAACCTGAAAACATTTGTCAAATTCTGTATATTAAAAAATTACTTACAATTTCTCTATTTCTTTTATACACCTCAGCGACAATTTTAATCTTTAATTTAAGAATTATTTTTACTCATTTAATACACAGCAATAATGAGATTATAAAAATACCAATCTTGGGGATTAATAAAGCAAGAAATGGCAGCACCAACCAATTAATCATCTCTGGTTGGGGTGTAAATGATCAAAATATTGTTACTTTCAGATGCAGTGCAATGGGAATTTTTTCCACCATCTTCAGCTATAAGGAAATTATGAGAAATGCAAAGGTAAAAAAAAAAATGGAAGAAATAACTGCCTGGCTTGCTGACCAGATATGACCCTGTATTTTCTTTTAAGGTAATTTTAAAGTGAATAATTCAGTTACATAAACAGTGCCTTTTGCATATGGATATGCTAACTGAGGGAAATGCCAGGAAACATCTCAGAAAGCATGGAATATAACAAAGAAAATGCCACCTATATTTATGGATGATATTTTCAGACATCCTAATGAAAACTAAGAGAATGTAGTCAGAAGATTAACTTTTTTTCAAACATACTTTTTTCCCAAATGTATCCACTTCATTTTCTTTTCAGTGATCTTTCAATTTACTACTTACACAAATGAAAATATCTCAACATTTTGCACTTGCTCGTCCATTTTGCATTTCTTAGACATTCCATATATACACACTCTCTCTAAAGCAAGCTGCAAACCTTTTGGAGAAGACATGGCTCTTAAGAAGTGTAAGCTGCTTATAACAGTTATGTCATAATTTAAAAGTCTTCATGATGAATGAACTTATTAATACATGACATATGAGTTAATGAGTTGTGACCAAACTGCAGTTCTGATCACCTGAGGAGGAGCTAACTTCAGGGAAGAGGTAGTCTTTCTTTCACTTCATCTTTCCTTCCTCTTTTACAGAATTTAGGTCAATTAAAAAAACCCAAACAAAACATAATTAACCATGTCCTACATCACTGAAAATGCTACCCCGCTGCAGGAAGGGATAGATATTATGACTACACAGTCATGGGTAGTTCTACTGGCACTCTTCCACATTTAGTGTTAAGTGTAATTGTTATGAATAAGAACAGAATCATGAATCAGACAGAATCATGCCCACATTAATGCTCCAGAGGTGAAAAATGGTCCCACTATCCCTCAAGTGCTGGCAGCATCCACTGTGATACAGAACCTTCAATTCATTCCACACATTATAGAGCAAAGAGAGCATTTACAAATATTATTGGAACACACGTAGATTTCCTGAGTACAAAATAATACAAAAAAGAAATTGATGCATATTTGGTGAACGTTTTACGTAGAACTTTGCTTCCATGAAGTGTATAAATCATAGGCCTGCAAAATCTCTGTGGTCTGATGTGACATCAAGACTCACCTGTTCTGATTACCAAAAGTTGCCTGTTCTATAGGCAAGATGCTGTCTGGCCATGGTGCAGTCTGATTTGGAGGTGCCTGCTGTTGGCTATACTGAGGTCCTCCTATGTTCATTTCCAATTCAGATGGCCCTAATCAAGAAAAAGTAACCATATAACTTTTCTGAAGAGAAGCTACTTTCATGTAAATTCTTTCAATTGAGTTACCTATGTTACGGTAAAAGCAAACAAAAGCATTAATACTTCAGCAATATTACACATAAAAGCATCATTATTCTTCTGTTAAAATTTGCTTTTAAATTTTGAGAAAACATGAGTATTCTGAAAGTGGTTCAAAATGATAAAATACAACATCGTAGATGCAAAAATTAATAAGACAAGGATAAGAAAAAGACTGTACGTAGAGTCAGTATTACAATGCACTTGCTTTAAAAGTGACCAGGAACAATTATCATTCCACAGCACTTCCTCTAAAAAACTCCACAGTCTTTAATGAACCAAGGCAACTTCATATCCTCTTTCTTTGGCCACACAACTGTGGAGCTACAGAGTAGCAGGAACTGTCCATCTCCATACATGTGTTAAATTTTAGCGGTCTAGGCACCTTCTTTCCCACATCCACAGGAAAATTTCACTTTTTTTCCTCCTGCTTCACCTTTAACAATCCAGCGTGCGCCGAAAGGAGCAGCTCCACATGCGACTTACCCATATTCATGACCTGAGATGGAAGCATCTGCCTTGGGCCGGGCTGGTTGCTGGGTCTCAAGGGGATGCTGGCCGTGGGGTTGCGGATCATGCCCGCCTGCACCGGCCGGGCCATGGCGCCAGCTGTGGGCGCACACGTCACCCTCACCGCCGGAGCCTGGCTGCCCCAGTCTCCAGACGCCATGGCAGGCCGAGGGGCACTGCCACCAATCATTCCTGCACAAAAGCCAAACACACTCAGGTACCAGCACATGATCAGAACAGCCTTAACACTACTACTGCCTGAGGAGCTGCATTCTCAGCAATACCAATGCAGTAGCTTCACTCAAAGCACACTGTACCACCACAGCTGCCCATCCAGATGTGCAAAGCTGCAGAACGATGCCTTATGCTGCTTAGTCAAGGGACTGGAGACTGTGATACATCTCACAGGAGGAAGACCCTTTTATCATTTCTGAAATGCTGCTCAGAGTAAGTGTTCCCATATGTAGTCTGCAACAGGTGCTGAGGGTGTGTGGATAGCCTTAACTTCCTTCCTCAGGAAATGAATCACGTTTGCTGATGGGTGTCAGTGCTTTACTTTCAAAGTGCTAAGTGAGAATGAGGACTTAAGTAACAACGTGTTAACACTAAACACACTCACAAATTAGAAGGACTGAGCATCAATTCGTATTCTGTAAACATCTTTTGGCAACTTCTTTCATTTAGAACCAAGAGCCTTCAGAGCTTCAAGGTGCACCCAGACAATCTCATGCATGGTGCAGGGAAATTACTCACAGGAACTTTCCGATAGATGCTGAAGTTCATTACCGTTATTAGAGGGGAAGTCCTCCCACATCTACTGTAAACAACTGATACCTTTTATTTACACTTGGAATATATAGAATACTACACTCTGATAGTAGCCAAAAAACCTCAACACAAAAACCCCCAAGCCCCAAAGATGGCGTTCATAGTATTTATATATTTCAATTTTCTATCAGTCAAGAGAGTAGATAAAACACTGATTTCAGGTTGGACTACTGGTTCAGATTGGCCTTTTCAGTTGCATTATGCAGCATCCCTAAATGAACACAAAAAGCCACACAAACAATGATTACTTATCAGTTCAATTATTTGGTGACACATAACCAGAGAAAAACCCTCTGAAGAGGATCTTTGTTTCAGCTGCTGTACAAAATTTGCTTTAGTGTTACATCCTCGGGTTCAGTGCATTTGTGTACATATTTTATCAGCTGAAAGATGTGCTGTGCTAAAGCAAGGCAGGGACACAGTAACATTCTCTAACTTGTATACATACGATGAATAAAACCCTCTAATATGTACACAGAACATGAAAGTAAGAGGACACTTGAAAGAATACAGGTTGATCTCTAAACTGCTTAAACAAAATATTTCGGCCTCTGGCTGCACGTGTCTTTCAATACTGATGCCAACCAAATATACAAATTTGACACCAAACAGCCAGCTGAGGGGATTTACAATGCTCATTTACTTACTCAGAGCTCTTACAGTGGTTGTTCAACACTTGCACAATCTTAGACTATGCACTAGTTGAATTAAATCCATCAGCCCGACTTTTCTTGTCAAACAGGCTATATGTTTGTTCATTATTGGGTGAACATGTTGTTAACTGCAACATCTGATGGTTCCCAAAAAGGAGCTAAGGCTACTAAATAAAGAATAATTGAGGACAAAGCCAACATCATAAGGGCAACAGTACTGCTGGTGATTTCGTTTTGAAAGAATCGTCTCTACAGGTAGGTAAAAAGCAGTGCATAAAAGGCAGGACTAAAAATATGCAGATGCAGAAATTAAAAATAAATATGCCAATACATAACATCCCACAAAACATGATTTCTTCCAGACTTTATGGAAAGTAATAATCTGCCCTGGAATTAACCCCAATGTTAAGGTGCACATGCTATGGCCTATTACTCAAGTGTATTTAAAAAAGGAGGAAAATCATCTTACCTGTGCTACTGTTGCCTAAAGTTCCTTGACTTCCTATCATCCCTTCATTCCTGCCCATCAGTCCCGGCTGAGGTATCACTGAGTAGGGGCTACTCGTTCTTATGGGTGGGAAAGTTCCTGCACCTGTTGGGTTCTGCAGTGTTATGTCAAGTGGTAAATTCTGGTTTGGTAATAACCTGCCCAGTTGCCCTGCTCGTGGGTTATTAAAAGCTAGACAGGAGGAGCAAAGGAAAAAAAGCAAAGTTACAAGAATGGAAACTTCACTAGGTAAAAAAAAAAAAGGAAAATAAGAAAAGAACCCAGACACAATTAAAGCTCTTGGGCTCAGCTATTTAATGTTGCATAATTTACCCACTCCCTATCTGTCTGAGAAACATCCCTTCTTGACATTTAAATGTAAATTTCAAGATGGAACATTCTGACACTAAACACAAACCAGATATGATATATATTTTAAAAAACTTTAAATGATGCAATTTAACTGACAGAAGAGCCACTACAGCAAAAGACACCACTATGTGTTGTGCATACTACTGCCAATTAATCTTATACCTAGTAGGACTGTAATTGCATGCAGATGTCATCCTAAGGCAGATTGTTAGGAATTATCTCAGTTTGGAAAGTTTTCCAGCATAAGCTGTGCCCCTGCAGAAATTTTCAAAATTAAGGACAGACTAACTCTATATTGGGTCCCACCGCCCCATCCTAACATGTTCCTCTTAATTCTTTGGGTTTTTACTTTTTTTTTTTGTCATTAATAAGAAAAAACACTTCCATGACTCAGCAACAACAAAAAACCAGTCCAGAAACAGAGCTGTGCCACCATAATATTCTGGCAAGATAGAACCATCCTTGATGGTTACTGCCACCTTTATGTAACTACTTCCTTCTGGGCTGTGCTTTTAAAATCAGCCTCTGCAAATAAAACGGCAGACTGCCTCAGCAAAGTGAGTTTCAGATTGTGACTGGCAAGCATCTGGCTCAGCTGGTCTTTGGGCAATGTTCCAATGCATGAAAGCATCCTCTGTGTGCTCAGCTAGTTCTCAAACATGAATGAAACACTGACCTTGTAGCTTTGATTCCATTTCCAATCATACCCATAAAATACATGCAAGTAAATTAAACATTTTTGTGAAAGTATTATTTTCAATACTTTCTGATAGCTTCCCCTAAGAGCAGCTCTGATATAACAGCATCCTTACAGAAACTTCTGCATTTTTGTGTTCATCACATTACTGAGAAGTTAAATTAATACTTTCTTATTTTAGATTGAAGTAGTGCTGCTTTTAATCTGAAAACTTAGATGAGGTTTAGTAAGTTTATTAAAATGCACAGAAATATCTCATAACAGAGGTCTCTGACTTATATTTTTATTTTACAAAACCAGATTATAGGAATTTATTGTATTTAATTTTTAATATGAATTCTCTGCCAAAATGTAAAATATATCACATCACATACACCTAATTCCTAACCATGAGATTTAACTTTTGTCTTGTCTGCCTGTTCAACTAAGCAAACAAAACTTACTTATGAAGCAAAAGTTACTTTCTCAAGATTAGGGGCATCACAAAGCCTAAGGACTGAAGCAAAATTAAACTTCAGTGACAGTTTCAGAACAGTTTGCTCCAGAAGTTTGACACATCACATAGATAAAAGAGTTATTGTATGTGCAGCTTTGCCAGCGCCCACTAATATTACAAAAAGGAATTCTGGAAATGCGGCACAAAATAACAACACAGATGATGAGTTGTGATGGTGCTTAGATCACATCACTTTCTGCTTATTCTACTCTTTGTCAGGATGGGACTCCCTATCCCCCACATAACAGACTCTAGACATTTGGCAGATCTAGCAGCCTTTCTATTTTTCAACAGACAAAAAAATATTTGTCTCTTGAAAATAAATGTAATTCATTAAAACCTGTAAAATTAAAGTTGGTTACTTCTTCAGAAAAAAAACAAAACAGTAAAATCCCCCAAATCTCTTCTGGAATTGTATATGATTTGACATTTCTTGTACATTGCTTTTCTGTGAGCACATGAGAAGCCCCTCGCTATTTCTGTGGACCTGTTTTCTGTATGCTCTTCTACTGAACACAAGGCACAAGTTCCTAGGGGAATCAGGCACGGACACAAGACGGAGCTGGGGGAAAATATTTTAGGTTTTTAATTTAGATGGGAAACAGGATGCTGCTTTTACAGAACTGCTGCTAACCACCAAGCCACTCTCATTTACGGTCATACTGTTACTGTACTGCCAGTAGCTTTGAAAGCAGATTTAAAGCTAGGCTACCCCTAGAAAGCCAAAAGGCTGGAATGACAAAACGGACCTTGCATCATGAAGAATATGCTGAAGACTTCACATGCATAGAGATTTCTTTCTGACTTTTGAGGTGCTGCTGTTAGTACCTCTATACTCACAAAAACAAGTACCTTAAACCCAAGCATCCTTCTCTGAGCAGCATGGATTACAAGTGACAATTTAAGAATCTGAAGTGGCCTTAGTATTAATTTAAACACTAATATTTATTGATAGAATATTAGTATTTATCTAAACATTTTAAAGTAATTTGAGTGAATTTGAGAGTGGCTCAGTGTTAGTTTAATATTACCAGAATGGCTAAAAATATTACCTAAACCCTATGCTTTACAAGAAAAAAACCTAGAGCGCATCTAAGGAAGTAAACAGATGTGGCCATCCTAGCCAACAGGAGTAAAAAATGAAGCAGTGTTTTTTTATGCTATTTTATTCAATATTAGTACTTGTTAAGACTCCTGTCTTGTTTGTTTTCCATTATACTGTGATGGCAAACCAATATTTCAATGCTGATCTGTAAGCTGATTAATAAGGTTAAAGAAAGCTGTCAGCTGGAAGTGACTCAACTAAAAGCCACAATCTCAAATTAAGGTTGGGCATTCTTAATCTTCTGTCCTTCTATTAATCTTGTGGTTTTAGAAGAAGACTCTCCTTCATGCTTAGAGAAAAGCTTCTCTTGCACCTTTCACTGCACGAGCTGCCAGAAAGGAATGACCTGCACGGCAAAACAACCCACAGGCTCTCCGTGCCCAAACCCTCCCAAGAGCAGTGTCACACGTCACCACGGGAGGGGATGTTTGATTTGAGGGTAGCCCTGCACACGTCTCCGAGGGCACAGCCCGGCAGGGTGTGTGTGTTAGACACATCTCCGCTGCGTTTGGAGCCGGCAGGGCCGCAGGTGGCGCTCCGTCACCACACACCGGCCCGGCACTGCGAGCTGCCAGCTCCTCCCTGCCTGACCCGGGCACCACACTGGGCCTTCCCGAGCTGGGTGTACGCCTGGGAAGAGGGGCTGCACTCACTGCTCTGTGAAATCCTCATTGCTGGTTTCTGGGTGGCCACTGCCGCGCCGGGGCTGCTGTCACTGGTGAGCTGCATGAGGTCATTGATGATGGCTTGCTTGTCGACCGAGCCCGCTGGCACGCCTGGGCGGCTATCTGGGAAAAGCTGTGGTAACTGGCTGTTCTGCAGGTCATCCAGAATCTCTTCCAAGTTATCCAACTCACTGCCAGGCTGCAACAAAGAAGACACAGACCCACAGTACAGGTCGCTGCTCGCCCGCTGTTGGCGTCCTGCGTGCACCAAGGCAGGCGGCCCCAGGGTCGCACCCGCAGCGCCTCGGATGTGTCTGGCACCACGCCTCGTGTGCGCCAAGCTCCCAAACCTGTCGGAAGGCGACTGTGCAGGCTTCCCAGGGCTAGTCTGCCTTGCTTTTGGGGAGCCCAGTGTGGCACTGGCACCCCTTCAAAAGCCCCACATCAGGACGTATGATTCCGTACCGTGGGCAACAGAGAGATTCTTCCCTGCACACACTGCGATCAGTGCTGACAGGGATAACAGGAGATCCAGGAGTGCTGAAGATGGAGGTTTATGCAAGTATAACCAATATTTCTTTCAGCACAGTTGTATTTCTAGTCTCTTTATGACTTGATTAAAAGCATACCATTGAAAAGTTACTTTATGGCTCTAACAATTCCCCATATGCCCTTTCTTTGTTATATTCAATACCTGAACGCTCAGTAACTCTTACATAAGTTAACTGGCAAGATATATACATAGGATTGGGAAATTATTTTGCTCCCAACTTCCCAAATCATTGAAAATAACTTCTCTGGAGTATGAAAAGAGAAATCTACATATGAATTTACATTTAAATTCAGTAGGAAATGATAATGAAATAAGGATGGGGAAAAATTAAGTTCACCTTACACTAACACAATTACTGACCTGCTTGTTTCTCTTAAATATATTGATTTTCCCTGGTATTCTCCTTTGTCAGCTTCTCTGTCTAAAACCTCTCAGAATTAAAATAATTTTCTGACTGAAATGTGGAAATCATTGCAACTATATTGTCCAATCCTAAACTCTTGATTAGGGTAAAACTTGGGCAATAATTAAGAACAGCATGTCCAGTTTCAGTTTACTACCATCTTGAACAGTAAATATATCATAACAGTATATGTAATCTGCTCAAAATCAGTGTCTTCATTAGGAAATGTGCAATGACAGAGGAGAGGCAGAGTGAGCAGCCACCCGTGAAGGATGGGGAACTGAGAAAACACCACAAATGGGCAGAACTGAAAAACAATTCTTCCTGGGCATTTTTTTTTTTTTGGTCCTTCCCCACATCATGAACTTCTTACTGAGAGCAAGCTTATGCTACAGATCACGGGATACTGTAGAAATACCTGAGATGGCTTTAAAATACCTACTGAGGCTCTCACAGGAAGCATTGCACATTAGTCAGTGCCGAACTCCTGCTGCCACATCTAACCTGTTCCTGGGAAGTCCAGCATTCTTATTCAAAGGTAGCTAAAATGCCCCAAGGTTACACTGCTACATGCTTTTTTGGGGATGACTGACTGCAAATAATCACGGTATCATTTCTTATTCCTTCTACATCATCTCCTAGTTGTATAAACTGTAGTATATGGTGCAAAACAGGAGAGAATTCACTCCATTAAAAGGCAGCATGTGGGTGATCTAGAGGCTGCTGTTATTGGCAAAATGGTAGTAAATCAGAGAATCAGAGGACTGGAAGAAATTTAAAGCCTCCAGGCAAAATCAGTGTATGCCGTTCCCTATGGAAGTTCATACAGTTGCTTGTTAAAGACATCCAGAGACAGAAAATCCACAGCTTCCCTGGAGAATTGGTTTCAGCACTCTGCCATCCTTACTACTCTTGATTTTTGGGGTTTTTTTCTCAGTTTCAATGCAAAATCTCTCACACTAAGATTCAGACCCTTCCTTCCAATCATATTTTAAAACTGGAGAACATACTGTGTTCCCCTTTCTTTTTCTAACTTTTTCTGTATTTGAAAACATCTGCCCTTTTGTGCTTTAAACTGAAATTAATAAACAATCTCAACTTGTGAATTTTCTTCAGCAAATAACCTGTTTTCTAGGCCTTTCATTACTATTGTGGCTCCTGTGGATTGCTTTCAGTTGATCCATACTTTTGCTGAAGCCATGTCCAAGACAGGACTTAAAATGAAGCCTTTCAGCTGCTGGGTAAAGCAGAAAATTTACTGTCCACATAGTGTGCTTTGATGGCATAATCCAGAGAAGTGTGTGATTCTTTTAATTACATGACATTACTGACTCTCACTCATCTTGTCGTCACTATGATCCCTAGAACAGCTCTGAAAAACTCCTATTTAGTCAGTTCTCCTCTCATTAAAAAAAAAAAAAACTGAGACATTTTTGAGTAATGACAATAAATAACATTTATTCACCCTGAATGTTCTAACATATTGTCTCTGTATCTCTTCATTGCAGCTGAATCTGAATTGTGTCCCCCAGTGTGTTTGCAGACGTCCAAGAGCCACACCCAGCTTTACCAGGCTCTATTGTCATGTCAGGTCATTCAGGTTAACTAAAACACTAAGCAGCTCTAGATGCTGCACCAGTCCTGCAGCATCTCCATTCTGACAGTGAATCCTTCAATAACCACTGCGTGTGGAGGGATCTCCAAACAGCTTCCTCACCACTCATTGGCAGTTTCATCTCTACCCTGCCATAAGGAAAAGGGCCAAAGAGCCTTACTCAAATCTGTACACCCTGACACACAGTTTCTCTGATTCCAACAATCCTGCCACCCTCTTGCTGAAGGAAAACAGGTTGGCTGGTCCGGGATTACCTGTTCTTGACAAATCCCTCTGATGACTCACTGCTTTCCAGGCAATTACAAGCAGCTGGGTGGACCCAGCATAACAGTAGGAAAGGTTGAGCCAGGAGGAATCAAATGTGATTATATGAAGCCTAAATCACTGCAAGGACAGGTGATAAACAGATTCAAAAAGGCGCTCCAAGAGACAGCCATGAATGATGTTTATGGGAGCTGCAGTTTGAGCGATGAGAGATCTGGAACAAGAAGACCACAAGAGCCAGGAGAAGAGACTGATACAGAGCATCATAAATTACAGAAGGATGATTCAGTACTCTTTGGGGGAATTAAGACATATGGCCTTCATTACATGTATCTGAGACAACAGCGAAGGGAAGTTTTATATGTTGCAAGGGGGTTTTTTGGTTGGTTTTATGTGGGATTTTGCGTCTTCTTTTCTTTTAGCATTCTGGCTACTACAATTCTTAGTTCAAACACTAGATATATATATTAAAAAACAAACAAAAAAACCCCCAAACCTCAAAACCAAACCTAAAAAAATACCAATGAAGAACATATTGATCCAAATATGTCAGAACACTGCACTCCCTAAGATGCTTTTAATTCCTCTCAGAAGTGGCAAAGAAATACAGCAGATGTATTACAACAACACAAATACATAACTTTTTCTTTTTTTTGCTTAATAATCAATATTAAATATTTCATCGTTATCTTTTCAAAAGGGTTCTCAGCTGCTACAAAAGCTCCAAGAGATTTGGAATTAACACCGATCTGTGACATTAGCCTAAGTCTTTCCAGACTCACCCTCATATGGCACCATATGTGCAGAAACTAGCATAAAAATATTTACTTGGTTAGTTTAATGAGATTTTTCTTTTATTTATATTCTATATGTATTTTGTTAATGGTCTAAATTGAATTTTATGTAAATAGAAGGTACACCCCAAGCTCCCTGTGAAATAATTGTTTGTCAGGAATTAAAAAACCCCTATCTGATAAAGTGCTAAGCATCACAAGAAAGTTCTTGTGTGGCTATTTTCACTATGTCTACGTAACGCAATTATGACAATCTCTATAGAACTTGGACATTAAGTGCAAGAAAGCATAAAACAAATAATTCTCAGGAATATTTTTGCATTTGAAAAAGTACTTATTTTATACTGTCATATAGAGAAATACACATTGAAGTTAAGAGCTTACAGAATTTTTTCAGCTGTACTGAAAGGCAGCTGCACCTCAACATGAAGTTTGGTTTACAAAAGATGCTGTTTCAAAGTCTGGCTTCCATGGATTGTAAAGGACTGGACAAGATACTCAAGTCTCCAGAAATCTCCTTCCTGCTGTGGGCAATGCCCATGGTTTGCACTGTGACCCTGTATTCTAAGGACTTACAACAGGATGTCTTTTGATGGGGACACAAGTCAAAGCTACACCTGACTTGCACAGATTTGAAGTTAGCTCATCTTCTGCCTCAGAAGCATGGGAAAAGCATTTGACCATAAGAGGCAAATGAAATCAAATCCCTGTTCCAAATTGGCAAAAAATTAAAGGATTATGAAAAGAAGGGAAAAGGAAATTAGAAGTGGAACCAATACAGTATTTTTCTCCCTGGTAACTGCAATAAACATAAAATTGGCTAGAAATCCTATTAAATTATCAAGCTATTCTATGACTAACATTTGAAAACAGAACTCTAATTGAAAGACATTCAGAAAATGGAATCCTCATTCTAAGGTTTTGATAGAATTTCAAGAAGAAACAAATGTTCCTCATGAACTTAATGGATTCTGGATTATTAAACCAGAAACAGGTTTTTTAAAGATGAGTGGCATGTGTAGAGAAAATATGCTAGTATTGGGAAGATACTGGTTTCCACATAAAGCATGAGCATAGCAGAGTTGATAAAGTTATGTGAGGAACACCAGTGCAGTTTCTGAGGAAACTCAGAAACATTTTTTAGGACAAAAATGTACATATTTGAGATGATCTCTGGAACAGCATTTGTGCAGACTGTTGCATTGCAAAGTCCCTGTCAAACAGGCTGTCTTTATGGTCTAGTGAACAAAAAAGAGGAGAGTATGCTTGCGGAGATTAGGATTTTATTGCACACTCCCCCAAGTGATTTGTCAGAGAACAAGCTACATTACCAAGGCAATATCTAACATTGTTCACGATGTTTCTCTAATGTTCCCCTGTACTTACACTCTCCTTCCTCTCCAAGCTCTCAGCCAGTCCTTGCCTCATCTGACAATCTCCTGATCACTCCAGGGGCTGCTCCTGGACAGTCAAGGAGAATGGGAGAAGGCAGGCTTACTGCTGAGGGACACTCTCTTCCCTTTCCAACAGTGGTAACCATATGAGAACTTGTGGTGCTTGACAGCAGCAGCCCTACTACAGTTGGTGCTGTAGGAAAACCCCACTGAGTGTCCCCAGCAGGTCTCTCTTTCATCCTCTCCCCTACAGCTGCTGTAACTGGAACAGCAACCAGCCTAATACAGCCTGATAACCATCATCCCACCAAGGAAGGGAAAAAGGTACGGCTGTGCTGGAAATATTCTCTGCCATTTGAGAAAGGCTTCCTGTCAGTTGCTCTCTGCAGAAGAGTATGTTTAAACACACTACCTAGAAGACTGCTATTTTTAGTACAGTGGTGTACTTCAAAGCATTTCCTGCTCAGAAAGTCACACCAAAAGTAAAAGGAGAAAATGCAGTGGCTCTGTTGCCTCCCAACACACTGATCTCTCTTGTAGAGGCCATCCCACTGCTGCTCTGCTGCAGTTTCCAGAGAAACTGCACACTCCAGTGACTAATTACTTAAAAATACAACATTCCTCAAGGGAGGAGAAGTTTTAAATAACCTGCAAAATAGGTAACACAAGCACATGGCTAATTTTTACATATGGGAGGAAGAAGGAGGGGGAAGGATGCAGGAGGATGGAAGAATTTAGCTCAAGAATCTGTGTTCTAGTCTTGTACTAAATAGTTCCAGCTTTGATCTAAATTTAGGCAATGAGCACTTCCTGTGGGAGACCATCTTCCAAAGCTGAAGAGTTTTGATGCTAAATATTGTTAGTGATTTTATAATTGGGGTAAAGTGGTTATTTGTTTAAAGGCCTGGACTTCAGACAGTTAAAACACTTACATTATTCTATATTCCCCACCATTTCCTCTCCTACTCCATGCTGGATTTCTGTTTATTCAGCTCGAGGTTTCACTGAATTTTAAGTGGGTTTTGAAGTTCTATTTACAACCAACAGGAGCAACAGAAGCCCTTCTGTCATTATCCAGCAGTCTCCCATCACAAGTGACAAGACTGTCTGCTCCATACCTTGGTGCTCAGGAAGCCCTTACCACTTTATCACGACTCCTGCACTGCTTTGTGGTTTTCTGAACAAACCCAACTTCTGGACCTTTCTGTACCTCTGGTTCTCTCTCTCCTGGGAGACAAACTCTGTCTTCAAATTTTAAGAAAAGGCAATACATCCACAGCCCACACTTCAACCCCCTCAAATCCCTCCCAACCTCAGAAACATAAAATATAAAAATAAAAAATGAATAGACTATTCACTTTGCGAAGTTCATAATTCAGGAGACCTGATTTTCTACTGAGGTTGGCAATGCTAAAGTCTCTTTCTTGAAAGGTGGTTTTACAGTTAGTCTCATGTTTACATTTAGGGTGAGACACAACTTGCCTATGAAAAAGTAAAGCAGCTAGTTTAAACTGTTCACCTGTGCTACCACTTGTCAATGGGAATATCAGTAAAGAATAGCTTACCTCCTCTGTTTTAGACACACATTAGGATAAGATAAAAAAAAAACCAAGTCCTGGAGTATTTTTCTGTGTTTCCATCAGCAATAAAAAGAGTTTGCGCAACTACCTTGGACCAGACAACAAAATTCTAGAGGGGACAAAATCAGTTCTCTGAGAATTGGTTTGTAAGCTAAACTGTTTCTTGTGTACTCCACAGAGGTCACGAAAGGGGAAATTTAAATTCTTTTAGAAATTTAATTCTTGGGGAATAAACCATCTGAATGGATGAAGGACATGAATTTTTTGGTGATTATTAAATTTTACATTCTTGTTGAGTACCTAATACTGGAGGATTGAAGATCTCTGCTTTCAATCTAGTACTGACTTCACAGAATCTGAACTAGAAATTGAAATCTATCAGACATTTTAAAAATGCACCATTCTTGCCAGTTTAGCTATGAATTTCTTGGTATCTGTGTTTTTCTAGCCTAACGAACCATAAGTTCTCACAGAAAATCTAAACCCTACCTCTACAGACACTACAAAATACAGACTTCTATTGAAAACTAACATCCAGGCTTGAGTATAAATCAGTGCAAATTTCAGAGAGGAAAAATTAATACAATTTGGCTTGGTTTCCCCTAAAGCATGGGAAGGATTGTAAAACCACAATTGCTCCTACATAGTGGCAATAGTTGTCAAATTTTGTTGAAACAAAAGCAGCAAAGTAACCTTAGGAGTTGCTTGGATAACTGAGATTTTAACAATGCTGCATCTACACTGGAGTGGCATGTTTGGCCTCTATGTTTTGTGGTTATAACCACTGTTGAAAGAACTGTCTGCTAGTTATAGACTGCCAAAAGGGCAAATAAAAAAAAAATCCAATGTTGTGACTTAGGGCTAAGAAAATGTTACTTATCCCTCCTCAGCCTCACAATACAATATAGAAAATATAAAATAGAATGTCTTTATACACACACAATAAAAAGATACAATAGGTTAAAAGAAATAAGCAAACTCAAACCTAGTCTGCACATTAGAAAACGTAAAAATTTTTTAAAATTAAGGATATGACTGTGAATGAGACACATGAACGTTTGCATTGTAAACGATCTGATCATGGTTTACAAACAAAGGCTTCACACACAGGGCTGTTTAGGGATTAATGACCAGCTGGGAAATTTGATAGTGTAGGACAAATCTAAGGATCATTAACTCCAGCTAGTTATAATCTTCCCAGAAAATGCTTTATACTAAAATTGATATTTTAATTACCCGTTTTATAAATAATATAAGCAGTAATACTGAAGTAGCAGATTGTTTTCGCTGTGTCCCTTTTTCCCACAAAGCTCTGAAAACTGGAGCACTCTGGGTGATGTGGACCTGGTGCTTTTGGAAAGTAAATTCTGCATGAAAGCCAGTGACATAACACTTCTTAGCATAGGCCCCAACAACACAATTTATTATTGTGTTGGGCAGCACAGCAACAAGTAATCTTGCACAGAAAGCAAAGAAATTCTGAATGCAAAATTCAGTGTCGATAACCTTGCACAAGGAGACACGATCCCTGCACTGAACAATTAATCACCTGCAGAAACTTGAGACTGAATACAAAGAATTTTTAAGGTGACAAGAAAACCCCATCAAATTCTCCAAATTGGCAGAGAAGTCTATTTGCTTTGATTTTAATTTGCAGGTCAAGCATAGCATGAAGACCAGTAATGCAAAGTTGTTATCAGTCCTTGCAAACAACTCCTGTTCTTGAGCATGAACCTGTTTTCCATGGGAGGAGTGTAGCTGCTATGCTGGGCTAGGTCAAGGACCCATTTAGCAAGCACAACTGCAGTTCAACATCAGCCTGTGGGAAAAGCTGCCAATTAGTTAGCACTAACCAAGAGCCACGAGTATTTTCTCTTTGCCTGACTACCATCTGGGAAAGGCACCCTGCATTATCCATCTCCTCCCAGGCAGAGGCTGTGCTTTTACACAGTGTGATCATCACAGCCTAGTAACACCCACTGGGAAAGTGGATTTCAAAAGACAGGTAACAGCCTCCTAAAGTGTCAAGATGCTGCTCTTAGCAGCAGTCAGATGGCAGGAATGCAGGCCTGGAACAAGTCATTTACACATAATGCAAAAATTAGCTTACCTGTTCATTAGGCTCAAAGCTTATCTCTTCTTTCTCGGTCCTCATCGCTATTAACTTTGTGCTACCGGAAGGGTCTGTCTTACTGTCCAACCGCTCCAGTTTTGGGGGTATGTCTGGTAAACCAATATCTTTAGTATCATCTTTATCTAGCAAGTAGCGAAGTAGTGCATTATTATTCTTCTTAGGACTCGCTGGCTCCTGTTTAACAGTCACCTCTGAACCAGGAGCTGTGCTACTGGACTCCTGGTTCAGTTCTTTGCCTGTGGCCTCTGCTGTGAGCTTGGCCAAATCTACAGGAGAACTACTGTCCTGCAATAGTCTGTGCAAAATTTTATGCTTCTCCTTGAGTGAGGTTCCATGTGTTGAACCAGACCCAGGCAACCCTCCCGCAGAGTCCTTGCTAATGTCTCCCATGGTACTGGACAAAGGTGAAGGCTCCATCTGATCTGATTTGGTGGTCAGCAATTGTAAGAGCTTCGTCTGGCTTTTTCCATCGTGCAGTTTATTCTGTCCATCAGGTCTCTCGCCACTGACAACCGGTGGCATGTTGCTATCGCTGTTGTCTTTCTGTTCTCCTGAATGGCAGCTGCTCTCTGCTTGTCCAGTTGTACCTTCTGATTGCTCCCCATATATTCCAAAGCAGTCTTTAGAGTCCAGGCTTCCCATCTTGCTTAGCTGGGGAGGATTCATATTCACAGGGGAATTTTGTAAATTTCCCATTTTTAGGTCAGGTGAAGCCAACGACGATCCTAGAGAAACGCCGTGGCCCTCGCTGAGGGCCTGAAGTGCGTTCAGGGAGCTGTTGGTGTAGTTATGGCTATTTCCTGTGCTGCTGCAGACTCCCACAGGTGAATGTAAGCTTCCTGCAGGGGAGAACTGACTGGGTGGGATGCGAGGACTTCCTGCCACTCCAGGGCTCACGCGATGCCTTGGGGAAAGCATAGAGTTTGGCTGCCCTGGGTTCATGCCGGGGCTGCTTTGTGAGGGGCTATTCATTTTTAGTGCATAGTTACTACCCTGAGGAGTGGATGCTTGTATGCTTGACACATGGTTCATTCCCCCTGAACCACCAAACCTGCCTGCTGGCATGCCCACTTGCTCCTTTGGGCCATTTATGGCAAAATTTATATTGCTACTGATGGTCATATCCTGACCTGGGTTCCCACTGCACATGGCCTGATGGGCAGGGCTGCTGGAACTAATTGGGTTCAATATCTTCCCCATTCCTTGTCCAGTCAAATCCTGATTCATTCCACAGACATTCTGCTCTCTATGTGGCAAGAGGAAGAAAAACAGCCTGTTAGCTACAGGACAGTGGCCAACTTGCAATTACATTACAGAAAAAGAAGCAAAACCCCAAACCTCACTTTAAAATAACACAAAACCCCTACAATCAAAAACAAATCAACAATTTGACAAAAGTGATATGCAACTCTCAACATGGCTGAACATTAACAGTATGGTTTTTCAGTACCTCATTAGAAAACAATGAAAGAGAGGAAAAAGAAAATTAAACCTCACTTAAATGACAGTCATTAGAAATGCTGATGGGTTACAATTTCAGACTCCCTTTAATGTGTCTCTCCTCTACAATTTGGCAAGAGGTAACTTCTAGAACTGAAAGAAATCTCATCTGAAACCTATGACCCAACAAATACATGTTTTACAAGACAGCTGCGGACAGCTGTTCGCTGGAGTTTTGAATTTCTCTGAGTTAGCCCCACCACAAGGCTGGAGTGGGCTGTTTGCCCACCAAGTTCATAGCAAAAAGAAAGTTGAAAAAGTCACGTTTTAACACTGCCAGAGTATTTCAATACTGCTCTAAAACAGCATGTGAGCCAAGGGAACTACTGGATACTTGTGCAGACTGAGAACAGCCTGTTAGCAATCCAGGCCTGCACAGGCATTTAGGAAAAGGGGAGAAGAAAAACAACAAACCACACACACAGGAGCTGAAACTCCTATTTTAGACATGTAGGCCATAAGACAGAAGAAACAGAAGAGACACACACGCACATAGAAAAAGCTCTTGTGAGAGCACCTGAAGGTCACTTTTCTTTTCCTCAGTAGATTTTAATTAGTTTATGGGAGGATGTAATACACTTCTTACTCTGTGCTAAAACTTAAATTAGGAAAATCAGACATATTCCCAAATGCTAAAAGCTACAAAAGAGAAAGAGTCAAGTAGGTTAGGAAGGAAAAAAATTAGATTCTGACAAAAAAAAAAAATTAAAAAAAAATCAGCTCTGGACTTCCAAAACCAAACACAAATGGAACATTCCTAATATGCAGTCTCCATGAGACAAAAAACCATTCCTATTTGCACAGTGTAAGTAAGTGCAGATAAACCTTCACTTTTGCTAAAGCATGAGAAGTGAAATAATTGAAGAATACAGAGTAGTGAATCTTCTTATTCTGTATTTTTTACCATAGGTATAAGGCAATGGTGAGAAACATTAACTATAAAAAGGGGTATTTTTAAAACCTTATTACAAATACCGTAGTACCAGCAGCACTCTGCTAAAAAAAGTGCAAGAGAATATATGAGTACCATTTTAAAATTACTAGTGCTTGCTTTTTAAAATTTAAAATTTGGCACTTAATAAAATATTAGGTCTATTCAGCAATCCAAACAAAACAAATTGCAAACAGCTTTTGGTCAGATCAATCTACAATTTCTATATGGTTTCAGTTATAATTATGTTTAGCACTGTTTTCTTTTTCTCAAGAAAAATGATACAGAGGATTCAAGGAAAATGGCATTGTAATTATAGTCAGCCAATAAATCCTGAAACAAAATATGATATAAATACACCAGGACATGCAATGACTTAATAAAAATTGTATGTTGATGTTCTTATGTCAGTGATTACTCAACCCTGACTTTACCATATTATTGGCTGTACTTTTGGGAAAAAAACCCAAACTAACAGTAGTGACACTTCTTAGGATTGGACATATGTAAGCCACTAAGCCAAGCACCAGAAAAGACAAGGCACAAAGGGAATCAAAGAATTAAATAACACTTTGCCTCAAGTGCAGTCCTAGTAATTATAACACACTCTTTTAAGAAGAAGCAGAACAAGTAACAGAATGTGATCTACAAGAATTCTAAATCTTCTAGATTTAATTACAGTTGGGAAGTTTCTTGTATCTACTATGTAAAATGTAGGAAATTAAAACACTGAAATTAAGAACACGGCATTGAAAATCCAGCATGCCATTTTAAAATTCTGAAATCATCTTACAGTCTTTTCCTGTTGCAGGCACTGATTTCAAAATCTTACTTTGTTGCCATGATATCAATTCTGGGTCAAGTGAAATCTATCAGCCTTAAGCAAGCTATTTGCTTTGGCAACCTTGTACTTTGCACATCTCTTAGCAGAGTGTGGATGTAGGGAAGTGGCCAGGATTACCTGTGAAGCATATGCAAGGAGATTACAAGCTGAGGTTCACTGGTCGTCTGGGAACGGATGAGCTTGCTCTTCGTTTGGGCAGAAACGATGGTGCCATCCGACAGGGAGAAGCGATAAACAGGACTGAAGGCCAGCCCCTGCCTCAGCACTGCAGCAAAGCACAACAACACAGTCAAGCTAATGAGGAGCTGCAGCACAGGTAGCTCAGCTGCTCAACAGCTCACGTTCGGCGTCGGCACCGTGGATGCGGTGCTAATTAAGCAACACAAACGAAAAGAACGTTTTGAAAATAAATAGATGGGATGCATACAAAAATAAAGGATCCCGCGTGCTGTAGAGTGATCAAATGAAAATCTGTAAGGAGTGACAGCAGTAACAGGAAGACACTATGAAATAGAATGTATTTCAGGAGCAGACAGGAAGTTCTTGAGGTCCATTTCACTTTTCATCAAATATGTGTCTAATTACTTTTGTTCACTTTCTCACTGTACCATCTACATCACGATGATTTAATACAAATGTCCTTAGTTTTTAGATCATCTGTTTCCATTAGCCTGTATATTCTCCTCCTTATTGCCTGCCTAAATCATCTTGGAACAGTTACTCTCACTACTTCTTTTATTTAAAACATGCATAAACTCTTACATAAGCACAATTAGAAATGAGAACTGGAAAGAGAAATTATTACTTCTAAAAGAGCAAATACAAAATATATATAGCTCAAAAAAAATTACAAATACAATTACCTAAACCAAAACTGGGGCTCTGCTGCCCTTTCTCAGTGTTTACTGCATTTCAGGCTTGGGGTTTACTTCACTGTACATATTCTGCAGCCCTTCAAGTTTTTAATGTAAATCTGAACTTCAACAAATTCAGTTCTCTAACTTCCACAGACCCCTGTGACACTTCTTTAAAGAAAAATTAAAACATGTTATGGAAAAGCAAATCTCCCAGATGTTTATTCTACTGTTCACTCTCTGCCATCAATGAAACAAGTGTGGTCACTCACAATTTCTGGTCCAAAGCAATCACATTGGGATTGCACATATGAGAGAAGTAAAATACTTCAAAAAATGTCATATAACCATTTAGGGAAAAAAATAGGAACAAAGCACTACAAATACATTTACTTTTCTATTTTTCATACATATATATTTTCTCTGGGTTTCTTTCTCTCTTTTTTTCTTTTTTTTCTTTTTTTTTTTTTTTTAGTTAATAGTATCATGTGAGCTTCATTTCATTGCTTGTCTTTTAATACTTCCTGTTGTAATGAAATGACATGGTTTTCCTAGTGTGGCCTTTATTTATCTGGTCTACAGAGCTACCACATTTTCAGCCTTGCAAGACTGGTTACAGTTGCTTTCCTTCCCTGTCCCCCACTGTTATATATTGTTCTGCAAGGTTTCAAAGTATTATCTAGGCAGTGAGAAAACAGGAAGCACAATTTAAACAACCAGAAGAGGTTTTTCAGAGTAAAAATGCAACGATAAACAAAAACCTACAACAGTGAAACAATACAAAACAAAATTTCACTGTTAGGTATGTCATTGTTTCAGTTTAACCTCTGGGCACCAGAAGGTCCAAAGCTCTTAACTTTAGCATATACCACATCAGGAAATTCCAGTACTCAATGCCAACAGGATACAAGTGAAATCTCTACTTAAATCATTTTCCAAACTAATTCTTTAAGCAAACAAGAATGTTTCCATACTCCTCTTGAGGAAATGCTATTTTTCTGACTGTGGCCAATAAAAACTTACCATATATTCTGCACATTTTATACTGAGAGATAATTTTAAAGCGTGTTTTTCACCATTTATCAAGCTAATGCTGCATTTTTTCACACTGTAATGATGTGAAACATGTAGGAGATCACTACTTTCTTTGCTTCCATTCTCAAACCACGATGACTTGAAAACTGCAAGCACAAAGCTGCTACAGCCCAAGATATGACTTGTTTCTCTTCTCCATACTGCAGGGCAGGGGAATGAAATATTTCAGGCATTATTCCTCTTCAGCGCTGCATCATTTTTGTAGGAAAGTAATTCCAGAGGTTTTTCCTCCTCGTATCACTCTTTTCACTTTGACAAGAAGAGAGGAGCCCTCTCATTTAGACTAATTCTACAATTTACATGATGGTCCTATGCCACAACTGCAACATGATACAGTGCAAACTCCAGAACACTATATGTTTGCCACTTCACAGAAAGCTTAAGACAGGACTCATTCAAACCTCAGGACTCAGTGTAGTAGCTGCTAATTTGGTTAGGAGTAACTTGAAGAAGAGTGCAATAACAAGTGCTGGGATGCTGTAACACATACCCTTAAATCATCTCTGGCACAGATGGGTTCTTACCTGCAACTGCTCTCTAAACCCCTGGTGTAACTTTAATTGCATACTGCCTTCTTCAGTTCTGTCTGAAATCACAGCATAAGGCTGTGAACTTTTAGCACTTCTACTGTATATATCCCAGAAACTGTTATCTAAAATAACACAGCATTTCTGTGACCCCACATTTCTAAAACACCACCTGAAGATTTCAGGAAAGCAGAACATATTAAAGAATATTTAATTAATGCCTCATGAGTAAAGCTCTTTTTTTGTGTGTGTGTATTTGGTGGAATAATTTGATATTCCAGTTACAATTTAGTACCCAAGATGACATGTCTGTTGCTTAATGACCATAGTAACTATTTGTTACATGCCAGCTGTAAACCCTGTTCTTTAAACATGAACCAAAAGAATGATGCGTCTGTACTGGAAATGTTCCAGCTATTCCCAATTGGTCTTGAAATTACTTTCCCATGGACTAGATAAGGTTATTTGCTTTTATTAATTTGGGTCTGTGTAACTAGAATTAGAATTATAAGGGTTTTATGAAAAATCTCTACCCAGTCACTAGCACAGAAACCTCATGGGGACCATTCCAAAGAGCAATACTTTCCTTCTTCTTACCTGCCACAATCTTGACTGAGTAGATGTGTTTGAGGTATATCCTATAACACTTATCTGCTAGATACAGTCCAACAGTGTAGATTTTCAAATAGTATGAGAGGTGCAGCTTTGGGAATTTACACTCACTGTTTCTCACAGGAAATGTGACAGTAAAAGTCCATTTTTGGAGAGAAAGGGAATACAGACAATGAACTGCAATGTGTGAGTTGAGGTTTTGAACAATAATGGTCAGTGAGCATTTTGGTGGACAACATGCAAGGGTCCTTCTTTCCAAAATAGTTTTGACATTTTGAAGATGTAAAACACACTCCAGGATGGCACGTGTGTAACAAGAAGGTAAAACAACCAGTGAGAAAGCTGAAGACCTCCCCAGAGAGCCATCAGTGTGTGAAGTAAAACAGCTTGAGAAAGGGACTGTCAGTAGCTGGTGATTGTTCCATGAAAGCACAACAAAGAGCACAACCAAGAGATACAAACGGCAAACAGGTTAAATGTATAAAGTGCTAAAAGTATAAAACCTAACCTTCCTGGTGATGCCTCTTGGCAAAAGATATTTCTCCCTCGTGCTGCGAATGGAACCTCTGAATGCATCTTCTCACCAAATCCTCCCAGCCAGGTTTCATAGCTGCTCGCATGGTACTGGTGTCCAGCGAAGTTATTTTGCCTGATATTAGATACATTAGAAAATATTTGTTATAGCAATTTCCTCACTGAGGAAAAGGAAATAAAATTAAAAACTTCTATTTCTACAATACCTTGAAGATCCTGGCGGGTAGTAAAGCTCTCTGACGAAGGAAGAAGTGGTCTTTCCTTCATTGGAGCTCTTCTTGCAACACAAATCAAGCAAGACTGCAAATCTTAGAGAAAAATGTTACTTCATTTAATTTTTATGGAAAGAGAAGACTTTTGCTTCCACAAAGACTTCAAGAATACTTTAAAAAAGATCTTTAAATCTATTTGGACCAAAAAATAGACTTTCGTACCAATAAATGCATAGACAAAACCTAGTGGGTTTGTATCTTCATTACTTCCTAAAACATTAAATAAAACAGGAAAGGTGGGTTTGTTTTCTTTTAGAAGAAAAATTAACAAGGACTCCACCACAATCCATAAGAATTGCCACATGTTTATGAGTCTACCTGTAGTAGCTCAACCACTCAGGAGGTAAGTAATAAAAAAGAATATACTGCATGCACAAAGAGCACATTTCTTCAACACTCACCATTTTGTACCTTCTAAGCCAAATTTCTTAAAATGTGCCCCAAATGCTTGCTGTTCCTGAGAACTCACCTTCACAATAACCATTTTTACTTACCTGAACACTTACAAAACAATCTGGGGAAATTTACCTGCTGAAGTAGTAAATGGTAAAGGAAATGGTGAACCACGATTGTCTTCAAATTCTAAGAATTCAAAAAATTGCCCTTTGAAACTTTCTTCTTAGTCAGCTACATTTTTCTTACAATTGCAATACAAAAGTAGGGTATCTGTCTTTGAGGTAAACACAATTTCTCTCAGTTCTCTCAGTTGGTCTAACAGATAGGTGCATGCAAATGTATACTTTCATAGCCAAGACAAAAGTACACTTCTGCCGTTAAATTAAAAAAAAAAAACAAAACCAAACAAAACCTAAGAATTTTTCCGATTTTCAGGACTTAGAGGTCACTTTATCAACTGCTCTGAAAGTGCATTAACACAAACTGGAAATGGTAATTACCTTCACCGTCCTCCTTGAAAGAATTTGGTTGAGAAACAGCAAAGCACTGCATAGTTTCATATTTCTGATGTGCTTCCTGGTTATCATGGCCTTCTTCAGAATCAGCAAGAGGTTTCACCAGCATCCGACAATTAAAGGTATGGCTATTACGCCGAGGAGTGTCACCAGACCAAGATCCCCCATTCACTGAGCAAAAGCAAAATTGGATAGTGAGACAAATCTGGTGCCAGGCATTTCTGCTGCTTATCCACAGGAAATTAATCAAGATGCTTTACAAACTGGCTGGGAAACAAGCTCATTTAACAACCACATCAATTTAATTTTAATGTTAAAGCCCAAACCAGTGCATAACTAGGTAATTTATAAAATTAACAGATTTTTAATTAGCACTGCTAATTTGTTCAGCTATTATGTTTTTTTCAAGTGACTTAAAATGAACATAGAAAAGTAGAATAAAAGTCTAAATATTGGTGCATGTAAAAGTTATACAGCACAGCAAAAGCCTACTGGGTATATTAAGTTGATCTATGAGACTGAAAAAAAAATAAGGCAGTATGTAGGATCTCTCCAGTAAACTTAAAAGTATTATTAAAAGACATGGCTGCATTGCATAAAAATCTCTGCCCAAATTAGAAAGGGAAAGAAACGAAACTAATATGCACTTATAAAAACAGGAAGCAATACAATAGGGAATATACTGAAACACACAGTCACAGCTACAATGGGAAAGACTGAAGGGTTGAAATGACCTGGGTGGAGCTATAGATAAAGCCTAACACAGTGCTTAAGACAAGTAAAAAAAGAAACAAAATCCTGAGACGCACAAATAGGTACTGGACATCAGTCAGAGCAAATTAATGTTACACCACATTAGGAAATGGCAGGGTCATATTTAAAATACTCTTTGCTTGCCCTCTTCAGTCATAAAATGCAATAAATGCAGTAATATATTGACTTTAGCCATTTACATTTTTGCTTCTTCAGAGTATATAAGTACAGTAATAAAATGCTAAAGTGAATTCAGTAATACTTTTTAAACTGCTGTGAGTAAATGAGGAACCAAGTATTGACTTTCTCTTTTCTTTTCATCTCCTCCAAAACTCAGTGACATTGAAACTAACATTAACATGAATCCAAAAATGGCTGCAACTAACAAAAACAGTTTTTGAAAGTTAAGAGTAAATATTGCTGAGAATAAAACATTACAATAAAAATTCTAGTGTAAGAAGTTTCTGATTTTTCTTTTATATTCCTCCTTTCCTGGGCCATTTTTGGAACAAGCAGCCTAGACAGAGAACTAACAGAGAGTTCACATCACTCATGCTGTCTTTTAGTGATTCACTCTGGAGATCCATTAAAAATACCAGCTAACATGAATTACTAAGTGCAATTTTAACAAAGAAGAATTTGAAAAGAGCGGAGGATGCTTTTGAGAATAATATTAATCATTCATAGTCTATATATACATTAAAAATAAATAATGTATATGATGAAAGTGTAAGTAGTATCAGGACATTAACTTAAGTTATTGAAATGCTGACTTACAAAACCAAAGTTAAATAAGTAATGGTATGACATGAGGAAAAGTTATATACCTAAAGATTTTGGCAGCAGGATTTTGACAAATTCATTGTGGTCCCCTACATGCAGGATGCTGTATATGCTTGTGTTCATCAGCTCTTCTTGGTTGTACCTCAGGTACTGAGTCACATTCTCAGAAACAAACACAACATTACCTTCTGGGTTCACTACAAAGAAGAATCCATCTAGGGCCTAAAGGGGGAAAACCAGAAAACCAGGAAGACAGAGAGAGAGAGAGAAAAGCAAACAATCAGATCAACAAAATACACAGAAAATAAATACTCCATTCAGAAGACATAATTGAATCTTTCTTCATCCATCCCAGTTCTTATATTATTGTCTGTAAGAGCAAAGGACACATTTCAGATTGACCATCTAATCTTACTTACATGACACTAGTGTAAAAGCACAGAGAGCTACACACCTTGCAAAATAATGAAACTCACACATGGAAACAAACCAAATCCCCCACTCCAAACAAACAAAATGGGAGAGGTTGCCATCTATCTATCTGCTTGTGTATGAAGTAAGAAACTTGGACCAGAAGATGGTTCTGCTAAACCCACAGCCTGTTCACTCCTCTACGCAACACAGGAAGATTGATCCCAGGGAAACACCACAGGACATCCTGGCACAAGGCAAGGAAAACACTGGCAGAAAGAAAGACTCTCTCCCATCCCCAGCAGTGCATCTGCATAGAGATGAGGCCCCGTGGAGCTGGGAATGTGAGGCATTAAAAGCAGAGAAGGGCAAAGGGAGCTGAGAGCAGGCAGAAAGCAGTGAAGATGGGGGAACCTCTGCTCCAAGGACTGCTTTCATTTTTTTTAAAAAAATGACACCAGTTTAATTCAGTCCACATATTGTCCAGGGAACAGGAATCAGATTTTCAACTCAGCTTCACAGTTTTCCAAAGGACTTAAAATTTCTGTGAGGAAGTGTCTACATTAGTATTTTCTGCTGATTGGTTTCCCTTCTTATCTCTTGTGACAGTGATGACCTAGCTGCAGCATTCTCTCCAGGATATCTGCCCAACGTTATCTGAAACCAAAGCCAAATACTACATCACTTCTACACAATGAGCATGAAGTCAAAATTTGAGTATTGGCAAGAAATTCTCATACAAACTGTATTTTTCTTAGGATACAAGCATGATTGCAGGTGGTAGAAATATATCATCCCTCTAATTTTATGTCATATGAGCAGATAAAGGGAGGATACAGTTAAACTTAAAAGCACCAAAGCTTTTGGTCTAAGCATTCAATTAACAATCTACACAGACTTCTGCAGCTTTGGCTGATTTATTCACCTCTCTAAGGATTGGCAGGAAATCACTAGAAGAGTTGTTAGTTATTGTATCTCCGGGGACAGAAATAAATTAGAAAAACAGGCCACCCACAATGAATTGTGGGTCAAACCCAAGTGGATCTATACTAAATCTGAACACAGCTCACTGCAAAACAGTCTGAACAAGGAGGAGGTGCCACAGCAAGCACAAGGCATTTCTGATCTGACCCAGCTTGTACACTGTACAACTCGTGTGCTGGTCGCAGCAGGCCGTTCTCAAGTCCACTGATAACAGGGAGATGTTTAAAATATTGCACATTACTGAGCAGTTGGCAAATCCAGGCAATAAAAGAGAAGGTCAAGGGTGGATTTTACTTCTGCCTTCAGCCACCTAGCAGGAGGCTAAAAAGAAGGCAGGACCAGGCTCTAGGTTAGAGGTTCACAAGGGAAGGATGAGATGCAACAGTCACAGATTGCAAGCCAGGAAACTTCACGGAGATACAAGAAAAAAAAAAAAAATCCACCATATCTGAACGTGGTCAGATATGGGAAGAGGCTGCACAAACCCCTTCCACAGACACATTCAAACCTCGGCTGGACTCAGATCTGGGCTCTACTCAGACCAGCTTGCAGTGGGAGGTAGGAATACACAAGCTCCAGAGGTTCTTCCCAAACTAAGATAAGTTGGATAACGATTCTGCTGCAGGGGAGGGTCAGTGAAAGCACAGTGCAGGCAGAGCATCTGAGCCAGTGGCTGACAAACACTTCCTTTGTTCTATTTTAAAATTACAACATATTAAAACCCACAAATAAATGTATATGTGTATACTTTCCCTGACTCCCTCTAAATTAAGATAAACTAGGTCTTTTTTCTCCCAGTGTCACAAATTCTAATCTCTGACATAATTTTTTATCATTGCCTTCCTTTTGTATCTGATAATTATTGGTTCCTCCTGTTGATTTACTTTCTTTGTGAGCTCCATCCTTTCTGTGTATGTTCTTAACATTCATTACATTTTCCTGCTGTGCACTATTTATTTTAACTAGCAAAGATTTAAAAATTAATTAATAAATTGAGGCTCTAGTATAATTTTCAGCATAATTTCAAGTACAATAACCAGCATCTCTGCTATGGATTCGTGTCTTAGGCTGCATTTCACCACCACTTAAAGCCAGTGTAAGCATGGCCTGTTTGATTTAGTACTTCCTACATCACAATAGCAACCTGTACCGTGTGAGGCTATGAAGACCTGGACCAGAGAGCTGAGCTGGCTGAAAACTAATTAAAGAAAAAAAGGATGCTAGCCACATCAGTCCCCAGCTGGCCAACCATAGAAGCCATGGTATTTAGAGCTGGCAGAAGGGTGTGGGTTTGGCTGAACTATCCTGCTTGGCAGCTGTCCACACATTAATTCACAGCGGCTGCAAAACCAAAGCTATCACAGATGTTTATTGGAGTCCTAAGGAGGAAATTTTCAAAGGTGGAGACGGCAAGCAAGAGATTATGAGAGTTACTGGCATCCCACAATGCTCTTCAGTTTTCCCAACTGTTTCCTAGAGTGGCAACTTCTTTGGCAAAGAAGCGCTCTCTGTGCTGTTCCCTCACAGCTGTTTCTGGAGCTGATCACAGACATGGCCATCTGGGCTTACAGGAACAAAGGGCCTTATATTTCAGTCTCTCATTTCTTTCTATTCTCTTAAGAAAATAATCTTGCAGGTAAGCAGCAGCAGGCTTTTGAGGAAGTTAGTGCACCAAGACACTTGAATATTTTAGAAGCCTCCACTTTTGCAATAATTTCTTACTTCTGTTCCCAGATGTGAGCCACCAGAATCAAAAACTTTTCTTCAGAGCTATTTGGAAAATGGGTGAACAAATAATGGACAATATGATGGAAGAGAAATCAAGAAAACAGATATTTTAGATTATATATTGGAACAGAAAATACATTTGTGTTCTTTGAAATGTCGTCATCTCTCTTGACTATTTTTCCACACTTTCTTCCTATCTACTTTATGCTTTAAGCAAGAAATATGTTAACATATTCCTTAGAGGCAGCTGCCTGATGAATTTTACTCACTTTCTTCCACTGGAAACACTCATTATTTTGAGGATTCTTCAGTTTTATTCTTTAATAAAAACATACAATTACATTTCTAAACCAAATCAACTAATAAACTGTTCATCAGCATTGCCATTTTTATTACTATTTGGTAGTGAGAAAGGGTAGGGTTTTTTAAAGAGGTTGTATATAAGAGTTCTGTAAAGATGAAAAAAATGAATTGCATTTCCTTAAGGTGATAAAGACACAAAGAAAGTATCTGTAGTCTTTTTACAGCAAATATAGAACAACTTTCAGTCCTTTTAAAGTTTCTTGGTGCAAAAGGACCATGGTTCATTAATTAAGTTCCACAATATTTCATTGTTAATATGCAAAGGAAAACTAAACCAAATTAAATGGAACAACAGAATAAATGGGTGATTTTACACGTCATGTTTGCTGTAATAGCCAGTCACACAAGATAAGCCAGGAAAAATATAATCTTATTCTTATTTTCCCTGTGATTAAAACAGGTTCTTACAATTAAATTAATAGAAAATCAAAGATAAATTTTAACATTGCAGTGTAAGAGATGAATGCATAACCTTGTTTGATAGCAAAAACAACAACATTCAATTCAGTGAGTATGTATAATACATATTAAACTAAATAAATTAACTTGTTACCCCCACTTTTCAAAGAACAATGCCTCCAATCTGTAATCTTACATTTTGCAAGCGTGAATTTGGAGCCTTTATTTTGTACTTGGTATTGAAAACCATGTCTTCATTTGACCAATTAGGAAAAATAAAGCAAATACTTAAAACTGTTATACATGCATTCAGAATAATCATGCTTCTGCCAGAGCTGGTTCCTTTAGCTTGATTCAGAGTTTGTGTTTTATGTTACCTAAAGTAACATTTATTCTTCCTTACAGACGAAGTCCACAGCCAGAACAGGATGGGAATAAACAGTGTGCAAGTGAGTTTAAGCAGATAAAGCAGCAGTGCCAAAGGACAGTAGCACATGACATAAGGATCCCTGATAACATACCTACCCAACATTACTGCTAACACACATTTGGAAACTAGGCTTGAATCATACAGCCTTTTGGGGTATCAAAATAACAGCGAAAGTCAGACAGAAATCTTAACTGAACAAACTGAAATACGGATCTTG
The DNA here is from genome assembly GCA_013398615.1 of Brachypodius melanocephalos. Taxonomy (NCBI): domain Eukaryota; kingdom Metazoa; phylum Chordata; class Aves; order Passeriformes; family Pycnonotidae; genus Brachypodius; species Brachypodius melanocephalos. The sequence goes on from VZSR01001685.1 coordinate 24,184,648, forward strand.
AAAATCTCTCCTAGATTACTTTCATATTCTAGAGGGAAGAGTCTTGCTTCAAGCACTGAAATGGTAAAATATTAAAGCAGTATAGCAATGACATGCCATTTTACAGGAATATTATTTACTTGTACACTACAGTACATATCAGGCAATGTTTAAGTGCAACAGGTCTTCCACAGCTGTTGTGGTTCAGAACAAATAAAACATGCACAAGCAGACACCCAAGACTTGCTATCAGCTGAAGCCCCTGAAGCTGTGTTACAAAAAAGCAGAACTCTCTGTGCCTCTCCTCTCCTCTCTTCAAGTTAAGTAGAGTTTCACCACTGAGTGCAAGAGACATAAATATGCTGCCAGTTCTTTAATGACATAACCCCAAGGAGTCAGGATGGCTTGTCTCTCTTGACCATTCCTTTACAGCGACCTCTGACTGCACCTTTTCATTTCATTCATCCTAGGAGGAGCAGAACTGCCCTAAACACAGGGATTTTGTGCTCTTTACCTCAAGCATCATTGGTCCAAGTGCATCCTTGTCGATGACACTCTGACCTGTAGATGATACATCTGCTTTTTGCACTTCATCTTCATTAGCTGCTGCTGCTTTTTCTGCAAGAGAGAAAATGACGTGTTAAACGACAGTGGCCTGATCTCACTGATACACCAGGAGCTCACAGAGCATGGAGAAGAGCTGTGAAACACTTACAGGGCAACAGTTCTGAAAATGAGATTAGACAGTCTCCCATAATGATTCAACGGAAGCATAACTAGCCTATCTGCTTCTCAGTTTTCAGGTCTTATGACACACATGAAATAATTTCTCATGTTTCTCTGCTACACATTTTACCAAATTACAGAGCCTAACACTGGGCAAAGACAAGAGCTCTTTATGAAGGTGCAGTGAGCAGAAACAAGGATCAAGGTGTAGTAGAAGACTGATCTAAAAAAGCATGCAAAGCTTACAGCTGCAGAGCTTTTCCACGACTGCTATATTTAGAAGGAAAAACGTAAGTCCACAATCTACGGTTTCAGTACTGAGAAACGGTGGCCTCAGTTCTGTTCCCATGTCTCCACCCACATTCTTACTATCACGTAATTTTCATACCACCTTATTTACCAATATGTTATTAGAACTACATAAATTGCAAGGGCTGCATTTGAAAATTACAGGCAAGAAAACAATGATTTCAGGCCCCTGGAAGATAATGCCATACATTAAAATATGTTGTCTACAGCATCACAGGTTATACCCAACTCCAAATGTAAGGGATATCCAGAGAACTTTCAAACCCAGTGGAGTTATAATTCCAATTTAACAAGTAATGAACTGCATTAATTTTTCTATTTCAAGAATGATATTTTTGTTTAAGGATGAATTAATAAAAGTAATAAAACTACTATGTAAAATATATATTCTGATGCACACTTTACATTGTAAATTAATGAAAGAAGGGTTTTTTTGTTGTTAGTTCTATACTCCAAACATTATTTTATTTTTTTTCAAGCAGCCTTTATGTAAAATCTAGGGCCATCCTGCAATCTAGAATATTATAAATAATTAGAATTTTCTTATTTTTTAGTATGATACAATAGATTATTTTACTCAACATGAAAGCACAATGAAATTATAACAAGAATTTATGTCTTCAACAATAAACTAGAACATTCATTGTAGGAATTACTGAAAGTATCATGTGTGGATGGAACAAAGGGCCTTTGGAAAATCACCGTTAGTGAAAATTAAAGCATCAGTCATGCAAATGGAAAGGTATCCAAGTGTACAGTATTTTCCACTATCTGTAGATCTGCAATAATGCAGGTGAAGTTCTTCTGAACTTTCCTTGGCATAGATTTAAGGTCAGTGGGAATATGTGCTGCTCAGACACAGAGTAAAGGAGCTGCTTTTGTGAAGCCCTGGGTGTTCTGTCAGCAATCACCTGCTGGCAATAGGCTTTGGTCACTTGGGCTGTCTCATCCCAGATTTCTATGGTTTCTTGCTTTCATGAAGACTCACAAAAATTTTAGCTCTCTTCTTAGTGTTAAACACTATATAACACCACTGTGAATAATGATTTAGCAAATTGCTCTGAAGATGGAGCTGCAGCTAACAGACTAATTTTAAATCATTCTGATTAGCATAATCTGATAGAAATAAATTCACTAGAAATAACTATTAACATTTCCTCTGCCACTTGAACTCACAAGGACATAAAATTAGTATTTCTGGTTTAGACTAGGGGTGGGATTTTATTTTTTTCCTCACCTTTCTTGTTTTGGCACAAAGCAGCAATTAGGTGTTACAGAAAAACAATTGAACAATCCTTCCCATGCTACAACACAGCAGAATTGGCACCATACGATGATACGAAACTGAAAACACGTTCTAAAAATTCTAAAAGAACTCTAAAAATAGAGTTGAGCTTTTAATAAAACCAGTGATGATATCTGTTTCCCATCTGTTCCTGCAAGCATAAAGTGAGCTCTATTTTCACACAGCAAAATATTAGAATGGACAGGAATATCAGCTTCTTGTTCTCATTTGAGCACTGCTTCAGCCATTGATACCATCTTGATCATGGGAGAACATGGAATTATTCTGTATGAGCCAGAAATGGAGGGGCTGCAGATATCATCTAACAATGGTGTACAAGCACATTAATTACAGTTTCCTCATGTCACCAGTTTACAAATTACTTTTACTGATTGTTTTTCACATAATATGAAATATTTGCTGCTGGTTTTTTCACCCTTACAACCATGGAGTTTATACAAACCACCCATAACATTGATAAAAACAATTGTTTTCTTTCATGCACACTGATGACGTTTTATACAAAGGAAAAAGAGGACATTTTAAATTATGATAATAGTAATCAACATAGAAGCTGCAATACCAGGTCAGACCAAAGATCTCTCAAACCTCACATCCAGTTCCTGAGAGCTGCTGTTTTCCTCTCCATTTCCCTGTTTTCTCTATTTTGATTGTTCAATTCCTGACTTCTGCTTCTGCTTCATCACCAGCTGTCCCTCACAACCATTTGACTTCTTCATTTTCTTTTCCCTTTCACACTCTTTTCCTCATAGGGCCCAACATCTTTGTGGAATCAATAAACTCAGTGCTTTCTCAAGGAAAAAGTGTAATGAATGGAGAAAATACGAAAATGCTATTTCTACTCAAACATTACCTACGTGCTTTTCCCAGAGATGGTGACAACGTGAACTACGCTACTCATGAACTTTGGCTAGGCACTCTGAAAAGCAGTATAAATCACAAGTGCTCCAAAATTATGGACTTCCTAATTGGATCTGTAACCTAACTGGGTAAGAATTCAAGTAGCTGGAGAGCTTAGAAGAGGCTACACATCCAGACCATAAGCCACACTTAAATTTAAGTGGCATTGTATAGAAAACCTCAGACAGCCTCTGAGTAGGACCAGCTGTAATTTATGTCACTGTTATAAACAAGCAGCTACTAATAATGTTCAGCTATGCAATAAATGATCCATTTTTGACTGAATTACAAAGCCCCTTGTGTAAACTTTATCAGCACATACAAGAGGAGTAAGTGCAAATCCTGTCAGCAGTGTCGTCCTGACAGTCAGTCATGGGGAATGTCTTGAAATGCAAATCCTTCCCTCAGCAATACAGCACATGAGGCTAAGTGACAACAAAAATTTGTTGCAGGAAGGCTGGAAAAAACCCAGTGATTGATACAAGAGTTTCTAATGCCAACAAAATAATGCATTATCACAAGTCGGTATTCTACATCTTTCTTAACAGTTGCAGCTTCTGGTGTTAAGTAATGCCGCAAAAATGTAAAGTTTACTTTCCCTTTTTTATTTCTACCTTTTTAAAGTTCACGGGAGCCCAACAAAGAAATCAAAAGCACAAAGAGTTTCTAATTTCTACACTAAATTAATGACCTTTGAATGTCAAGGCTTAGGAAAACAGCAGTGAAGGGCCAACCTTGCAAAGCCTCTCAGAAGCCTGTTTTTCCAGCCCCACGAGAATTGTTGGTGTTACCCTCTGACTAACCACGGCCACTAGATTTTGCCACTGCAGCCACATGCAGAGTGGGAGCTGCTTCCCTGACCTCCCACCTTCCAGTGATGTCTCCTGCTAGGACAGTGATGCTCCTGTTAAATGTCAGCCAAGTGCTACCAGGTATCCTACAGGGATGGTGGACAGAGTGTGGACAGAGAAATACAGCCTTTTGCTGCCAGAGGAAGTGAGCAGGATGGAAAGGGGCTTCCCATGGCTCCATCTCCATATAGAGAATTCTGCACTGGAGAGGGAGCACTGAATTAGAAACTGGTCCCCTCCTTATGAATATGGCTACCAGGGATCAAGCATATTTTATCTGAATTACAGTAGTATAAACTTCATGCACATGAAACAATTATTATTTCTGCTCAATTAAGAGTTTAGCCTAGAGAGAGAAAAAAAATTGAAATAAAATACAAGTACCCCTGAGAGACATACTACAAAGAATATATACATCCAATTATTTAGTATTTTAGTGATGTGTGTAATTTAGATTTTAAACTGTGGGTATGTTTACAATTGCATAAGCAGTATTATACTAAAATACATATTAATATTTTCAATTGAGCATCTTCCTAGTGATCATAAACTGTATTTACTTTTCCATTTAATATACAGAATAAAGAAGGGAAAAAAAGCCCTCAAAAATATTTTCTGGCAAATTTACGAGTGGGAAGCCTCAAGCTTTATTCAAAACTCATTCCAGATTCTGAAAGCAAACCTTTGTGAAATCTCATTAGTTTAACAGAAATTCATAAGTCAGAGAACTAGAAGCCAAAAGCAATAGTTGGAAGTCTCCTGCTACATTTTAACTTAGCAATCCTTCTCGGTTTTCCATCCTCCCAACTCAAGCTATGTCAGTTTTCTCTTCATTTCTGACAGCAGACTCTGAAGTGTTACTGACGGGCATCACCTTCTCTTGGTTGTGTTTCAAACCCTACTTTCCTACAGGTGGGCAGGCAGGACCAGCTGAACCACTCAAAAAGCTCTCTTTGTCTGTATTCAAGCTCTGCTCCCACTTCCTTAAGGAAACCTGCTAAAGAAATATTTCCCCCTTCGTGCTCTCTGCAAAACCAAAATGCATTTTTGAATTACAAGAGCAAAGCTGAGCCTCTGCAGGAATTTCAAAAAGATGAAGCATAATTTGAAAAATTTGCATCAACGCAGATTTAGCTTATTTTTCATTTCAACATTTAAGGTTCTTCACAGAGCAAGAAGACAGAACAGCAAAAAGAGATGCTGGTGAAGTGCTGGACAAGGAAGAACCTGTGCTCTAAAATCCACCAAAGAAAAAGGTCAAGCAAAAAACCAAAAACCAACCCTGCAACAGGTAAATTCAAGTTTATTATCCAATACTGTTTAAAGCAGGTTTCCCAGATGTCCTGTATATAATTCGTGCTCTTTGTAATTTTCTGGAATTGCTACTGAAATGCTACACTTACCTCAAATCGCATATGCTTTTTTGTACAATAGGTAAAAAAATATATACAAAGAGATTTGTAGTAAGTGACACTAGAAAGCTAACTGCACTCTTCAAAAAAAATCACACAAATCAAGATCCTTGTAACAGTAACAAGAACATCACTTGAAAGTGAATGTAAAAGCTATACAAAGTTTAACCATGCAATTTAATTTTAGACCGGAGCTATCTCGAAAACAACTTATCTTCTCAATTTTTTGTGCCTATTAGCCAACTACTTTTGTCTTGCCTAATTCATATATCTAAGTTTGCTCTGCACAATCCTTCTGAATTGCTTTGCAAAAATAACATCCAAACAATCAAGAAAACTGCAGAAGTATCTAACTGTCCAAAGAAAAGGGTAGATACAGAACTAAGAACGAATGCTGACATATAATAGAAAGTATACTTAGTAAAGGCTGTATTTTAGCCGACCTTACAGTTTTGAGTATTAGATTAAATAACATTTCAAATATTAGATGTAACAACAGCTATGTATCACTATTGCTAAGTAATTGTACTGACAGTGGTAATGGACAGGAAGTTTTTTAACATGAATAGGGCTGTACAGAAAGTGCCTTCAAATGTATCAACTCGAATAAAACACAGAAGAGAAAAAAACCAAAAAATTGTATTTGGTAACGTGAGTAGTTTTGGATCACTACACATGATGAAGTAAAGCACTGAAGAACGTGCAAGTTATTTTGATGCTTGGTTAACCACAGAGAAAGCAGCTCTGCCTTGTAGCTGTGTAATTCAAAGCACTACGATCCATGGCTCACTTGAAACTTGATATCCCCATGCACGTTCTTACCCAGTTCCCACTGCCTCAATACAAGTTGTTTTTATTCCCTGAAAGCAAGCAATTTTTCAAAACACCAGTGCCTAAGAAACAGCAACTATTTCAGCAATCAATTTTAAGACCAGCTTATCCCATCCTTGTGAATAAAGCTAGCTACTATTTTAGGGAAGTGATTATATAGTGAGGTTGCTCTTTCATCACACAGCACACATCTGTCCAGAGCAAAGAAGCTCTTAGACTCTTGAATACATATTTTCCCCCAGAAACTATAGATCAAGTCTTACAGGAAAAACTATGCAACATCTCAGGAAGGTTTTAGGAGGTAAAACAAGGGAGAATTATGCATCTGCACCGAACTAAAATTAGAAAAGCTGCCATATGGCTCTGTGAAGCCAGCAGCACGTTCTTATTCATTAGGAAGCATTCTGCTAACATAAAAACACAAGGCCTTCCTGTGCTCTCCAAATGTGTTTATCTTTTCAACATTAATGCATGATATATCATCAGGCTGCTGAAATCTCCTGCAGTGCATATTAAAAAAGCACAGCTGCACTTTTTCTCAGCACGTTTATTCACTGTGAGCACAGCTTTGCCCACCTCCCCGACACAGCCCTCTTGTCAGCCTGGCTCCCCTTTGGTTGGAAAGGGCTGCACTCCCACTGCTGTTCTGCTCTGCTCATCACACCCACATGGTTTAGCTTCATATTTACTACTGCTGGTGGAAGCACATTTAAATGGTAAATGACCCTAGGGCTTAAGCTAAAAGCCCTTGGAAAGCTGTGAGCAAAACTACTCGTTCAGGAGTAGCAGCACTTCCAAGGCTGCAATTTCCTTTTTCCAATGCAAGCTGCTCAGACTGGTGCAGCTGCTCTCCTATCTCACGTATACCTGCCCCACCTTCCCACGGAAAAGAAGCATCACTAAGGCACTAACTCTATGGAAAGCTTCACATCCTCACAAAACCGTCAAATATAGGTAAACATTGGTGGAGCTTTACAAGCTTTGAGTGAAGTCCCGCTCTGAGAAAATTCAGTAACAGTAGCCAGCGTATAAAATTTTCATGGACACTGAAAGGAAAACAAGCACTGAAAACCCATGACGGATTTAGGAATAGCAACAAATGGAAGTAATAACACCTAAAATTAATACTAGTTTTGTCTCTTCATAATTTTGACATTTCGCCATCATTCTTTTCTTGTACAAGTCAGCATTTTTGTCACTCAGTACACCTTCTGTAAGAAGTATTGCCTGAGAAATAATTGCCCCCAGCTCAGTTAAACTGGAACAAGGACAAAAATAATGAATTCAACTTACCAAGGATAATATTTAACTGCTGGAGAGAAAGAAGCCTATTATCTCTGTATGTATTTTTTGCTAAATACTTCAATAAGCATTTTACTACCTTTTCCTTCATTTCTTCCTCACTCTCATTTTGCCATCTTTGCTGTCATCAACATCTATGACCTCTTTTCCTTCTTACTATTACAAAACTCGGTGATCTGCTTCTTGGAAGTGAGGAAGAAGACAGGGGCAGCAGTGGAAGTGCCCACTCCTTCCTGCCCTGGCCCCAGGATCCAGCTGTCTCCAAGCCCCATGAGCTGGGGTACTACAGTATAGCAGCATTCCTGGCACACGACACCACTCAGAGCACCAAGGCAGAATCCCATGCATAAATGCACTTAAATAACTTCTGTGAAGATTGCTAACTCTTGGATATGACAGTGACAGTTAAAAGTGATGTTATTCACAGAAACAGCATTATTTACAGAACTTTGTACCTACTATCCGCAGATTTATCTACTTAATGCAGTGGGCAAGAGATTATTCTCACCTGCTATTACCTCAGAAGGTCCCCAGTCTCTGGTAGGTTAAGGACTGGGGACTGAAGTAAAATCCAGAATGACAACACTCCTGCTGCTGCTGCTCAAGTGAAGACTAAAGTGTCCTATCTGGGACCCCAAATCCTCAATGGCTTGATCCATCCCCAGCACACAATAAAAATATGAAACAACACAGCGATTAAAGTTATTTCTTTGGTGATATGATTTCTAGTATTTTTATTTATCAGTAAAGACACAGAAGGACAATTGCTGTGTCTAAGACATAAACTAAGACTGAAAGGAACCCTGAATCCAGAAACTATTTCTCACCTCATGCCTCATTTAAACTTGTGGCAATGTGCCAAACTACCACAGTGTAAGTGGAAAGTTGTTTTTCATCTCTGGAACATGGAATTAAGCTTCCATCATGAGCATCACCTGTTGAATCCCTGGACATGCTGCAACATTAACCTTTTCCACTAAGTTTTCAAAAAGGTGGAAAGGAATATAACTGGGTATAGTTTTACTCCCGCAAAATTTTCAGACAGGTCTTATTACTAAAATATTTGAGTATGTTCACCATGTGCTTTTATATGAAATGAAAGGCTGTGCTTAACTTGCAATAAGAAAAATTAAATGTACGTGTATATATTTCTGTGTTTTAAAGATATTATCTTTTCCCCCCAAAAACCACCAACACTATCTTTCCAGTGTATACTGACTGATTAGAGAAATATCTAAAAAAAAAAAAAAATCACCAAAGGTGCCCTGCCCAGGAAATTTCCTTATCAAAAAGCCAAAATCCAGGATGATGCTGAGAATTTATAGTTTTCACTGGTTTTAAAATGCATTGTTAAATACAGGAGTTTGGGGCTCTGTTTTTGCATTTACATTTCCTAAGAATGTATAGTAACCAGCATAATCATAAGTATCTGACTGACTACAGTGTAATTCATAGTGTTTAATAAATGCCTAAAATACAGTACTCAAACAATAAAGGAGTACACGTGTTAGATTAAGTACATTGGCTGTCAGTGCCTTACCCCAAAATACTCTCAATTTAATCAGTCACTTATTATTCTGTGCTAGAATCAGATAAGCAGATTCAAATATATGTATCTGTAGCTGTACACACAAAACACATCCAGGAAACAGTTTTGCATCTGTTGCTATTTACACGATTTCAAAACACTCATGTAAACTACTCAGCTGTGCGCGACAGCAAATGCCACACAGCCATCAGCACTGACTTAAAATCTGTTACATTAATATGGCTGCATTTCAAAAGAGAGAGCCAAGCTAACTGACCTCTGCACTGAAATATTAGACACAAATATTTGGCATCACTTCATTTAACAAAGCGATTATTTTCTTTGGTATGTGCTGAATTAGGACAGAAAATTTTACTGTGTTTTTTTGGCATTTGCAATTTTATAAGTGTTAGATATTTACCTAATGAGTAACCTCATCTTATTTTGATAATTCATCTCTCAAAACAGTATTAATATGAATGCCTAAATGGTGGGAGTCCAATGTTCTTTAACATTTTGGCTGAGCTAATGTTTTCAAAGACAAGAAACATGGCAGAATCTGATAATTTCGTCCAAAACAGGTCTCCACCATGGTCTCAGAAATAATATATTGTTTTTACAAATGTTAACAGCCCTCCAATTGGTTCTCTGACATGTAAACACACAGGCCAGATTTTCAAAATAAAGATATAAGGGTTAACAGTCTTTAGACTAGAATCTGGAGATTCTAGCAGTTGCCAAGCTAATTAAAGTTATAGTTTCCAAAACTTAGGCCAAAATAACATACTAGAAAAGAGTATTAATCTAGCCAGACTCCGCTTCTTGAAGCCTAACTCTTCTGTACCCAACCAGCTGTTAAAAGGAAACAGATGACTCCCTCTCTTTGAATGCCACATCGCCATGATTACAAAATATCTGTCTTATTTTAGGATGCTGATAATAAATCTTTGTGACACACCAGATCATCCACAACAACAGGCAAAGATCTTTTTGCTTTTATGAATTGCCATTGACAACTGCATAAGTTTTCAAGAGACTAATGCGGTCCACAAAAAAGAAATATGATGGATCACGGGCTCCCTATGAACCCATGAAAAGAAGTTTCCATAATAAAGCATAGGACAAAATGGAGCACAGATAATTGAAGACAGCTAAGGAAGAACAGAAACAAGTTTAATTTAATGTGTCCATGTTAGCATGGATTACAGGGCTCCTACTGTTTCTAATAGTCCAGATTATGGTAGATAAATCTTTTGCGAAAAAGCTCTAAATCATTAAGGACAAGCAAAGTTTTCTTCATAACCGCCCAGTGTTCAGAAATAGAAGCTTGGGCCCCTCTTCTTACTTGTCTAACCCACCATCATAGGCCTCAACCAAATTTTCAAGTCAATTTTGAAACAGAAATTTTCCTATTATTGCAGGGAAAGCAGATGGAAAACCAAAACCTTCTTAGAAGAAACTGTTTATTTCTGCATGTTAGTTATTTAAAAGGAATTTTTTAAAATCCAAGTCCTTTACAAAACTGTGCTTAAGATAAATTTCATATATTTCAACAGTGGCTACATTACTTCAGGTACATTATGAATATAGTGTGGCTGTGGGAAAAAAGGTAGTGATTATTAACCTGCATTGTTTAAAATATTCTCTAAAATTAAAAGATCTTTTTTCATTACCCTAGAAAATCTTGGCTTATCTTGTTGCTATGATTTACATCCAGACAAAGTCACTTTTAACCTCAATTGTATTAATTTGTTCTGTCACATATTAATTAGCAGACATTTTAAAATGTCTGCTAATAGCACTGATAGGTACAAATGGGCTCCCTTTAACAGACTGAACCATACTTAAACCTTAATTAATTAGGCGCTACTGTTTCTGTTTCTCTAATTCAGATTCATGAAGCGGGGATCAGCACCCAGTCTGAAATATGTCAGTGTAATCCACAAACAGTTAAATGATTAAACACTTATGGTATTGTCTTTTCTCAGTGAGCTTTATCAGTTCTCTTCTGAGAAGAAACCTGGAGCTGTTTTAGCAGGTCCCCAGCAGTTCCCCATAGGCATTTAGGAGCTCAGTGGGAAGGACGCTCCGTGTTGTCCCGGTGGACAGCTCTGTAGTCTTGCTGCTCTTCCCAGCTCCAAACTCCCCACATGGCACAGGCTGGGAGTGAGGGGCCCTTGCTGGGCAATCATCACCCTGAATATGCTGAACACATGTAGCTTAAACCGGGAAATGTTGAAGATTACGGTCTGCCTCCAGCCATGTCCCTCCTTGGCACGAAGGCCAGCAATGCAGGTCTGCAGCCAAGGCTGTGCATTACATCAGAAGTGATAATCCAGAACACTTTCCTCCAGTCTCCAATGTACATATTTTCTTGCAAAGAGGAACATGGGAACATGGCCGCCTGCTCTTCATCTTACATTTTACCCATTAGAGCACCAACAGGTAAGACCTTTTACGTAACAGCTGTTATTTCCACAGCATTATGCACTCACTTAAGAATACTGGGGCCAAAGTCCTCATTAAATAAGTCAACCAACTAACCCAACAAAAATCCCCACAAAAAAACAATAGAAGAAACCCTACCACTTCCTTTGGAAAGCATTTAAGCTGTTAAGCTGAGATAAACAATATGTGCTCCTTGTCTGAGCTTCAAAGAAAGAACAAATGGCAATGCCCATGACCATCACATAGCCCAGGGAAAGGAAGAGTATTCTTGCACTATAATTCACAATGACCCTGAGAAAGCCAATATCCTCCCTCAGTTACATTTAATAAAGGTTTCACACACCGGCTTCTCTGCCTGTATCAGTGACATAACAAAGTAAGGGGGAAAAAGCTTACTGGGCATATTTACATTTTAGATTGCCAACTGCAAACAGATGACTATATTTTGAACATTAATTACAATGGCCTGACAATCTGTACTACAATGTTCACTTAAAATCAGCACCTCTTGCAGATAGACAGATGGTGGCTCAACTTTCAAGCTCAACAGTAATCACAATAATCCTTGATTTTCATCAGTGTAACACTCAACGATTCATTAGTAACTTTTGTCACATTCCCTAAACTATTTGATGATTTCTTACCACAGCAAGTAAGAGTAAAAACATTATCAGAGGGATGACAGTGAATGGAATAAAACTGTCATAGTTTGTGTGTTGCTGGTCATAAAATTATGGCTAAAGCCACACCAAAGCAAGAGACAGCATGACTGGGGAAGACGTGAAAAACAAAACAGGACAATTACTGCAAAGAATAGAAAACAGTACAGCCTTAAAAAGAAAGCTCTTCAAAAATTGGGGGAAATTCAAAAAACACAAAGAAAATCCATTTGACACAAAACTCCACTTTTGACAATCAGTGACAAGGGAGCAGTGCATTCAGAGCAGTCAATGGGGACATGAAGAAACAACTAAAGATAAGAAAAAGCCTCAAACATTCAAATATTTCCTTCAACTCAAGACGGTGAAAGGTTTTATACAAAAGAAGCAAGACAGGAAGAATTTTATGTTATTGGCGCAAAATACCTTGATATTTTTTCCACCAAACATCAAAACAAACAAACCAAGAGAAATCTAAATGAGGGTCCTTCTGAGTTTTCCAATCTATATTTAGAGATTACAACCTTGATATTTCTTTCTCTTGTTTTTTTTTATTTCCAAGTAGATCAAATGCTATATTTAAACACACTTCCTCTTCAGTGTTGAATATAGGCCCACACCTAATTTGTCTCTGGAAGACATCTCCTTCAGAAGAATCATGGGAATTGCAGGTTGTTCCAACTCCTTCTAGGAAATTGTGCCTCAGGAGAAAAAGTACCAGTATAAGGCTAGTGCTCTTCATGATCACATATCTTAAGATTACAAGGGACCATTCTAACACATCCCAAAATATTTCGCCAACTTCCACTCCGTATTTTGAAGAATACTCAGACTTCTTTGGGAGGGCTGACAGAACCTACCAATTTCTTCATTAAGTTGCTCCCGATTTCAATTAACTTCCCATTATCAATCTGCCCCTTTTGTATGAGCTGGTCACAAATCCCAGCTGTTAGGCTGTATCCTGCCTTTGTGTCTGGAGTCCTCTGTGGCCCGCACGCTGTGGAGATCCATTTTGGTTCATGTCAGTGAGCAAAGCAAGGGGCAGAGAGATGCATTTCTGCTCTGAGACGACTAGGGCCTCAGGGAAGGGAGGGACACAGCTGCTTCATCCAAAGGAGCATGTGGACACTTACTCAGATAACGTGGGCATATTTGAACCTTCTCCAGTTATGGAGTATCTACTTAGTGGATTTACGATTTATGGAGTTATCCACTTTAGTGGAACTTAAATTTATGTATTTTTCTGTATCCCCTTTATGACATTTGCTCTGATCTTGTGTAAGTTAAAGAAGGGGAGTACGTGTGTGTTTAAGTGTACAGTGAATGCATTAAGAGCACCCCATGTCTTGTAAAATAGAGATGTGCCAACACCCCTTAATGATGAAAGGAAACAGCACATATGTATTGACTTTCTAGTTGTTTGTCTTAGGTCATTCACTATGAACTCAACAGTGCTCATGACAGAGCAAGCAACTGATCACTTGCCATGTCATCCTTCAGTCTTCAGTCTGTGATTTTCCCCCCAATTGCCCACTGTGGGTTTTCATAAAAGAAACTGAAAGCTGAAGTAGTAATGGCTGACTTACTGTTTGTCATATCGTTGGTGATTTCACATTCAAGGACCCCTATTCCCAGCTGTCCACACACAGAATCTTTAACAGCAATAACAAAATGCATGACTTAAAACAGATGCAATTATCTTGGTTCTAGTTTGAACACAGAGAAGCCTTTGATCAATGCTTCTTCAATGTGCTGTGAATCCACAGGTCTTCAGGATTCAAACGTGGTATGAAAGGCATTGCACCCTATTGTGAGTAAATATTATATTATTGCTTTTCAAGCTGCAGTCTTTAAAAAGAAAAGATAAAAGCTGTGTAACAAAAGCTAGATTTCTTAAAATAGATGATCTTTTTTTTGACTGAAGTATCATCACTATTCACAGTGAATTAATTTGCTATTCCATAAATTAAGCTGCAGACAGAGAGCCAAGGTAACATGACGTCTCCTTCATTTACTTGCTTTATGTGCTGCTGAGATTAAGACGTTGCACTCACTAACATAAAGCACACAGCAAGATTTGGTGTTCTACAGTCAGCACCTTTTACACTGCAAACCATCCAGCAACAAGGGACTAAAACCACTATCTTAAAGACTCAAATCAGAAGGCTACAATTGTTCTTTAACACCTAAGCTCAGCATTTCTTTTTTAGCATCTAAACTCAGCCTTTGCTTCTAACCACACCTCTCAAGATAGAACAGCTGGTGAGAAACATTAGACTCAAAAGCTTAGGCCATATTGTGGAGGGATGGATGTCAGTCTATTTCTGTATTTTATTTTCCCCTCAAATAAAAATGTTAAATGAATTTATGATATTACAATTCATAAAAGATTACATGATGAACTGCAAACAGGCCCCCCCTCCAACAAACCTGTAGAGTTTTGAAGTTTAAACTGCTCAGTAACAATTTAAATGCAGTCTGAGAACAATACACTTACCAAATAGGCAGCCTTCAAAACCCAAAATTTTAAGAAGAGATGTCTCCATCTCTCTTATGGAAGACACTTTTACTACGATACCAGTAGAACACAGACCATAATATGATCATTACATATTAAAGTAACTAAACCAAAATTTTAACGAAGATATTCCTGTAAGGAACAAAGAGGGAACACTTGACACATATCCCCCAAAGAAGGTTAAATATAGGAGAAGCAGCTCAGTCTGTTATAGCATTCTGCAGTATTGGTGTTATAGATCACAACCTCTTACACTGCAATCATCTTTGCAGCTATATAATACAAAGCAAATAGCCATACTTTGCTAGTTTGATTTTTTTTTTCTCTTGGACATTTAGAGTTATGAAAGAAAACAAAGACCAAAGGAAAGTAAATATAAGTAGGATGCAAAACAAACAAGAAAGTTTTCCTGTAGCAGTCGCCAGTAATGACTATTTCTACATGAAAAAGACCAGTACCTCAACAGCTAAGATGACATATAGTTTCTCTCGTTCACTTTGACCCATAACTTGAAGTCAAAGCTTAGATTTTTGGTCTAAAACTGTCAAGCAAATTATCTCTGACACAGAAATCATCCATCACTGACTAAGCTGAAGCCATGGTCAAGAGGAATGTCTCCTAAGGTGGCATCCATCACATGACACCCTGCAACACCCAACAACATCAGGACAGCAGTGGGCTGTCCCATAGCTCAGTCATCACTGCTGCACTTGGACCCGTGTGGGACCCAAAAGGGGACCCGTGGTGAGACAGCTCCTCTACAACAGGCCATCTCAAAAACACTGCTCAGGCTCACCACACAACTGCAAAAATGTGACTGTCATGGTAAGGGAGGAAAGGGAAACTCGTGATCAGGAGGAAGGCAGGGATGGTGAAAACAGGGCTTCTCAACAGCTGACTTACTTTCCACAGGTCAGTTTGCAAGCCTGCACACTTGATGATCATTTCTATCTGTTTTCTTGAAGCAAGAGAATCATAAAATCACAGACTGACTTGGGTTGAAAGAGAGCTTTAAAGATCGTTCACCAGACCAAGTTGCTCAAAGCCCCATCCCATCCGGCTCTGAACACTTCCAGGCATGGTGTATCCACAACTTCTCTGGGCAATCTGCTCCAGTGCCTCATCACCCTCACAATAAACAACTTCTTCCTCATATCCAATTTAATTCTATCCTCTTTCTGTTTAAAACCCTGCCTCTTGTTCTGGCACTACAGGCCTCAGTAAGAAGTCTGTCTTCGTCTTTCTTGTAAGTCCTCTTTACATACTGAAAGGCTGCAATAAGGCGTCCCCAGAGCCTTCTCCACTCCATGCTGAACAATCTCCCTCTCTTAATTGTTTGATCCCAGTGTAGACACAGTTATATGTCATAAAGTGTCTTCAGCTACTTATTCAGTAAGGAATATTAATTACATTATAGCACTGCCTCCACAGTTATAGTTAAAATGCCTTAACTTACGTGTAGATAAGGCCTAAGCTAAGTATTCTGTATGATACACAACTCCAGTAAAATAAACAAACACCAGGAAGCTTCCTGCTGGATGTACCTGCTGACCAATAACTACTTTTCATCAGACACAGAAAAGAAACTGATGGCCTGCATTACCTAAAACCACTTTAAATTCTTTAAATCAGTAGTTTTTTGGAGGCATGCAAGCAGTAAAGTCAACATAAACTTTGTATTTAGCCAGAAAGCTTTACAATGTACAGAGGCAGATCAAAGACACTTTCAGTGCATCACTCTGAGCTGTAGGTAGGGGAGACAGCAAATTCAGTAATAGTTGTTGTTTTGGGGTTTTTTTTTGTAAATGCTCTGCATAAATTCCTTGACTTCAAGCACAAATTCCTGTGACATTTAATTAAGTCTTAAAATCCTATCAGACTGAAAATACACTATATACAAATAGTGATAGCCATGTAGAATACCTTCAAAAAGAAAAAGCTTCAAAAATTGGCATAAAATTTGAATAACTCTTCTCAAATATGATTAATATAAAAATACAAAAATTACATTAAAATTGACCCAGTAAAATATTTGCAAAACAAAACCCAACAAACAAAACACAAGTCTGCATATGCTCTCTTGCCTTAATATACTGATTTTGCAAGATATTTATGCACATAACTTTGAACTTTTAAGTAGTTCTACTGACTTAACAGGGATTACTCATCTGCTTAAAGTTAGACAGTTGCTTAAATACCTTGTGAAATATGAATCTAAATGCAGATCTGATAAATTCAAAGTAGCAGCAGCCAAAGCAACACCTCATTACAGCGTTAAGACCATGCTGCTTTCTTTTAGCAAGTGATTTTATTTGCACACTGGTGCTGGAGGCAACAATACACTATCTGCTGGAGTGCCCCTGTGATTACACAGTACTGCTACTGGGAAGCAAAAACTGGTTTTGCTATCAAATGTGAAACCAGAAAAAGAAGATAAATATGATTAACGACAAGCCTTCTTCTAAAGTTCATACAGGTTTCCATGCATGTCTCTCTTCATCAAGCCCTTCTCCCTCTCCCAACAGGATTTTGCTTTCAGATGGTGATTCATTCTGTCCAAGGTCTGTCTTTTAAGGCTATTCTGAACACAAAATCTGTTTCACAACTCAGAAGTGTACATTAACAGCTAGACTGGTAATTGCCACCCAATATCCCTTCCCTGAACCACTGAAAAGCTGATCTACAGAACACAACACCTCTTCAGAAACTGGTGACACATGAAAAATGGACTCTGCAGGAAAATGGAAGTGACATAAAATCATAATTGAGGATACTTTACCACAGTAGATTACATCCCACTGTACATGAATCTAAATAAGACAGATTGATGCCATCTTAAAAAAATGCTACAGAGGACAGAAAGGCTTGGAGAATAGAAGGAGAGAAATAAGAGATGGAGAGCTGGAGCTTAATAAAAGAAACTCAGGGGACTTGAAAAAAAAACAAAACAACACCATGTCTTGTACTTATGTCAGGACACATTTCTCAGCACTCCAACCAAAGAGGTCAGAGGAGACTTAGCTGGAGAAACTGCTGAAGAAGCTTAAGGTGATCCTCAGTATCCTCTGTGCCTACTGCATTGCTGATATTCAGACAGGAGGCTAAAAGCATAACTAGATAATGAAGAAAAGGAAGTTTAAAAGTCTGAAGCAGGAATTGTTCACATGTGACAAATAGTCTCTGCTTTAAAAGACAAATTATTTACCTGCTGAGACTGGGGCCAGCATGACAGATAAAAGGAGCTGCAAACTAAGGGCAAGGGTTTGATTTTCACAACCTGCTTTATATCCAAAAGAAGAAGAAAAAAACCAAAAAACAAAACAATCCCCTCCCACACACCCCCCTGCCAAACCCTGAAATAAAACCCAGAAAAACAGAGACAAAGCAATTAAAACAAAACAAAACAAAACAAAACAAAACAAAAAAAACCCCACTACCATAATGAGGGGAGTTAGGCTGGTGACAAGAGTGACGGAAAAGGACTACTGTTGGAATAAAACCAAATGAGATTGATGGGAAACAGTTCAACTGATTGTCAGCTAAGGTAGAAGAAAATTCAGATTACTTTTATTTGCTGTCAGAATTTTGTTGTCTTCGGATATGAGAAAACATTTTCAGCAGTACTTATACAACAGAAATCAGTGTCTTAAGTGCTGAAGTTGCTTCTTAAAATAAGACAGGATAGTAAAATCAATCAGACATTATTTTACTAAGCATATTTCTTGAGTGCAATCAAATGCTTTATAGTTTCTTGGCTGTCTGGCATATAAAGGAATGTTTATTCCCAATGGTCTTTACACTCGCCTAACACAAGCTTTTTAAATTAAGCATGTGCAAATCAGAACTTACTTGCTTGTACATATTATGAACACATCTGCAACATATATGACCATTACTCTCTTCAAGAAACTTAACATGGACGGCAAACAACAGCAGAGTTTACAGTTCAATGACCATGTAGCACAACTGTTCCAAATTACTTTTACGTTATAAATAAAAAACTGAATTAATGTTTTCCAAAGTGCCTGACACACAAGTCTCAAATCCCCAATGGGGATATCCACTTAAGATTTACATGAATACAACTTCTGTTTCATCTTCATGCTATAATCACAATTTATCATCTCCTCTGGATATTCACAAAATCTCTATCCAATCATTGTAAGATAATATGATAAAAGTCCTCAGTAGAAAATTAAGCTTTTGTAAAATAACTTGTCATCACTTTCCCAAGCACTAAAACCATTCCAAAACCAAGATTAAAACTTCATGCAATGCTTACAACTTCCAAATATCTTAAATTCTTTTAATGAATTCAGCTTTACACATGCATTTATAACTTGCCTTTAAATTGTAATAAACAGAATCTCTAACATACCACAACTCAGGAATCTTTGAAGTATATACTGTGAGAAATGATATAAAGATAACAGATAAAGTATTCCAAGTATATATTTGCATATAAAATAGATCAGGATAGCATTAGACTAAATTACATAGTATTATTAAAGCAAAAGATCTATTACTTTTTTCAGCTACCAGACCAGCTAGCTTGACATGGGAAACAAATATCAATCTGCATTTCACCCTTCCTTGTTCTCATTCCTAGAACCTAGACTAAAGTTTCTCTGACAAATCTCAGTAGCAGCTATAAAACTTGTGGCTTTACAAGGTACTTTTAACTGACTGTGCTTTTGTAAGTAATTAGATCTTCAATTCAATTTGAATTTTTAGTATTTTTTTCAAAGAAACAACCTCTTTACTAAAACTTCTAAATATTAAAACTCTAAATGAAGTTCTCACTGATTTAATCTAATCTGCTTTGGAAGAAATGCAGAGCAGAACCATTGTGTGACCACTAAGCCATCTTGACATCCATGTCAGTGTAGGATCACTGAAGAGTTTCAGGACGCTCATTTAGTTTTGCCCTACAAGTATTCTGCATAACACTAAAAATCAACAAAACAACTGTAATAAAATATTATTTTTAACCTGAGTCTTATGGCACTTCATGCACGTACAGCATTATTTTAATGTCTTTTGTTTTAGAAATAGATAATGCAAGTTTTTGACGGATGTCAAGGTGTTCTAACAGGTCTTGACAGTGGAAAACCAATCAGAAAGATTTGGAACAGCCTAAAAGTTAACGCATTTAAATGATGAATATAAGTGCAGGATTCCCAATGTGAGGTGATAAACTACCTATAAAACATGAGAGAGCAATAGTAATAGCCTCACTAGGTCTTCGACGTGTGTGCATTGTTTATGTCAGGTTTTTTATGGCACTGAACGGAAGTACAGGCATATTGTATTTGTGCAATTTGAACATTTGTAAGACATATTTTGTTAATGAAATGTCTGTTCCTAAATAATACTGCATTTCAGAGTATGCTATCATTTGAATTTTTTCTTAAAAGGAAAAGCCTTTTAAATTTGCTATTACAACAAACAGAAGTCGCTTCTATGTAGGAATAGCTATCAAACCTTTATCAGCTCAAAGGAATAATTTCAAATATTCTGATCTTTATGTCTGGACCCTGAGATGTTATTAAAGATCACCTTGAAGGTCCCACTGTTTTGCAGTGCCCCTTAAAGAGGCTTAAACTCAGCCTGTGCCAGCTGTGAGTTTTATGAGAATACCCAGTTACCAGAACATCTAATTGTCCTCAACTGAAGAACCTTGTGTAACAAATCAACATCAAAAAGAGCAATTTAGTGTCTTTATTGCTCAAGGGTTGCAAACTACTTCTACTTGTTGAAATAAACAGTGCTCACAGCAGTTTAGTCTGCCTTTAGAACTGTATATTCAGTTGTTTTTGCAATAAGACTTTATGACCTTAAAAAACTAACTGCACGTGCAGCTCTGGCACAAGACTGGCCCATGATGACTTCAACAGTTTACATATAACCTGGTCTAGTGAGTGTGAATATTTTATAACAACATGAAAACTATTGTTGTGATATTGGTGCTAAACAATAAAACCTTGGATTTGACAAAGTTACCATGAGTTAGAGCCAGATTTTCAGACTAGATTTTCTAGAACTCCTGACAGAATTACCAAAGTGGACTAGCAGATTTTCTTTTGCGCACCCGCTTCCCAGAAAAACACAGTTTTTGTGTCCGTTTGCTTTTCTCAGGTAAAGATAAGGAGTATGTGTTGCTTGGTGACAGAAAAAAAAATCAAATTGAGAAAAAAGATGAAGAAAATAAGGGAAAAAGAAGATCTCAAAAGCCAGCAAGGTACAAAACAATGATGGACACTGTGTCAGGTTAACAAGTATACTTCTAATATGGGGCATGGCAACATCACTAGAATAGCTACTTTAAAAATCATAGCAACCTAACAGCAAAAAGAAGAGAACAAGCTGAGAAATAGGAACACTCCCTAAGATTAATCAGTTAGAGCCACTTTGGAAGCACCTGACACAATCTGACTCTTTCCACTTTCCGTTTAGCTTTGAATAGACTGATGTCTAAAACTGTAGATCTTCTTATATATTTAGATAAAAATGTATCTAAATTATGAAGCATACAGTCTCCACTTTCATAATTTTACACACAGAGTAGGGAAAAGGAAGAATTATTTTCCCACAGAAAGTGAAAAAGTGAAAGATGTTTAAAGTGTTTGAAAATCAAAGGAATCACTCTAAATACAGTTTATAGAGAAATATAAATCTTCTACATTAAAAGGAAAATTATATGCACCCACTTTAAGGATTTGAATCTACCCTAAACACCTGCAGTGTGCCTGCCTAGACAGACCTGTGCCACAAAACCCACTTCCAAAAAATTTAAAGTTTCTAAAAGATTCGGGTTTTCTCTTTGAATAGGAAATATGTCAAAAGAAAAGAAATACAAAACTAATCTTCTAGACAAAGAACAGGAAGAAAACTGTCACGTTCTGTGGTTTACATTTATAACAGGACCCTATCTAGAGATTAGAATAGTTTCAAATCTATTGTAGTTGAGGATATGATGTCATAAATTAAAGGACGCAGATAATTTAGTCCACAATATCTATTCATACCAACAAAAGAAAGCAAAATGAGTATGCAGAACACTTCCATACCCCACTCTCCTGGATTATTTCTCTTTTGCATGGATTCATCATCCATGTAAGAGTATGTGTTTTTTTTTTTCCCAAAGCCATGTGCTAGTTTAACTTTTGTAAAAGCGCAAGTAATTTCAATTCCATCAGATACACACAACAGACTGATCGATTTTCTCTCTCTCTAAACAATTTTCAGTGAAGCTTATTTTAAAAATACTAAATATGATACTTAATACACTCTATTCACATGACTTTACAGCATTACTCATTACTGATTAATGAAAAACATGGGAATTTGCTAAAGAAAAGCTGAAGAGACTATCAGGTTAGCCAAAAATAAAGTAACAATCAACACGAAATATTCTAAGTCAATTAATTAGCCTTCTTACCTTGTTCTTTTATCTGACGAATTTGCTTCACAGTTTCTTTCAAGATTGCACATTTGTCAGGTTTAAAGTTAAAGTTGTCAATATCATTAAAATTTGCAAAAATCAGCTCTGCAAGTTCTTCAATGTATTTATTCTCTTGCTCACGATTGCGTTTCTCAGTGCTTCTTTTAGGGCTGAAAGAGGAGTTTATAAAAATGCTCTCTTTAATGTCAGTTTACTTGCTTTCTGGCCAGCTCAAAGATGATTTCAAAAGGTTTGACAGTAGCTTAAAAAAACAGAGAGAAAACTGCCCTCTCTCACTACCAAAACATAACTTAAAAGTTTCTCAAACAGAAAGGTTTCCTCTGGAACAAGGAAAGGAGCATTAGAAAAGATGTTACTTCTTTTTTTTCCAGCACTCATGTTTTTGTTTTGAAAGAGGATTGGGATTAGAAATTGAAAACACAAGATTATTTTTGGGGGAGTGAGGCGGGATTTGAATATTTACAAGTGTCCCTCCCACACAGCATTGAGAATCCAAAGAGTATTATTTAGTGATTGTGTATGAGAAAATAAAACAGCTTAAATCATTAAACTGAGCAATCCATACTCCCTGCCTCCGTGAATTTATGGCAGTCTTAAGAAGAGATGATGAATGAGTGGTTATGCTTTAAAATGTATTTGTGTTGGTAACAGAACTACTGTAAAGCTGGAAAATATTTTTCAAGACCTAGCTTAAAATGTACAACAGAGGTAGTAAAAAAATCTCAGATTGACAAAATGAGTGACTGAAGACTTCTTGCAGTGAAAGCAAAAAAACATTTTTACAGGTCTCCTAAATTGTCACCAAAATTCTGCATTTTGGCATGACACTGGATTCAAAATTAAACAAACAAATAATAATAAAAGAGAATAGTTCTCATCTCCATCCCAAACCCTCAACAACACAGAATTACTGCAATAAATAGTTTGGCACTGATTTCTCTTTGCAAGAATGTTGTTTGTCATCATCTAACTGAAAAACAGAAGCACATGTAACTTTTTTTTAACTCATTCTCTCAATATTTCCAGAAGGAAATGGTCTAACCTGGGTCCAACCTGATCGGGATCCTTGCGCTTTCTTGACTCTGCTCTGGATGGGTCAGAGGTATTTTCTCCCATCCCACTCATCTTGAACACATATCAGCAACTGAAAGAAAGAAAATGCAAAGAAAGGGTTATGGAGGAAAAGTCTTGAGTTCTCAGTTCCTATTTCCAAGTTTCTCATTCCATGCTCAACTAAGATTTTACTTGGCAAATTTGAAATAGAGCTTGTTTGAAAGGCACCAATAAAACCACCGTGTTTATCACCCCACAAAATGCAACACAAAACTCCTAGAGAAGAGAATGTGTGGTGGGCAAGTAAAGCATTATCATCTCTTTGATTGTTACCAGTTATGTAACAATAGATAAGTATATTTTGTGCCTGTGTTGCTGAATTTTCATGGCAAATTTACAAGGTTGAATGATGAAAGACAAAGGAAAAGTCATAGTGCCATACAACAAGAAAAGCAGAACAGAAATACGTGAAATAAAACATGTGTCCCAGCTACATGAAAACATAGCACATGCAGCTTTAGTTAAAAATCAGAAGATAATGCCTGCAAAAGTACATGTACAAAACTGTAGAAACAGAACATCTGTCAGCACTAGAGATCGCTGAGGAACTGATAAATATTTTGTATATATAATCTACCTCATAAGGAGAATAATTTGTCAAGGTAACATAGTAAAACAACACAAGCTCATAATCTGTGCAATAAACAGCCTGTGGAAATCCTGCCCTGCTCCCAACTCTTGGTTTCCCTATGCCCTGTAAAAGCACATGAGACTTGCCTGCCCCAGATTATGTATTTCTCAACAAGTACCAATATTCAGCTAGGCAGAAATCACCAAAGGACACAGGGAGGTAATGTAAGTGATCAAAAATTAATGCAAGATGGGGCAGTCTCAGCTCAACATCTGCCTAGTTGCTGCCAGTTTTGTAAGGATGGTGGCAGAGAGGTGTTCCTAGACAATTCAGAGAATTCCTGTGTTGTTTGGGATTAGCAGAAAAATAAGCTTGAGGGTCATGAAGCAGGTGAGTGTATCCAGAAGGTGACTCATACCACACTAAAATAAGAGCTGGAGCCTGTAATTGTATGACCACTTCACTTTGGCATAAAGTGGAAATCAGGTATCAAAACAAGGGAGTTCACCACCCCCTTCTTCAAGCCCTTCATCTCTGTCCCACCAGCTCCTTTCCCTCTGCTGGCCTGGTCAGCCATGCACTGAAGCTAATGAGGGAGCTGCTGGGGGTTAAAGACACAGTCCCCTTCCACTTTCCTTTTGACATTTTTTAAAATCTAGCTGCCAGCCTATGCATTGGTAATCAGATGTCCACACTGGAAATCTCAGTTTTCCCAGTGAGCCAAAGGAGTGAAGATACTGCAGATATTGGCAGAAACAGACCAAAGACTAAGGTCCAAGCAGTAAATGCTGAGAAAGGCTACTCACTGAAACCTGAGCAAGCAAATGATGAGTTGGAGCCATCTCAGATTCAGAACTGACCACCACCTAACATTTCCCTAAACTAAAGGTAAAAATAAAAAATAATTTATTTTTACTGAAAGTATTTTTTTCACAGAATAGTCTGAGTTGGAAGGAACTCACACAGATCACTGAGTCCAACTCTTAAGTGAATTGCCCAGGATCAAACTCACAACCTTGGTATTACTAACTCCATGCTCTGACCAACTGAGCTGATCTCAGTATTTTTTTAACAGTTTGAGCAGAGAGTGGAGTAATTTCCCTTCTTCTAGATACCGTTCAAGTTCCATGAGAAAGACTGTATCATATATAGCTGTATTTGACATGAATGGTATCAGACTGTATTTGAAGGACATCTGGATTATCTTCTTCTCTACTGAGTCTATACATGCATATCTACATATACATACACGCTGCCATTATTTTGAGAAGATCCCACTGTAAGCAGAGCAAGGCCATGATTCTGTGGCGGAGCAGACACAACTCTCAAAGGGAAGATGTACCTCATCACAACCTCCACAATCCTGTCCTTGCTGCAGAACCCCCAGTGACCTCATCAGGGCAAAGGCAGAGCCACAGCAATGCCAAGAGCGCTGCAGAGCACGAGAGATCCACCGCAGCCTCCAGCGTGGTCTGACACTGCCTGCTTTGTAACAACTGCCTGACCTGGGTTAGGACACTGCTTCTCTTCACTGATTTCCAGCCCCAGCAGACATACAGACCTGAATTTATCCAACTGTAGATTAGCAATATACATTCATGGATTAGGAGCTAGGCACTTCCTTGAAACTCTGCAATTTCACAAGCAGTATCACAAATAAGAGCTCCAAGGAAGGTGCAAGATACTATTAAGGAAAGTGACAATATTTAAACAGAAGCTTTGTCAGTGGAGGGCTGGAATGGTCCTTGCAGCTCTGTTTCAATGACTAAATTTTTCACTGACCAAGGTGAGAAAAAATCATCAGCACGATGAAAGCTGTACATTGCCAAGATCTGATCTCTGATCCAGACTCTGATGGTGACCTAAAGTTCAGAAGAACTATTGAGCTTGGGAATCTCTTCATTTCTTACGCTTTCCAAGTAATCCCTGAGAAATGTACATCAGCTATTTTCCTTGAGAAAAGCAAGCATAACAATTCAAGAATACCTGTCAAACCTTCAACTGTCATCTTCTCAGTCCCCTTTCCTCCCAAGTAGTAAGAAGGTATGCATTTAGGGTGGACACCACCCTCCAAAACCCCTTCCTCCTCAAGAAAGAAACTGTTACTGACACCTTTCCTACCTACCTTTCCTACCTCTGTCAGACCTGCTTCAAAGGGAAGTTTTATTTTTGTGGGAATCAAAGTTTCACCAGTAGCTCCACCAATGCATAAATCAATTCTTCTTGCATTCACACTGATGCTATTCTGTAGGAATCCCATGAGGTCCAAACTATCAGCCTTTGGAGGACATATTAAAACTCTTCTCCTGCCATAAACTCTAAGCTTTATCCTTCTGTGTTAAGGGGAACAAAAGTGGTATCATAATTACAAAACTAGCACCTTCTTCTCTCCTTATTAAACATAGCAAATAGTTCTAAACAAATAATATATGTATTCATTTTGTTTGCACTTACAGGCTATTACATCTTTTTCTCAGCAGCATTATCAGTTTATTCTTAGAATGAGTTACCCATTTCTTTCTCACTCATCATAATTTATTTCTGGAAATCTACCACCTACTACCATGTTTGCTTTCTATTCTCCTTTATGTCTTAAGTAAAAATCATGTTCTATACCTCCAAGATTTTTATAGGCCATTTTCTTGTCTTGTAGGTAACTGTGCTCCAGACGAAAATGTAAAATCCAGAGATAGGTGTCTTGGAAGGTGGCGAGCTAGATAGATGATATTGAAGCAATCTAAAAAAATCTCAACAGCTAAAATGGAAGCCACTCATCCACATGTAGCACAGTAATAAAATCAAAAGGATGGGCCGCCAAACCCTCGTCTCCCTAGGTCTGACTGAGATAGTTAAAAGGTCAGGTATTCTTTTGGAATCCAGAAACTAAAATCTATTCCCTAGTTAGCAGAAATGAGGAAGAATCACCTTTTAGAAGGTGTGGATAGACTCTTCTGTAACACTATCTGACCAACTAAAACAGCCAGAAACCGGGTGATGGAGACAGAGTTTCCTCTTCAGAGAGAGCTCCCATGCTTGCATTTCCCACCATGCAGGACAGGGTGCCAGGCTACCTGCCTGCCAAAGCTGGATGTTGATGAAGCAAAGAGGGCAAGGCTGATTAACTCCTGCAGTGCAGAGTCTTTAGGGCTGTGGTCTGTACCACTAAACTCACGAGTAAATAGTTCAAACTCTGTCTGAAGACACAGGGATTGAGGTTTCACTCCCTTAGGCTGGGGAGGGTAGCAAAGCTCCATCTCCCATTTCTCAGCAGTGACTCTAAAGAGTCAAAGAGGCAAGCACTCTCCCAGTTTCCTTGTGTCTTTTAAAAAGAAAGCAGCTGTTTAACATATTTTTCCATGAGCTAATTCACAATCAAAACCAATGCATACCACTAGATGAAGAACTTGAGAAGGTTTAGGTACCTCTACAAATTTAATGTGGCAGAAGCAAGAAACTAAAACTACATTTTTCTGAAGAAAGTACTTCTGGGCACATACAGTACTAAGGAGCAGGGGCCCTGGGAAATTCCAAGCAAGAAACAGAAAATGTCATGGATTTTTATTGAATTGACAGATGAATTTTAGACACAGAAATAAACATCTGTGGGTCAAAGCAGCCAAACTGTATATTATGCTTTTTGGTTTCTGCCTTAACTTCCTCCATATTAATCTGTATCAAAATATTATGAATTATTACCAACAGTTTTATACTACACAAACATTCATAACATTATATCATTCAATATTTTAACAAGAGAACATAGGAACTTCTAAAGCACTTTTAGATATTCCTAGGTTCCTGAACCACTCATATAACTTCTCAGCTCAGAAAACAAAAGTCCCACATTTGAATTTTTCCAGGAAACATGACAATTCAAAACTAAAGACACTATCAGTATGAGAGACTGGAAGTTTTACTCCAGTAAATTTCCCCTTAAGGGAACTACCTTAGATTAGAAAGTAGCATTTATCCTGCTCCACTGATCTTTTCATACATCTCTACAGGAATTTCCAGAAAGAAGAAAGATAAAGAAATTAAACTGGTTGATCTGTTCAATGCTTTAGAAGTAGTGGAAATGTAGTATCAGCTCTCTAATACAAAAGTACAAAAATCAAGAAAATGTTGGTAATGGTAATTTAGCAAGGTAGAGAAAAATGATTAACCAAATTGGGAACTAGTAAAAAGAAAACCAGCATTAATCACTGCTATGAGGAGAGAGATAAAAACATGCTAGATAATGAAAAAAAAAGCATCATATGTCAGATACTGAACTAAGGAAGTTTTATTTTAATAGGAATTGTCTTACAAATTTAAATTTGCATGCATGTCTTGCAGAATGAATTCTAATGCAAGACCAGGCACTCCCTTTTTCATTGTGTAACTTGTTTGAGAGCTGTATTGCATTCCAAAATACAAACATAATATCCCGCTGTGGAATTGGTATTTTGACTTCAGTGGTGGCACCAGATTCTTCTACTCTATATTATGGTTTTTTTCATGTGTCCTACCCCAAAAAAACACCAAAACTACAACAATAACCAAGAGCTGAACTTCTAATGCTGACTAAGATGCTACTCAAGCTTTAATTCCACTGGGCATAAATGACCAATAAAGGAATGGAAATATAAATACATTCACTAAAGCATTTTCCTACAAGGAAGGAGATAATTAGAGAATCAGATATATTATTACTAAAAATATCCAAAGAACTAATTTTACTCTCCTTCTGATGACCTGAACCAACAGGACACCTCGGGTAACTTAATACTTTTTTCCTATTTATATTTAAGACCAGAAGTGCATTTTCCCTCTCTTTCCATTTCATTACCACCACCAAAACATCCAAAATACTTGTAAAAAAAAATCACTGGCTAATTATGCAAATTGTTAAACGTAAATCACAAATACTCAAAAGTTAAATTAAAAAACTTTAGGACAGTACATGTTAGTAACTACATTCATTGACACCTAACCAGTTTCTACCACATGCTGGGAGACTGAAACAACAGAGCCTGAAATATGCTTAAATTTTTTTGTTTTGTTTTGTTTTGTTTTTGTTGTTATCAGTAATAAAACAATAGTCTCTGCTCTTGTCGTGACGGCACATCCTCCTTTACATCCTCCACCAGCAACTGCTGAAGTTGGAGTACACAGGGAGACTTAACCTAATTATAAAGCAATAGTAAACATCCATCTCTCAAGTGGGAAAGAAAAGCAGAGGCATCGTAAAGTGGGAGACAGGAAAATATCTAGCACAAATCACTTGTGTGAATTTTTACACCTCTTCAACTCCTCAAATGTCACAAAGGAACATGGCATGTAGAGTAAGCCTTCCAACACTGATCCTCAGCCCCAGTGAATTCAGTTAATCATCCAGAGTCAATGTAGAAGAAGATAATGTGCATTTTATCTCTTATCAGAGCAGGCCATCTTCCAAACAAGGCCTGTTAAACTGTCAGATTTATTATAAGCCTAACAAATGCAGTTAAAGAATAAATGAGGATTACACCTTCAAAGCTGCTATTTCAACCTGAAAAGTAGCAAACAAAAGGTAAAGTAGCATACAGTGAACAATCAGGTAGCAGTACTATACCATCACCCCTCCAGCTCACCAACACATGAAACTAATGTACAACTAATACCTATCAAAGAGGTTTACTGAAGTCAATGTTTTATTGAGTAACAAACAGAAAAATACTGTTTACTGACCAAAAATATACAAGTCAGTAAAAAGTTCGGCAAAAAAATTTTCTGTAACAACTAATTTGAAAAAAACCAGCTTATAATTCCGTGGTTGTTTACTCAAACATACAGCTATTACAGTTCATTCTTTTTTCCTGTGAAGTTGCCATGACTAGAAAGCTTTCTATCTCAGTTTCAAAATTAGAAATATACTCTGTGTAACATTAATTCTGGTAGAAGCAAGAGGAAAGTTGGAAGTCACATGCAAATTCTGATTCTTCACATTTTTTCCTGCTTATGAACCCTTCTTTCACTGGCTTCATTTCAGAACTGGAAAATACTTAATATCAATACCTACTGCAATCTTCAGCCTTTTTGGCGAAGGCAATGCTCGCTAGCCACTTTCCCAGGCCTCCAAAGGAAATCGCTGTCAGAGGCAGGATAAGATACTAGATCAGAGGTGGGGGTGGTGGGCACTGGAGCCTAAGGCAAATCTTTCCTTGGTCAGCAACAGCAATTCAGGAGGAGCTTTAACTCCAAGCACATCTCACAGTAGCACCTGTCAGAGTCCCAGGCAGTGAAGGCAGCCTGCCCGCCCCACGTGCTGCACTGCACTTGGAGAAGCCCAGCCTTTTCACACACAAACTCACCTGGCACAGGTATTTTAACAAATCCAGACAAGCATCAGTAGGGGTTTGAAAACAAATTAAAAACCAAGAGGTGAAAATCGAGGGAAATAAAAGGAACAAGGGGAAAAAAAAGGCCACATTTTATGGTAAAATAAGATTTAAGGAAGAGATCTACAAATAAGAAGAGTGACGGAAAAGAAAGTTAAGAGATATGTTAAACCATCCTCCCGAATCCCTGGCATAAGTAAGCTGTGTGCTCTACAACCAACTTAGCTATCCCTCACCTTAGCTGTCCTTCACCACTAAACACCTGGAACCCCAAACAAAACAAAGCCAATCTGCCAAAATAAACAAGATGTCCAATAACTTGGTTGGTGATGGTAGCCTCACATTAAAAACATAAACTAATTTATTTAAGGGGATGTTTCTTTCTCAAAACAGCATACCACTTTTACTGTAGATGAAACTGTCTAAAACCTTTGCCACCCTACAACACTCACACAGTATAAAGCAAAGAGGGGAAACAGTTTCTAAAAGGAAGGTGATAGCAGCAAGCTGAAAGACTCTAGTCACCTTTAAAGGATTTGTACTAAAATCTGACATGCATCTGTAGCCTATTCTATCTTTCCTATTCTTTCCATTTTAAAGACAATCTATTACAGGTAGCATTAAAACAAGAATTATGGCAGTATTTACCAAACTCTACTTGATTCTTCAACTCCTCAAACTTTAACTAAGAAAAGAAACATAATTTACTTGGAAATGCCATTGAGCCCATGTATAAAAGAACTGAAAACTGGCTCCAACACCTACTACTCACATTTTTAAGCTGAAGGCTCCTTCCTCAATCTTTTCCCTCACTCCTGTGTAATGGCTTTAGAGTGGTGTATTAGACAGTAAGAAGACGACATATTCCATTTGCAGCCTGAAAGCCAATAATGCTCATGAATTTTTTACCTGACAGACACTTCAAGATGCCACTGGGAAGATCATCTAATAAACACATTAGGCTGCAAATGGGCAGCAGCAGCTCTTTAACACATGCTGTAACAATCAAATAAATGGCTAACGTTAATGTTCAGTGTTACAGACTGGGATTTAATATGACTTTCTGCAAAATCCACCTACATCTTGAAGGAGAAAGAGGTTTTTCTCAGCTACTCAAACCCACAGGTTTAAGAAACCCCCAGTTCTGCTTGAGACTTTGCCAAAACCCCTCCAGACTGACCCCAGCACTGTAGGCTGGCTCCTACCTTCTGTATTCCCATAGGCTAAGGCTCTTAACAGAGCCACTCACTCAGCTGCTTATGGATTAGGCTACGTCAGCACCTCTAATATGCCCAGGAATAGCAAAACCAGGCTGTAATAAAACAACAGTGAAAAAATACCAGAAGGAAGTACTCTTTTAGTACCCTTTTAATTTTTTTTTAATATACAACGGGTTTGCTTAATTTCTACTTTTAAAGAGGAAAAAAAATCAGTTTTCATCAAAACATCATCAAAGAGGAGACAGGTGTTACTGCTGAAAAAAACCTTCAAGACTCTGTATCTTAATTTCAGGTCTGGGATTTTATTTCTCTAGTTATCAAGAATTGTTTGTGATTCTTAACACTCAAGGACAAAAAAATGCAGGTTAATAGCACTAAAAATATTCCCTTTAAACACCAAACTAAATAACAAAATACAGTGCCAGAATATATACACACACACATCTATCTATAGCTATATCATCTATATATCTGTATCTGTCAGTCTTATATCTTTCTGTTTGTATTAGGTAGGTAGCTAAGTTAAAACACCTAACTAAAACAAAAGTTATTCTAAATCCATTTAGCCTTCTGTGATGCATTTAATAAGTATTAAACTATGGCTGCAAAAAATACTAAGCCTGTAAGCATTTTCCCTGGAAAAGGTGTCCAAATTCCCACATAAATTATTTACTTAATCTAGATTTTTCTCTTGTAGTTCACAATTATTAACAACCTATGAGACT
The DNA here is from genome assembly GCA_013398615.1 of Brachypodius melanocephalos. Classification (NCBI taxonomy): domain Eukaryota; kingdom Metazoa; phylum Chordata; class Aves; order Passeriformes; family Pycnonotidae; genus Brachypodius; species Brachypodius melanocephalos. Next base: position 24,216,870 of record VZSR01001685.1, read on the forward strand.
GATTTTGAAGCCTACTATTTCGTATCTACTGTGATTTAAAATAAAACTTTGTGAACAGCATAGCTGATAAATGAAGCAAATCTAGCAACACAGAAAAGGATAGTATTAAGGGAAACTTTTATTTCCAGTTGATGATACTTCTGGAACAGTGAGTTAAGCATGTTTTGACTCCTACTGAATCTTCTTCACCAATCTCAGTTTCAAAACTGTTATTTGTCCACTTAAATTCCCACACTAACTTTCCTCCCCAGAAACCACCAAAGAAGAAGGAGAAAATCAGACTTGAGAGAGGAAAATGGAGCAACTCTCACAAGCGTAAGGCACTGTGGAAAAACTTAAATCCAAGAACATTTTCTAATCTCATAACTGACACAAATGTATACAACACTAGAAAGCTTATACAGTTTGGTGTGATTTTCAAGACACTCAGCAGCGAGAAAAATATGACCAATCACATAAACAAGGGCATTTACACATCTCTGTAATGTGGGCTTGCCTACACTAGGATTTCACTCCAGTTAACTGCCTATCAAAACCAGTCTGTTTACATTAGATGAAACATATTCCATTGATAAAAAGCTCAGGAAGGTAAAAAGTAAGAAGTAGAGGGCAAGCCAGACAGAAACACAGAGTGTTTCCACACAAGGTGCATATGGTACATGAAACACAGAGTTATAGGACCTGCACACAGAGATATTAAACCTATCATATTTGAATTTAAGCTCCTTCATTTATCAATATGAGATTCCATGACTTCCCACAGCTGGAGAGGTGTTGGTCCTCCTGGTTACTAGGACCAGCTTAGCATGTCTGCACACTCAGGTGCAATGTGATGTGCAACCCAGGCTTCAGCAAAAGATGCTTATGTTGTATGCCACCTTTCATATCTATAACCTGGGCATCAAAATAAAGTTCCCTCAGCCCCAGAGTAGATATTGTTACTGAAAGCACATAGTCTTACTGAAACTTTTACTGCACTTCAGTAACTCCGACTCCATGTGTCTCCTCTGGAGCCTCATCAAAAATTGAACTCATGTTTTCAATTTTCACATACCTACAGCACCAAGAGAGTTTAGTTTCTTTTCTACCTAACCGCCCATTATTAGGAAGGATGTTGAAATTTCAGGCCATTCTTTTAAATGCCAAGGACTGAATTAAAACTCTGAGTTGCAGAAAGTGTACCTAAACATTATCTATAATATTTCTACACTTTTTGCTATTGTTATTATGGTGAAAGAACAACCCACTGCACGCATATGTACAAGATACATACTGCACACTTTCTCCTGTAATACTGAGATGGTTTCATAAGCATACATTTCATTTACCAGTGTATAATAATAATAATTTTTCAAATTAAGAATCAAGAATGCAAGCTGCTTTGTTCCTGAAGGTTGCAAATTAACAGTCTAAAGTCAAACATACTTATAAGCAAATGGTAATACTCAGCTCCACAAATGGCCACACGCATGGTAAGTTCCACAGCTGCCTATAAGGTAAATTGGAGTTCACTTTGATGTCCTCTGTGCCCCCCAGAAGTTCAGAATGCTGCACCACTTCTCTAAATTGGACACCCAAATTATCCTGTCCAGTTTACCCATCCTCTCTGCCTCTGAAACGCATTTAGAGTGTCTGTCCTGGAAAACTCCGTGTCCTCCTCAGCTCAGTCCCAGAGGGTGCCTGCCTAGTGGCAAGGATGTGGTTCCGGATGTTGTGGGAGAGACCAGATGGAGAGTTTGGCCTCTATTCCCATCCCGTATTTGTATGAGCAGGTAGATTCCCCCAGCAGGTGCTTCCTGCTGATACTGGTACGCGTGCCAGTGCCATCCATTTGTACTGGAGCAGCACTGTAAGAGCTGGGAAGTAGAAAAAGCTTTTTTCTTAATAAAGACCAACCAATTTAATACATGCTTTTTGAGAGAATACAGCTATATGCACGAAAGACTGTATTTGCATCACCTCCCAACATGCAGAATTACAGTTTTGTACTTAAAATAAATATATGCTAGATGGACATAAAACTTCTGGCAAAGCTATTGCGAGTCTTAACGATGCACATTGCTACTAAGCACAAAAATTAAAGCCACCAAGTTATGTCAGAGCCACACAAGAGTGTCTTGCCAACACTTACAAAGTATGATTAACTTGATGTTCTTAATACATTCATGAGTTCAAAAACTGGTTTGTGAACATGAATAATAGTTACTAACAACTTCAAATTTCATGTCAGTCTTAATTTTATTTGCTTTAGCAAAAAAACGCAACCAGCAGTAACAGAGGAAGATGAAAGTTTAATTGTCATTTTAAAGCACTTAAAAGCATTAAACTCATAAAAATGTTGTTGCTTTACTTAGTCAACTGCCAAGAAATAAAATCTGATGAACACCAGCTTTGTAGTCATGTGTGTCTATGTGTATATACACACACACATATATACGAATACAGGCTGTGACCAAATAAAATACTCACAGAAATGGCTATATGAGTCAACCAAAATAAACCTTTAATTTATGATTAGTCTGTCATGGAAGCTAAGAGCAGGTATCTTGGAAGGAGGTAGTAGGCAGCAGTAGATGATCCTTCCCTCTATATCTGCTCTCTGTCTCTGACAATCAATGGTACAAGCTTAGCTGCAGTGTTGCTGTGCCTACTCCTCCCTCTGAACCTATCTTCAGTGGTGCCTAATTCCATCTTAAATCCATATATATCTTTGGCCACCACAATGCTTATAGGCAACACCCTATAAGCTTTACAACAGCTCTCTATAAACTCCCCGAAGCAGAAGTGACACTGTAAAAAAATTGAACAGTTCTATGGGTATGCTATGACTCAACTGAAATAAATCAGAATTTTATCACTGACTTCACTGAAGCTTCGATTTTCTTCCTAGTCTGCTAGAAGAAGATGTCAAACTGTTATTTCTCTCTTTTGTAGGTCATAAATCACTCTATGGGCCTGAAAAAGCTATGCTTGTATCCTGCAGCCCAAAGAAAACAAGGTTACTCTATTAAAGCTGAATGCTAATTATGAGCCATTTTATTCTCTTTGTAAAAAAAAACTAGAACTATTTTTTGTTAATAATAAAACAGTTTTTGGTAAAGAAGAATCACAAGTGCTAAGAAAGAATCAATGTTTACTCCAAGTATTTTTAATTTTGGATTGTAATGGAATATAATTACTAAAGAGAGGAACACCCACTACATTCATAGAAGGAGCTGACCAGAAGTCTGCAATACACTGCCTCAAAGCAAAAAATAACACCCATTTATAACTACTTGGACTGAACACCTGGAAAAACTTCAGGAAAAGGACCAAAAATAATTTTATTCCATGCAGTTCTAACAGAAGTTTCTTCATGAGAATCTTGTGTTGCTCAATCACAACAGCCTATGCTATCAGGAACGGAAAATCACAGCAGTACAGCATCCTGATGAAGTTTATTTAGGGACAGAGTGCATAGGAAAAAATTAAATGGAAGCAACAAAGAGGATATTCAGGTACAATACATATTGCAAATTAAACGTGTTTATCATAAACTTCTGGTTTGAGTCTTCATTCACAATTTTCATCCAATTCCTGCACTGCTCCTTATGCTCTGTATCCTCACCACCCAGCCAGCCCTCCCCAAGGCCTCACTGCACACCTTCAGCTATCAGGGCAACTACACAAGGATCAGCCTCGCTCCTGGCTACTGAGACCAGCCCACTGCTGAGCGACCCAGGCTCTCACATCTCACACCTCACCTCCAGAGACCAAAGCTTTACCTGCCAATAACAATTTTTAGTCCATTTCATGCATCCATCTAGGCCTGCCACGGATGAACATAAGCAGTAAGAGAAGGAAAGAGGAACGCAGGCAGTAAAATGACTCCATCGGGATTTCCTCACAAGTGCAGCGATTATCAACTTACAAACACCCTTCTCATTTACTCAGCTCCAACGGCTTGGCTTGTAGATCCAGTTCTCAGTCCTTAACTCAGCTTTCTTCTTACAATTATGGGGCTATTACATGTGCTAACAAACTTATTCTGCTTAATAAAGTGGATTCTGAGAATCAAGGTTGTTTTCACACCTTCTCTCATTCATTTCTATGACTAGCCTAAATAAATAAACAAATACATTATAAAATCTAACCAGACAGTTGACTTCCCAATGACACTTACTATTAAAAATCACTGTAAGAACTCTGGAGTGAAAAAAAATATTTCAAAGTACACCTCTAGTTCACACATTCCAAGAAGGGTGTTTTTCTTACAATATTGGTACATTTTGCATTGCAGTTTTCTCTCCTTAATTGCACAAGAAATTTCCCTTACAGAGGACAACAAAACAAGAGGAGGGGAAATAAACAGAAAGAGAGCAACACCTTTTGAACATTACCAGTGTAACCCTGTTGACTACAGAAGTATACATAATTTTGAAAAGTGGGCAAACAAAACTACTCTGGTCAAAGATAGTTTTATATATGCTAGATACAATAATTCTGTAAGAAATTACTTATAAAAGAAAACATCCCAACTTGAGTTTTGTGAGAACACAGAGCCACTTGAGGAACAGAGTCTACACAAAAGGTTGGGTTTGTTCCAATTTCCCCCCTTAATGCATCCTAAAAGGCACCAGGGAAATCAAAATGACTGTACAAGCAGCAAAAATTTATTTTTCTACAAACATAGGTGCCAACATATCAGAAAGCACTACTCAGCCCCCACTATCTTGTTAGATCTTCGGTAATGAAATAAAGGAAGAAAACACAAGAAGCAGAGAGGAAGTTTCATTGTTCTTGTGGCTTCGGCGTTTGGTGCCGAGAACGTGACAGGCTCTCAAGCCTCTGCTCCACGGCACCGCCTGCCCCAGGCCCCTGTACCAAAATGTTACTATGCTGCAATTAAAATAATCAAACTGAGACAAAAGAGAACAAGCAAATAAATAGCGCAAACTTGTTTACGTTTCTGGCTCTGCCCTCACAGTATGAAATAAAGTCTCTTCAAACACGAACTACATTAATTTAAAAAACAATAATATTTTCCTTTCTCCCTCCTATCTCAAAGTAGCATGAGTTTTTCAAAGTCCTAAATAAAATAAACTAAGGCATTTCCTGTATGTATTTAGTTAATTATTAAAGCGATTCTAAGCATGATATTCACCACCACTATTTCAGTATGAATCCAGGCAAACACACTTTTAGCAAACTGCCAGTGCACTGCAGTAATGACTGATCATATACATCCTCTCAAATCTGCCCTTAACTTTGGAGGCAAATTTCTAAAGAAATGACAACCAGCACTCCTATACAAATCCAAACACTTGATTTTAGCTTCTTTCCTTGTGGTCCAGGATTAGTATTACTGCTGTGATTTAAAGAGAAACACTGGGTTTAATGCTGTGTACAAGAGGAAAATAAAGTCAACAAGCCTGCAATAACTTCCCAAGCAGGGGAGACAGCATACTGTCTTCACTTTATGACAAGTAACTATCAATAACCTTTCTGAGGGGGATATTATTAGTTAATTAATCTGCAATATTAAATGCTGTCCTCCCAAGGTTAAAAGAAAGGTAAATACTGCCAAGATATTTAATGACATCATCATGCATAACCATGAGGTAAATACGAGGTCTGAAGATTAACTGAATGTCATTCTGTTTACATGATCATGAACTTGTAAAGAAAACTATTAAGATTAGAGAATAGAGAAAGTTATATAACAACTACCAATGTTTCAGTGTGTTTTGTCTATTCAAGCTCTCGGTCAGAAAAAGAAAGCTATATTGCAAAAATGTCTCACTCTGGCATACTTTGTACTTTTTCATGTGCATATAAATTACTGAATATTGAATAGTAATTACTGCAATGAAAAAGACACTCTCAGGCTCCACCTCCTCTTGACAGTGGGAAAATATAGATGGGTTTGTGTATTATCCTGGATGCCAGAAAACTTGCTTACAAAAATATTTCCTGTGCACGAAGATATATTTAGCCTCATAAACCCATAAAACTGTCACAGGCAACCACAAGTACACCTGTAGCCATTAAAACAGGGGGGGTGGGGAGGGGGGGGAGAGGAACAACAACAGAAACTGCAGACCCGAATTTACACCCTTTCTTTGCAATTGCTATTTAGAAACATTATCTTTAAACTCTCTTACCCAAACAGGAATTAGCTGTTCCTCCCACTCCCCCAAACCAACAGCCCCCAGCCCCCCCTGCACCCCCAACATCCAGACATCTATGATGCACACAGGAGCACACATACGTGCAAAGAGAAAGCACTAACAATGAAGTCACGGCACTTCAGAAACACACCTTGTCGTCTTCCAGCCTTTGCAGATGAAGGCAGATCTTATTAGTTTTTCTGCGTCTTCAGATCAAGATGTAGATAAATCCCCCACCCATCATGCTGGGTTTTTAATAAAAACGGGAGAAAAAGAAAAAAAAAAAAAAAAGGAAAAAAGAAAAAAGGGAAAAAAAAAAAAAAAGAGAGACGATTACCAGTAAATTTACAGCCTTAAAAATATCAGCTCTCCATTATCCCAAACCAGTGTTATGTCTTGATGTAAACCAAAGCACATGCTGAGTGAGGACGTGCGCACACAGCAGCTTATCATCTCTGTCATCTGCTTCTAATGACAGCTGACAAACTGGCCACGCTAATCCTTCCCTAACTGCTGATCAGAGAGATCCCCCTTTGACAATCCAGCATGGTGGAGTACTCGAAAATTCCTCCTGCTTCTGTTCTGTTGCTGCTCTAAAAAGCAGTTTCCTTTTCATTGAGATAATAGCCTTTTCTGCAGTCACGTGGCACCCGGGCTACATTAGCAGAGCTTGATGATAACAGAGTAACTCCCCTCCCTCCCTTCTGCTGATTTTAAGTGTACGACTCCTGGAGAAAGCCAAACCTGGCACCCCTGAAATCATTTTGCATCTTCCTCTGTCGAAAAGCAAATTGTGCTGTCGATGTGGAAGAGGAATATAAGGGCTCGCTCTACTTCTTGCACCAAAACTAATTAGCAAGTACATTTTTAAGCAGTGCCTTTGTTGGGGCACACACATTGGTCATAAACATGCCATATGAGACTAAACTGAATATTAAGCATGCTTAGTACTGAGTATCTGGCATGTTAGAATTATTCTTTTCCCCCTAGAGTACTTTAATTTTTTGCCTGTAATTTTAGTTCTGCTGCAATAAATACTCTTCTCTCAGCAACAACCTATGGTTCAACTCCCCCCAGCACCCAACTCTCCTGCAGATGCAAAAAAGCACAAATAACAAACGATCCACACTACAAACTCCAGTGTCAGTTCTTCTGACATATTAAGTGACATCATTTATCTTGCTTTAACTCCATACCATGACAAATATCTTAAGCATTTTTTAAACACACTGTCAAGTGGGGAAACCTACCTAAGCTTTAGCTTCAGAGTTCCCTCCTGAATGCCAAACCCCAGGCGGGTTTGCACCTCACTATTCAGAAGTTTTCCTGTTTGTAAAAGGCAAAGTACACAGACAAGCATAATGCTCTGTCCTGCCTTCACTGAAGTAGTTCACTGACTACAGAACAAGCCCTTCCTCTTGTGCATTAGCACCATTTCCCTATTACCTTGGCACACAGGCATAAACATACCCAATTTATGCCCCCCAGCACTGGGCAGTGCAGCTGGGCATAGACCAGCTTGGGATTTGCAAACTGTTTAAGAAAGCTGTGGATGAAGCACTGTAAAATAATTGTTGAGCCCACAGAGTAACTTTGCAGCTTTGTACCTGTTCTTTTCCTATATGATCAAGAAATAGAATGATCTCCTTTTGCTTTAGAGTAGATATTAGAAAAAAGGTTCTTCCCCCCAAGGGTGGTTGGCCACAGGCTCCTCAAGGAAGTGGTCACAGCCCCAGCCTGACAGAGTTCAAGGAGTGTTTGGACAATGCTCTTGGGCACATGGTGTGACTTAGGGATGGTGCTGTGCAGGGCCAGGAGCTGGACTTGATGATCCTTCTGGGCCCTTCCAACTTAGCATATTCTGTGATTCCTTCTATTTCCATCTTATCCCATTACACCACTTCCTTTTCCTTACAGACAGCACTGATCATTAACTTACCATTTCTGCAGGAAACTGGAAAACAGTGTTAGAGGCTGTGGCTGTACTCACAGGTAAATAAAACGGAAATTATGAAGAAAGAGTGCTTGTCCTGTACATAGGATTTTTGCCAATGCTGCCCCATCACCCTTTCTGCTTACCCCTCTCCCTATGGACAGCTCTAATCAGGAAAGCAGCCCTGCCCAAGGCTCTGGGGAAACTTGCTCCAACCCTATGATCAGCGTTATGAGCTGAAGCCCAACCTTTCTGCAGCACAGCAGCTGAGAGTGAAATGGGAACAAGGGCCCTTCTGGAGCAGTGTGGATCCTGTTTCTACTCCTCTCTTCTCTATTCCATGCTATAGAGGGAATCTGTGAGAAAGATTCTCAGTCCAGGATGAAATAATCTGGTTTCATACAGAGAATATATTCAGTAGGAAAACATATTCATAGTAAATTGAGGGGGTTTATTTTCCCCAGGCCTTTCTCAGTATATCCCTCCTTCTCAAAGCACTACACTGCATAGGGCAAGCAAAATGAACATTATTTGGAGTTATATACAACTTTTACCCCATAGAACAGGAACTGCTTTGTAATCTTAACTTCATCTCATTTGCATTTTCCATATGAATTCTTTATCTAAAGAAGATGCATCGAGGATATTAAAATTAAATTGGAAAATTATATTAATGGGAAAAACCCTGAAGATTAGGGAGAGCATCTCTGATATTCAAGAAAATATATTAATAATCACCAGAAGGAAAATGAGCTTTCACAAGAATGCACAGACACAAAACATTCACTTGTGAAAACATAAAAAATGGGAGCATCCCAGTCAGACACCACAGCTAGAACTATCTCGCTAATATTTACAGGAATCATAAAATGAGAAATTTAAAGTCAAAACAATATGGTGAGCACAAACACAATAATCACAGTGTTAAAGAAAGAGTTATGTGTAAATAAAAAGGAGGTAACAGAAAAGAGTCATTGTAGCAATAAAATAGGAGTTGAAGGCTGAAAAAGCAGTGAAAGTACACAGATGTTGTTAAAAAGATTGCTTAGTGAAGAACAGTATACAGATACAGCTAATGGAGAAGTGGGAACATTCCATGGCAGCGTACAGACTAATTCTAGACAAAAAGGGAAAGGAGAAATGAGTGAAAAACACTCCTGACAGAAAGCACTGCTCTGAATGGGGGTAAGGGAACATGCAACAGCAAAGAAGGAAAGGCTCTTTGGCTTTATCAGGCTGTGAAAACATGCTTCCAACAAAATGAGAGTTGTTGCTACCTTTTAAATAGTTTCACAGGATCATACACTTAATTTGGGGATAAGTAGGTGACATTCAAAACTAGTTCTAGCATTAGAGACTTTTTCATGTTAGGATAAGACACAGACCTTACACAGCAGAAGAGGTTCACCTATGTTTTCTCTAAGAAATGTATTTAATTAATAATTTTTCTTTGCCCAGCCACAGATAACTTTGCAGTAGACGTGGGGAGATGCAGCTTCACTAAAACATTTACAATTTATGTTCAAATAACTGAAACTGATAAACAGAAAATTGCCTCTGTTGCATGCACTTCACAGTTTTTTGAAGTTTGTTTTCTTTTTCTTCCTTTATTTTTTCTTAAGAAAGAGTGAATCAGGCAGACAGGACATACCATAACAATCTGGTGTTCCTTGCCCTTCTAACATACCCGTACCTGAGACAAGGACTGGTAAAGCCATCTCAAAACACATTTTCAGTCTTTTTAAATCCAAAACATAACCTTTTAGTCCTTTCTCTCACTCTCTATACCATACCCAGGAGGATCCAATTCCACCCTCACAATCCCTTCAATCCTATCAGTTTGGAGCAGCCAAAGGGGTACCCAAATTGACAGCTATAGTAACAGCCCTCATTTGCAAAATAGCACGACATTTCAAACTGTGTTTCTAAGATTGCAAAGGCTTTATTTAAGGCTCACTAGGCTTTCTTTAAGGCATGAGACCACTGACTTTTAGGAAAGCTGACTGGGCAGCATTAATTCTCACTCCTTGTGAGAAAGACTGGGGCACTGCACCAGCATAGAGAACAACCAGAAACTATTAGGACTGACTGCTCTGATGCACAATAAGGATATTACTGCTCAGATAAAGAACAAAGACAGTATAGCAATTTACATCTTACATTTCAATAAGTGTAAATGCAAACATATAGTTTTCAAATACTAGGGTTTTTTTTCAAACTCCTCTAAATGAAACCATTGGTTTTTCAAGTCAAAACTGAAAACCTGTTGACTCAAATGTCAGTGACACTGACATTTTATCAGTTTAGGAACTCCTAACTGAAAACTCCTAACTGAAAACAAGGATTCTTCCTTTTACCAGCTGATGAAAAAGAAATAGAATACTGTAGATAAATCTAGTTTTTCTGACCTTTGCATCTCCTCTCGAAGGGCACAGAAATCGTATCACTGGAATTTGTAGCATCTGGCATTGCTCACAGCCAGTCTCTCTATTAGCAGTACATGCACCTACAGTGCTAAGAACCTTTTGATTTCTGTCCATACGAGGGCAATGAAAAGACACTCCCTCCTCTCCCAGCCTCTAAGAAATTATTGTTGACTTCTCAGTTCTTAGATATTACTGTTGACTTCTCTCTTCATTTCATAAAATGTCCATGCTTCTTGAAGCAGCTCATCAAGGCTCTCGTAACTTTCATAAACACACACCCAGCCATCCACTCAGAGCATTCCACGTGCAAGTATCTGCAACATCTAACTGGAGAATTCAATACTGAGGTGTGTGCCATATATAGCAATTAAGTTCTGTATGGGCACGTCCACTGACAATTGTGTTTTCATTTTTTTAAAGACAAGCTTGATGACTATGGTTAATTGAAATTTTTGAGTAATAGTTGAAGAGGATTTCTTTTTTTCTTTTTTCTTTTTTTAGTCTCTACTGCTTCACTCCTCTGCCTTTAATTAAGAAGAGATACAACAGAAAAAAAAAGGGGTTCTTTCAGTGCAATCTGGAAATGGTCAGCTCCTGGCTCAGTTCTTTCTCTTCCTGCAGACTCAAAAAGGTTGTTCTCCCCTGCTCAGAGCCTCTGAAGCAGAGTAGCTTGCCAGTGCTCTCTATGGGTGGAAATGGGCCTCAACCCACAGAGAGAAAAGTTCATGACCATGAGTGGCTTCCATCCGTGCTGAGGGTACACGAGAGGAACTCAGCAAAGGAAGTTTAGCAAGCAGAGAAAAGCAGAAACAGAATGGAAATACTAGAGCATAGAAAAAAAAATGTATTAACACAATATGTTACATAAATGTATTAACATCTAGTCCTACCATGAGTTTTTAATAGAATGTAGCTAAGTTATGAAGAGTCTGGGATCTTTTAAAAAAGAAATTATTTTACGCTCTACAGAATATGCCTTCCAGTGAATATATTTTTAAAATCAGCTCAAACTCTTTATTTCACCTCATCTCAAAACAGAAGTACTTCTAAGGACTTTTACCAGTAAAAAGTTCTGAAAATCTGCAGACTTACTGCTGGCAAGATTCAATGGCTGAGATTGGAATTAGACAAAAGTTTAAACCACAAAAAAGTCAGACAAAAAATGTTTATTATGAATAGCAAAACAAAACCATACTAATTAATCCAAGGATAAGGTAGGTTTTCTTTCACGTAGTCTTATCTATATATAAAATATTTCTAAATGACATCATATGACTCAATTAAGATAGAAGAGTAAAGATGAAATAATTTGGTGAAATGTCAAGGTTTCTGATAACCGGGCAGGGCAGAACCCTGTAACACTCCAGCTGGCCATAACAGCAACAGTGTGTGAACTCAGCAGGATTTGATACATTGCCTGTGTTTCCCTTGAAACAGAAACTTGCTGCTGTGTTCAATGCAAGTGGGACCTCTATCTTTTGGTTCAGGATACGGCAAATTATTCTGCCATACCTGGCGATGAATACTCAGGTCTCTGCACCTAGATCTCATTTTTAAGACTAGCATTTCCCAGGAAACCACAAAAATCTCATGTCTCATCAACGTTCAGCAGTCTTCTAACTGCTAGTGGCCTGCATTTGAAAAGCAAGCAGGAAAGGCACAGAGATTGTATCTTGCAGATCCTGAAATTCTCTTCCAAGAGACTTCAAGGAAGAAAGGAGAATGCTACTGATTACAACTAGAGACACTTGGGAGAAACTGGAACACAGGGAGAGGTGCTTTTTACAAATTTGAGAATAAATAATAAGCTAATTTAATGTTGCATCACCCACTCTCATCAATTCTAACAAGCACCTGAAGCAGCTCAGTGATGCTGAGTGGTGAACTGTGACAATGAACAGCAAACATTGACGACTGACCCCTTGCCTTAACCACTCAGAATGTGGTACACAGTAAAGCAGGGTCATGCTCCAGATTTTGGTATTATTAAACATCCAAAATATCAGTGGATGAGATGAGGGACAGAAGAGAAACTGAAGAAAGTTAGGTTTTCTATTAATACATTTCAAATGGTAATTTCCATCAGTATTAGACAGTACCATGAAACTTAACTGAGCCCAAGCACAAACACTCCTGAGAACTACAAGACCTGGCACTATCTGATGAGAAAATCAAAAGTCAGAGACTACAGCCTATCAAACAAAACAAAAAGTGAAAGGAAAAGCAGGAGCAATTGAAATTAATTTGACTTATAATAAAATAATTAAATACTCTCCTATGAAATAAATATCAACTTCGGGACAATTGGTCTATGCTCATTTTTATAATAGGTAGATGTGACAAAACTGACATTTAACTTTAGCACTGTGTAAATCTAGAAACTAAAAATCCCACTTGTGAGAATAAAAGAGGAAAAAACCCCACATCCTTCATGACAATTCAACAGCAATGACTGAATGTAGGGTATTGAGGAATATTTAACATAATGACAGTTACGTATTCAACAGAAACCAGACTTACTCACTTATCACACAAAACTGCAGGTTTGCTATAAGCAGCAGTAATAAGAAATGACACCTTTAAAGCATGTAAGACAAATCTAATTTCATTTAAGTGAAGAAGCAATAAAATTTAGGTATGCAGGTAAATATTTACAGTAGAAACAAGACAATTCTTACAGAGACTTAATTCTGAGCAGAAATGCTACACAATCTCAGCTAATCCCCAGTGTGGTTAGCACTGAATATTTAACTCTATGATAAGAGGAAACATGTCAGAACTTAGGTCTACTGCTAACTCTTAAAAGTTCAACACACCAAATTCCAAAACAGGAAACTGTTTACAACTTTACTTTGTACTTTCCCTAAAGTCAACTGCAAAGTCAGTTCATATGTAAGACTGAACAGAAAAGATCAGAATACCACTTGATCATTTTAACCTGAAATATTTAGAACATACAGCAAATCCTGTCCCATCCTAAGGACTCCTACACATATTTATGTCATACTGTACATCAGTATGAGAAAGTCAAACACAATCTTTGAAAATAGATGGCAGACACATTACAACTGCTATCGACTGCAAATAGCAGACCTGACAGATCTTCCCTCAATGTAGAATTAGTGACCCATGCCATGTTTATACAAAGTAAATTTTCCACAAAAGCAATCTCAAAAGTATTACTTTAATGAAACTTTAATCAACGATATGGGCAGTGCATTTCATTTTCTTAAAGACTGCATTTGAGCATGTTGCACTGAAGCACAAGATACAAGGTCAGTTAAATGAGGAGTAAAGTCAAGTTTGGAAGAACACATGGCTATTTCATTGCTTTCCTTTTGGCAAAGCGATTCCCATCTTTATCCTTCAAACACATGGCTGTCGTGACTCATCTTGAAAAAGCAGTGCTTGACAGTTCACAGGACTACTTCTTAAAATCATTAGCAAATAACCTTTAATATGAGACTTATGAGTAATTTAGATTTTTACATATCGCCAGTCTCAGGTTCTTAAGAACCTACATTTTCTAAGCTCCAAGTTAATAATGCTCCAAGTTAATAATATTGTTTAAGCCATTTGTCTTGAGTGAAGCAAATATCCTTTTGAGAAGAAATCTGCCAAGTTTAAATTAACTGTCCTTTCTGCTGTGCAATTCCTTCCCCAAAACTAGAGTGAAAACAGGCAGGGCATGTAACAAGACAAGAAGAGCTCAAAGAAAACATTTTGCTGGCAGTTTTAACAGCAGTATGGCAAAGACACAGACGATTTGAAATAATCTGGACATAAAGTCATATTTTGCCTTCAAAGGTCAGAAATGCAACCACAATCCAACACACAGTCAAAGCAACTGTGAGAGAACTGATGTACTCTGTTCCTGAGCTACACGTCCACCTGAGAAGCAGGATGCCCCAACAGGGCCACCTTGAACTCCAAGCACATGGCCACTACTGTTGTCCAAAGGCAATCTAGCCTCACTTGCTAAAAAATATTCCAAGACCATCTTGTGACTTTGTTTTGTGATGTGCATTTGCATCAACCAATTTGCAGATGACACTGTAGTGCTAATTTTGAATGATAAAGTCATGCAGGGTCCTGGACATGGGAAGGCTGATTTTCTCTTTATTGCACATGTGACCAGCAGGTCAAGGGAGGTGATTCTCTCCTACTCTGCTCTCGTAACACCTCATCTGGAGTCCTGCAACCAGCCCTGTGGCCTCCAAAAGAAAGGACATGGACCTGATGGAGTGAGTCCAGAGGAGAGCCACAAAGATGATCAGAGAGCTGGAGCACCTCTGCTGTAAAGACAAAGAGAGTTGGGGTTGTTCAGCCTGGAGAAGTCCCCAGGAAGCCTTCTAGAGCCTTCCAGTACCTAAAGTGTACTGGAAACCTAAGGAGGGACTCTTCACAAGAGCATGCAGAGGCAGGAGAAAAGGAAATGGCTTTAACCTGAAAGAGGGAAAGTTTGGATTAGATATTGGGAAGAAATTCTTTACTATGAGAGTGACAAGATGCTGGAAAAGATTGCTCAGAGAGGTTGTGGATGTCCCATTCCTGGAAGTGTCCAAGGACAGGCTGGATGGGGCTTTGAGCAACCTGGTCTAGTGGAAAGTATTCCTGTCCATGCAGGGGAGTTGGAACAGGATGATCTGTAAAGTCACCTTCACCCAAAAGCATTCCATGATTCCATGATGTTATGGGAGTTGTGATACTATTGTTTTGGACAGACAATGTGATAACCACTCATATTTTTGAAAATGCTTCTAACTTAACTCAGCAGAGCCAAGGTTTAGGGATAATCACTTTACTCCCAGAAGAGAGCCTGACAGGAGTGGATACAATGAAATTTAAGTGAACTGAGGCCATGAGTTAACACTAAAGGGAGCTTTGTTCTCAAGCTGCCGTGATTCTCTTGATGAGCATGTTTGACACTGCATCTGCTTGCTGACATTGCAGTTCAAAAAAAGTTAAGGTATTGGGGGGCTGCTGAAGGATTGTTTTTTTCCTTGAAAGGCTTCTGGAAAAAAATCCCACATTTCCACTTTTTAAATTTTATGTGGGAGGGGGTGCAACATACAATGATGACCATCCAGAAATGTAAGTCCTTCTAGATCAAGAGGAAAAAATATCTACAGTAAAATAAATTTTACAGACAGTGTTGAGACACCAATAAAGAAAGGCAAATCTATGTCCCTATCAGCCAAGAGAGATGCAATTTCATAAATTACCTGCTGCCTGGAGACTTTGGATTTAATGCAATTCTGAACACACTGGCTGTCAATACTACATAAATGTATATACAGTGAGCACTGGGGGCACATTTGAGAACCCTTTTTGAGAGAAGCAACAGTGGAGAGCACCCAGCAGAAGCAATGACTGATGTGTTGGAAATTAATTAACAGGGTCAATTAAAATACCTCAACTTTAGAAAATCAGGTAATACAAGACTACAGCTCCTGTTGCAGTCCTGTTCTACTCTACAAAAGTGTGGTTAAAAAAAAATTTAAAATCCTGTGGTCCCAATATTATTTTATGACTTTAAATAATTCATAATACAAGGGGAAAAACAGCAAAGGAAATATTGAGCTGAGTATCCCCTACATAACAGAGCATCCCTTACATAACATTGACACTAACATTTTGCATTTGCAATAGAGATAATAAAACAACCCCAACAAATAAGGAGAAAGAAGTGACAAAGTACCCATTTAGGGTTCAGGTTCTTAGGAAGCTTCCATGACACAGTATCCCTGCAACTTCTATACAACTTCAATACATCACACTCACTTAATATCTGTGCTACATGTAAATTAGATTAATTACTTTTATAAATATATAGCCTGCAGTACCTTAGCATTCTTAAGAGTCAGAGTGGTGGGTAGATAAGAAAAATCAGACTAGCCAAGACATCAGATCCTACCAGCTGTGGAGAGGGCTAGATGAAAGTATCCAATAAATACAAAGGCCATGCAAAACAATGCCTGAAGTGTAATGGAAGAGAACCAATACGGAAGGCAACACAAAGGGAAATACTTCCAAGCAGATGGCTCCTTTTAACCAGACACTTTATTATGGTCTAAAAGTACAGTCTTCTAAGTGAAATGTATTGATATGTAGAAGCAATTATTTTTAACAGTTTTCTGAAAAAGCTCCTACTTGGGAAGAGCAGAGCTTTCTTTCACCATCACAATCTGAAAAACTAAAATGTTTTTAGTAACATTTTCCGAATCTTTCCTACTGGACATGACTTCAGCTGTAAAACTGCCCTTTATCCAAAAGTGCAGTAGAGAACCAAACGTATCCAGGAGTCTGTTACCTCCAAGATGAGTTTTAAAACCTCTGCAAGAACCCCCTTGCCCCTATTGTCAGCACTAGAAAGTCTGTGCCTATCCCAAATAGTTAAAAGCACTTTTATATTTAGCTGGATACAAATTTGACCTAATATTTGGACTTGAATTAAAGCCCAAGCACTTCAGATTTATGCTAATGTCACAGACCTCATTTCTAGGTAATTTAAGTGTGCTCCACTGAAGACCCTTCGTTACACTCTTCAGAGGCCAAAACTGTTACAGAGAAACCAAATTATTAAAGGAGCACATGTCAGCAAGAACATGCAGAGGAGTTCTAGAAAAACCTGTGCTAGCTGCCTACTGATTTCCAAGTACAGTTGAGAATGTTCACACTGAAGTGTAAAGGCCTTGCAACAAGCCTATTCATGCTTTCTGCATGCTTTATATCTCTACCTATACTGAAGATAAGCTATACACACACACACATTTAACACATGTCCAAATTAATAAAATAAATAATGTAAACAGTAAGCAGAGAACACAACTCTTTTGATGACAAGTAGGACCTACAACAAATCCTAGGAAACATACTAAAAGAAAAATCAGTTTCTTTTAAAGCACACTGCTGGCATGCAAATTAGAAAACAAACGGCTACAAGCACTAGCAGTAATCTCTTACCCTGTAGTAACTCTACCACAATTTTGATGCCATGAAACTCTACTTTGCTTACTCCAAAACCCAATATTTGCCTCACCTATGACTATTATTTTTGGTCTTCTCGTATTCATTCTTTATTTTTAAAATGTTTATTATTTTGAAAACTACATCTGCACCTCTCAGACAAAGCTGGATATTAACAGTTGAAACCAATCCCTTGGAAAAACCAAAGTTTCAATATTATCACACACTCATACACATAAAATTATATTAGATTTCATACAATGAACACTTTTTTAGGTAGAGCTGTGAAGGTATGACTTTTATTCTCAGGAGAAAAAGGAACAGACAAGATATCTATAACCTTACAGTCTGCATGCTGTGCATGTCATGTAGCAATAAATAATTCATATTTTGACCTTATGGGATACCTTTTACTCATGGATTTCAAAGAGCTTTTGCAAAGGTGGATATATGTTTTATTATCAGAAGTTTATAGATCTTAGCATAAAGAGAGACATAAAATTACCTATTCAAGGTCATTTAGTAAGCCAGGTGTATTTAAGTGGGTAGTATCAGGCATTCTGCCTTTTTGGTTCAGGATGCAACTTACAGGGGCACTGAGAACAGCCAGATACTGCCTTAAATGTCAATTAAACCTGCAAAAAAGCATGATGGATGTTATCTCTGTAAAATTACAGAAAATCTAAACATATTCCTGGGTGAGAAAGGAAAAAAAAATTACTAACTCTAGGTATGTGGTAGCAGGATAGCACAGGAATTCTCCAGAATAATCTTACGCAAGCATTCTGGAAAGGGCATTGGATTCACAGGCAGAGCTGTCAGGATCTGCTAAAGAGGGATGAAAACAAAGCTGTCTTCCTCCACAATGAGATTTTCTTGGAGACCATACCAGTTATCAGAATGAAGCTGAAGAAAGCAGTAGCAGTTCTAGTATACTACAATAAAAATTGTACAGAAAGGTGAACAGTAGAAAATAATACATTTTAGAAAGACTGATTATATTTCCAGCAACATTCCCAGAAGATACACTACCAGGATTTAAGGTATGTAAACCAGAACTAACCACATTAACTATTCTAGTAAATATTCTTTATATTTTCATTTGCCAAAAAAGAAAAAGAAACAAAAAAAATATTTTAAATAATAAAACCCACAAACACAAATGCAAAAAGCTTGGTATAGAAAAAAACTCCAAACTGACATATAAATATGAGAACATTTGTGAGAAAGTAGCACTGGGAAGACAGTTTGTTAGTTAACACCACAGCAATAATGCTTTGGCTTAAGTATTTAAGTCCTGCAATTCTCTGAACTGCCTTACCTAACATTAAGTGCAGGGCTCCATTCATGGCCTTAACTGTAAGGATTACATGGGAGTGCTATCTTCAAGCAATCTCAGAATGTTTTTAACTTTTCAGGATGGAGTCCTTATGTTGTCTCAGGCTGCTGAGAACTTAGAAACATGTAACATGCATAAATTATCTGTTCAGCTGCCCTCTGAAGCGCAGCAGTAGTACGACCCAAGGTCCTTATGTGTTAGCCAAGAAAGATAACACAGAAATAAGCCTTGGGTTGTTTCTTTGTATTGCTTGTGTTTGTTTGTTTTTTTCCCCAAAGAAAGAAGGTACTATAATCTTCCACAGAGGGAGCTTACTCTGTTCTAATAACGTGCTGTTTAAACAAACCAAAGATTTATATTTTACAGGGGGGAAAAAATTATCACCACTGTTATCACTATTGGCTTACAACAATTGGTAGCAAAACAGTATTTCATAAAAGGTCAGCACTTCGAAGCTAGATTTAACTAACACCACCACTGAAATGTTTCCTTTACATAACATTAGGTTTTAAAAAGAAAGAAAGCAATCACACACTCCTTATTCTGTATGTACCAAAATGAGGTAAACCCAAAACCTAGTTACTGGCAAATCGAACTATCATGGGGAGAAAAAAAAACTATCCTGACATGTCTATGCAGTCAGAATGAAATGGAGTTTAAAGACATACAGCATGCACTTAGAAAAGACAGATTTGCCAGAATTTTCCTGGGATTAATTAAAGGCGAATCATTTTAAATCTTTCTCTTCTTCCCAAGCCTCTCCAAGCTGAATTTACTCCATTTAGGTAACAAATGCAAAGTAAGCAGGACGGCATGTGCTGTTTTCAAATCAGAAAAGCAATCTGGTTTAGAGAATTTTTTAAGCTTTCAAAATACAAAACCATTCAGAAGACCAAACAAAATACATTCCTCAATTCCTTTGTGCAAGCGGAGTCCTTCAGACAGACAACAAAATGTGCCCCTCATGAATAATTTCCTGGACAAGATTTACAAGAAACCCTCAAAAGTCTTGATGTTCATGCTGCAGAAATATTTGATGTAATGGAGAGATAAGCAATGCTTCTTGTTGGAGCCGAGTCTCTGATTCCCCTACCCTACAGCTGGTGTGTTAACAGGAATATCTGCAATGAGGACTGGGATAAACACAAGCCTCTGTGCAAGAGGTTAGGGACAATCACCACAAATTGCACGTGTTTCATCACACTTTGCCCCATACCTTCTCCATATTTAAGCTCCTTACCTTTTTTTCACTGCTACTTTCACCACCTGTGCTTAAGCAGAAATTATTATAAGCTTATTAGCTGTAAGTGGTCACGTCTACAAACATGGGGAAGGGTTGGTGCCAATCAGCTTTCACTAATCTGCACCCTACCAGTGATCCCACTGCTCCTCAGGATTGACTGTCAGGAGGTCAAAACCATTCCCTGAGCCAACAGGGGCACGAATGTCATGTTCCTGTCTCCCTCTCTTCTACTGAAGGCATGTATCAACCTAACTCCCATGTCTCATGGAAAATGAATGTGTCCAGTTACTTCTTTCATTTTGGAGGCATTTGTTATGTCACAGACATTGTGCAAAGCCAGAGATCTTCACAGCTTAGGTGAGGAGGAGAGAAAATTTTGGAAGATCTGCAGATCTCCTCACGCATTTACAAATGAAGAGTAGCAAATTCAACACTTTCTTGTAACAAATATTTCACCTTGATTTTGATACTTTTTGTGGGGGGAAAGAAAATAGATCTAAATCTAAACCTTGTCTACGTTTCCACTAGCAACTGAAATGTATTAAAAACCCCCTGTGCTTTTAGCTAGGTCTGTATGGGCAAATTACGGCTTTTATCCTCCAATTACACAGCCAGCAACTTAGCTTGGTGAACAGCACGAAAATAGCAGTGTTATACTACATACTATAACAATATTCTGTGTATTACTTTATTTGTAATGATTATACAATGGTTTACTGACAACTTAAAAACTTCTCAATATCCAAAATACTCTTGTGAACAATAGTTCATTTGCAGAAACCTAAATATTACTGGTAGGGCGGTGATGATGCCCTCCTGCCATAATAATTTCAAACCCAAATTAAACCAGGTAAGTACCAACACAGGTGAGCAATACCTTGAGATAGGACAACAAGGAAAGGTTCCACTAGGTTTGGAAAGCTGTCTTCTGGAGGCAGAAAAAGCCCACGATTATACTTGGATCTGTATGCAAGGTGCGGTCTTAGAACCAACAGCTTTTGTCACTTACTCTTTCAGAGCACATACAAAAGAAAACTAAGTGAGGTATTTAGATAACACTAAAAGGAAACTGAGCTTACCCTTATTGCACACAGGCGTTTCACCTACTTACCAAAGGGTAGATAAGAACTTTTTTGAGCCACTCATAATGGAAACCTTCGTACTCAGCTTTGAGCAATACTAGAAGAGTCATTTTAACTATTTTATTTCCAGCAATGATTAGGAAATGCGAGTATCTCTCTTATACTGTGGCAAGAAATAATGATCAGAATTAAAAGCATATGCAGGCATTATAAAGCACAGGTCACTGTTACAGGTTTAACATACCCCTCAGTTTGGTTGATGTGTTAATAGGTTTTACATTTTAAAGCAGCATACGGGGTATTCATCAGGTAACTATAATTGTTCAGGATATTTCAGGTACTGGAATACAAGACTAGTTATTTACATAATAGCTGTGAAAAGTGCACATTCTTCAATTAGATTTCTATTTTAATCAGTGAAACTGTGGGAATAATCCCATAATATTTCAATAATGTTTCAATAATAACATTTCAGTAATAATGCTTCAATACCTTTTTATACTTCAAAAAGAACAAAAATATAACTATACAAAACTCAGGATATTCTGGTTCTGAAAATCACTTTCTTTCCAAAGTATGAACCCCCCTCCCCTTTAATTAATTTCCCTTTCTACATCACACATTAAGAATAATCTTTTTCCATAGAGTTCATTTTGGTTTTTGCATTTCAAAAGTACAACAAAATCAGAATACCTCTATGAGGTTGGTACTTATGAGGCAGAAAGCTGACAATAACTGCCCCCCTATTTCAGGTGGAACAGCTGTCATGCAAAGAAGCCCTAATTCATTAAGGTCATGAGCACAACAGACAACCACCTCACACTGAAAAATTATGCTACTACCTTTCGATGAAGGATACTCAATTAGGTTTTAATGAGGTCTGTGGGGTAACCCTGCCAGCCCACTATCTCTGGCAGAGGCCACTCTAAGCCCCCCAGCCCAGGCTCCACAGGGAGCATAGGGCAGCACTTGTGGTTGTGAGCCCACTCTGAAGATCTGGAACATAACAGGTCCAGGCAAATTTTGAGTGCAGCTCAAACCTGGTGATCTGAAAGCTGCTCATCTGTAAAAGAGGGGAAAGCACCAGTGGGATTTTTAACTGACCTAAAGTTTGTTTTGGGAGTGGGGTTTTTGTGTGTGAGGGGGATTGTAAAACTGTAGAAGGAATTAATCTACGACAGTGTGTGCTGTTTGACATTTGAGGAGAGTAGTTTTCATTTCACTGTATTTTAACAACCAGAAAAGTTTCGAAATCTTGTGTGACCAGATCAAACTCATGTAGTAGCAGTCACTGAGCTGTTTAAGTGCCTAAAAGCTTGCAGCAGCACCTCTTTGCTACAGGTACAGACATGGCTAAAATGAAGACAATTGGTCTACAAAAAAAAAAAAAAAAAAAGGAATTACACCCAGCAGTCTATGTACAGTGCAAGTTTCAGCATGATTTAAAAGAAAAAAAAAAAAAGGCAAATCCAACCAACCACGCTTTATCAGTGTTTAAAAATTCTCCCTTCCTCCAAAGAGCATTTTCTAGTATCTTATTTAGCTTACTACCATATGCTTGCAATTTCTACTCTCCATAGAAGCCATTCTGAAAAACCGAAGGAAAATTTTTGTGAACCACAAATATAATAAAATAACCCCCTCCACGAAATGGTCTAAAAAGCTTGGATTGCTTCTGCTCCACCTCCCCACATCTGGCACTCGCATCAGATTACAGGCCAGAAGGCAAGGCAAAGCGACGGGAAGGGAGATAGTGGCTGGATCAGAACGAGAAGGAAGCGTGCCTTCTATAACTCACTCTTTTCCCAAATGCCGATACGTCAAAGCACGACAGAAAAAGCAACCGCGGGAAGAAGTCTGCACACGTACATACACGAGGTACACAAACATCCGACAGGCACTGAATTACACAAAATACGGCCAGAAGACTTCAGTCTGTGCCAAAAGTGCAACTGGCCTTCTGATTTTGTAACTGACAAAATTTACAGGAAATGGGCAATCATTGGTTTCTAATTCACAACACTTTCACTTCTTCTAATTTGCCACGTATTTCACAGGCACAACAAAACCAAAAGACACTGAATTATCCAAACGCCACAGTCTTGTCAAATAAGCGGTCTATTGATTGGTCTGTTTGAAGTTTAAATTTTGCAGACTTTAAACTGGTCTAAAACTCAACCAGGAAGACGCATGAATCTACACAAGAATCCAAGGAGCTGATTGGGAGTGTTCTCTCTGGAACCACATTCTCCTTATCCCTTCAAGCCTGCATCAGCAGCACAACAGCATAAAAACTTGCATTGAGTCTTTCAAACTTAGCAATAAATCTACTGCAATCTGAATTATCGAAATTATTCAGACAGTTCAAATGATTTTTTTGTTCCAAATGGACTCTGGCACACTGGTCAGGAACTCATCGAGTCAAACACGAGCAACAAAAGTGAAATTCTCCTTGCCAAGCTAATTGATGGCCCTACGAAAACAAAACGCAACTGCATATTCAAAACTTTCAAAGACGCAGTGTATCAGAGTTGCAGAGCGCCTTCCCCTCAGAGCCTGCTGAAATATGATCGTAATTGCTGTGAAAGGGCGAGAGACCGACTATACGTTAAATCCTGCCATCTGTAGGTGCTTTGCACAGTTCCATTTGCTGCTGCCGGGTCAAAAGTTTACCCTATTTTCACTTGTTCATAACCAATCACACAAGCCTCTGCTATGCGTAATCTTTGACCTACTCTCAAAGCAATTTTTGTATTATATAGTCATATGATTACACTGAAAAAACCCACACATTTTATTAAGAATACACTTCTTGTTGGTTAGCTTTATAATTATTATTATTTCCATATTCAGTAAGCGTACTGTACTGGCCTTGTTCTTCCCAGTTAACTCCCTTGGAGCACAATCATAGAGCCATGAATTCTCCAGCGTTTCTGGCTAGTTGCAATCCAGATCCACAGGCAAAACAGAGCTGGAAAGCATTCACAATATGTGTCATTTTAGAAATAAGGGGAAAGAACTGCTTGATTTGTACTAATAAGGAGAAAAGATGTTTTGTAAACATTTAAATTAATGTTCATAGTGAAAATGAAACATGTTTCTGAAAATTAGGATTACCATAAGAATATGCTATATATTTACCTTAAAAACTAAATATGCAAAAATATACTTCATGAAAACATTCATGTTACTGATATTATTATTATTAAATATCAAGGGAACAAGCAGTTTCATGAACAACAGAATTAATTAAGCCTCATCTCCCACAGATTTATACCTCCTGGTTGGTTGACTTTGGTGTCTAGAAAGGTGAAAGCTTTGAAGGAAGTTTTTCCCACAGCTGGGACATTTGTTTAAAGCCTCTCTTTTCCCATCACTAGGATTCCCAGACAACTAATAAGATTATTTCATGCTGCAACCTTTCCCTTTACCAGGGCACCTTTAGGTGGTTCCACCTATACTCAGCTACTTATTTTCACAAAACCTGCAGGATCTGAATTTCAAGATCTCCACTGTGCCAAAAAATGTGGTCAAAATCAGCAAAAGGTTCAAAAGCTAATGAGGAGAGTTGAAGGGATGTGTGTGCATCTACACAAGTGTCACCTCATGAGCCTTGTTTCTGTAGGAAAAGAGGTTAAAAATAAAAGAGAATATTTGACCTTCTTACTATTTCACAGAAAGCTAACTTAGAAGGACCCAACTAAACAGCTAGCTATACTAATAGATCACCAAAAAGTAATGCCATAATATTTAAATCCATCTTGTACATTTTGCTAGACAGTTTTTAAAGAAAAACAGACATATGGGCCTCGTTTAACTTGTAATAAAAGATAAAACCAGATACTTTTCCACAGGTATGTATTTTACTGTAATCTATGAATTGTGATAGATTTGTGACGTTTTAAATTATTTTTAATGTAGCATTTATACAAGTGTGTCCAGTGTTCAAGAATATAAACACAAGTCAGCACTTGCATGAATAGTTACATTGCTCCATTTCACATTTGACTCTTAGTTGCTAAACCCTTCCTAAATGTAACAAGAGAATATAAACCAGCCCTTGCCATTGCCATCAGCAAAGCAATATAAACCAGAGAATAATCAATCAAATAATAGCATTAAGCCACTTCCAAGCAGGTAATAAAATATGCTCAAATACAAAATTCTAATAGTTATGAAGTCAAATCATTTACAATGAAACAGAATAAAAATTACCCCAAATAAATAAATCAAGACGTAGATTTGAAGGCAACACCACTCTACCATCTCACCTCTTTGGTATAGCAAAGATCATAGGACTTAGCAGCTCTTACAGCAAAGATCAGGACCTTAGATGTGCAAAGCACATCTCTTTAGAATATTATACACAAAGTCATACATCACTTCCATAAACTGATCAGTCTAAGCCAGTGAGATGTCTGGAAAACAGAAAAAGCCACTGATAATGCTTCATTTTTGTAGAGACAAAAATAAAAACCAAAGTGAAATAGAAGTCAATATTTTAAAGCAATGGAAGAGGTTTATCTAACTGGCAAACACAGTGACATATGCCAGACTCTAGTGATCAGATACTTGACAAAATTCTATACAACAAGATGTTTCTTATACATATTGTATACATAAATAGAAAAAACTAATAAACTGTGTGCACATATACACAGAGCATTCAGACATCTGTTAGCAGGGCTGATATCACCTATGATCCAGGCCAGGAACAAGTGAATAGCCTTGCCCAGGGGAAAGCAAGATGGATGCTGTTACAGGAATCCTATTCCACTCAGCTTATCAGCAGCAAAATGAACAGCACAAAAAGCCCAGTATAAAAGAAGAAGAAAAGGCAACAGAACTGACTCTTAAGAACACAAAGGGGAAGGCTGAAGGTACTTAAAGGTATCTACAACATGTCTAAACACAGGAAAGTTTTTCACCTTGGCAGAACAGTCTGATCTAGAGCAGACCTCAAACAACTAGAGCCACAACTTATCAGGAGATAAAAAGACTGAAGAAGTGAAGTTGAGAATTCAGGAAACCTGACTCAAACCCCAAAGTGATCCAGTAGCATGGAAATGCTGTAAAGCCACTCAGTACATTTGTGCACCTCTTCTAATTTTCTTGCAATGCAAAAAGTGATTTTAGAAAGCTTGCAACTGAGCATGAATTTATATTACTCTCTATTACTTGGACAATTTGGAGATCTTGGTAATGTGGTTAGTTCACTCATATGGGCCCCATTCCTGATAAGCAGAGATCTTTCATGCCAGAGCCAGAAACTTCACAGGAACCTGATGAGGCTCAGGGGAATTTAAAAGTACCAGGATTTTATGTAGGTCCACAGAGCAATGACATGACGGATCTGTGATGCAGAATTTTTTCTTTCATTTTTATACAAGAACAACAACCCTACTATACAATTAGAGATCAGGTCAATTGCAGTAACTCCTTACAACCATGCATATATTTCCATTTGACTGTATTGGAATTAAGGGATCTAGATTATTTTTATAGATACACATACACAAAAGTAACCAGTTTTTTCTACCATCAGATGATTGAATTATAGTAAATTGAGATCTTAAAGTTACCATCCAATTTGTACATGATTTTTCTGTTTCATTTTCACCTGAAACATTTTCATTAGTACAAGACCCTAATGATTTTCTAGGTGTGAAAAATCTTAAAACAACGAATCTGAAAAAAGAAAAGTTTTAAAAAAATATAAATCATATAAAAATCTAAATCTTAATTTTGTATTTAACCTTATGATGATAAAAACATACAATCAAGTGTGGAGACAATTGTTAGAAGTATTTACTTTGGATGATCTGCACAGATTAAAAAGGTATTCAGTGCTCTCATGTAATGGATATGCGTATTATCTCAGGATAATGAAACTTTTATAGACTACCACTGCATGACAATGAAGAGTACACATACAATTTTATATATTTTATTAATATTATTATTGTTTTATATGTATACAGAGCTTTCCACTGTCCCATATTCTTTTCAGGTTTAATAGTTACAGTCCCAGATGAATCTTGTAGTTCTCCTAAAAGGCAATATAAAACTATAATATCAAAATCCACTCAAAAATTAGTATTTGACTTCTCAAATGGCAATTAGAAGTCTGAATCTGAATTACTTCAAATGCAAATAAGGTGCTTTCTATATGGCACAGGAGCTTCTAGTTGATAAGGGCATTTTTAATGAAGTGTTTCAAAGGATGTGGTTTTCTATTAAAAGAGGTCATCTATTACAAGGAGTTAGCAATTCTGTTTCAGTGGTTGGCTGCAGAACCTCCCACCAGCTAATTCTCACAGACTTCACTTCCTAGTCCTTGGGGTAGTCACCAGCACGGCTAGCCTGCACATGCCACAAGTAGCCATCTTAGAAACATTATCAAGATATTATCACGGAAATAAAGCCAGGCCACAGGAGAAGGGAGGCTCCTCCACTTCCTCAGAGCCAGCCCTCTAAACTGGATTGCCTTCAATGCAGTCCAGTTGCTGGGCAGCATTTGCTGCAGCGAAGCTGCACTCCATCTCCTTTGGTAAAAAGCAGAGCAGATGGAAATTTCCTGTAGGCTGGTCTTGGCCCAGAGACCACTGTTTGGACGATACTCCTCCACGAATAAGAGCAATCCATTCATTGCAACAAGCTGACTGGCCCTACTGTCCTCTTTTACAACACAGCTCGGTCCAATCCCTTCAGTCAGTGATAAAACACAGCGCAATGTGAGCACATTTCATCGCCTGTGCCCGGGTAGGAACTAAGCCATGAAGGAAAATATGGCCATGTCACGCTAAGCAAAGAAACACATGAGTAACTCTGGCAAGCACCTAAGATAAGGCTTTTCTGAATGGCTAAAGGTAATGTTATATTGATGTTATGATAAATTATTACCTACGGACACAGAGTAAGCAGACACCGCAGCAGAAGCTGTGCAACCATACTCTTCAGAGTGGCAGCTGTATGTTCTTCTCTTAACATCATTGGAAGATAAGAA
This sequence comes from Brachypodius melanocephalos, assembly GCA_013398615.1. Classification (NCBI taxonomy): domain Eukaryota; kingdom Metazoa; phylum Chordata; class Aves; order Passeriformes; family Pycnonotidae; genus Brachypodius; species Brachypodius melanocephalos. The sequence continues at coordinate 24,245,017 of VZSR01001685.1, forward strand.
TAGAAAGAAATCCTTTACACAATAAAAAATGTTATAAACCTGTCATGTCCTGAAAGTTTCCAAATTTTATTTAGAATGAAAGAAACACTTCAATATGTGTAACCACCATGGATTTTTCACAAGATTCAAAGGAGCTCTCACTTTCTTTAATCTTCCCTTGTCTGTCCATCATTGCTAAAACACCATGGAGCTCAAAGCAGAACTCTGTCCTGATTTCTGCTCCCTTTGCTATCACTGTTGTACATATTTTGTTTGTTATGCACAGGCTGCTAAGACTGTTTTTCCAAACTCCACTCAAACATGAGTCAAGGTGCTGATCATTGATGTAGCTTTTCTGGTTGTTCCAGTGACAACAAAATGGGCTTGCCAGCTTTTCCTGAAGAAATTAAAACATTAGAATGGGATGAAATAGTCCTTTTAAGGCATAAAAACAAAAGGTGGTCACTATGAATTTATGAAATTTCACTATTTATCTGATAGTTGAAGAGGGAAGCCGGGAAAGGGAAGAGAAACATTCTATATTATGTTTAGGACAGAGGAATCTTTGTTGAGCTCTGCCTAAGGGTTTCTCACAGGGCTTTGCAAAAGTGCTACCTACCACATGAAGAAAAGTTGCACTCTCAATCATTGTATGCACCCAGTGTTGCAGCTTCATTTTCTGCAGTGCTTCCCAGTAGAAAATCTGGGTGAGCAAACTTTCCCTGGAGAAGCTCCTCAATAGTCCTTTCCAGCAAGCAGAGTACATGGGAAATATTCAGTAGGTATTTGCTGCTCAAGTGCATTATATCAGCAGAGACAGAGAGTGTGACAGGCCTTGTCTGGATGAAAAGTTAGGGCTCTCTTCGAAGGCTCTTCAAGCAGCCTAAAGCATATTTAAACCAACCCAAGAGTGTATGGGAACAGAAGAGGAACTCTTTCTTATCCTTTTGTACTCATGCTTTTCTGTCACACTAAGTGCATGAGTAGAGTCAAAGGCAGGATGGCTGAATTAACTCAGAAAAAAGCTGTCCAAAAAAGCTGAGCAATCAGTCCTCAAAAAATTAATGATAAAAGACTTTGAATAAAGCCAATTTGTAATGGAATGTAAGAAGGGAAGTCCCTAAAGAGAAAAACTGTCTACCAGCTCTGCAGCAGGTTTTGCTGCCCCATGCAGTTTACCATGGCAAGATGCCAACTTGGCAAGGCTCGCTCCTCTCCAAGGAGCCTGGCAGAGATCCAGCCACACTCACAGGTCTCATTGCTGCTGCCAAGCTTGAGGGGCAACTGAAGACCCTCTTCTGTGAATCTGCAGATCTGGTTGTGACTGGGGATATTTGTGTTTCAAAATGTTCTTAACCAAGTCAAGTTCCCTCTGTGTTTATACAGTGACTGAACAGGCGAAACAGAATACTTAACCCAGCTACAGAAATGAGCCACAGATTGTTAATTATATGGCTATTTGCACTTTGACTGGAAGAGGAAGTAAGCTGGTTATAACTACTTTGGGCTTTACTCCTGCAACTGCATTGAAACCACATTTATGACAGCTGAAACTATGCAATTTTATATAAATGTAGGCGCTTCCTGTTTTTGAAACAAGTCGTGGTCTGCTTGCCCTTACCTCACAGTAACGTCACTGGAATCAGAATGTATTAAAAGTGCATAGTTTTACTGACTTTATGAGCTTATTTTGCTAATTATTTTAAAATGTGTAGATAAAATGCATATTTTGGACTACTGCTGCCAAGCATATCTATTCTTAGGACCTAGCTGTGCTCCTTAGGCAATAGGAACCACATATTTTTCACGTGTGAGACTGAACTGCCCAGCTATCTCTGGGGCGTGCTCAGTCCCTGGTGATGTGGTCATGGTCACTCTCAGATGAGGAGGCAGGTGTGTCACACTCTCCCAGCAGGCAGGCTGCACTCTGAACTTCACGTGCAGGCAGACCTAACTTTTTCCATTCAATATGCAGTATTACAAGTAATTTGTAATAGCAGCAATAACAAAAAAAAAATTATTTTGCACAGTGTAGTGTTCATTCTTCACTGTGGCACGTATATGTTTAATTTTACAGACAGTGAGCGTGGGGAGTAACCACAGCCTTACTGGCATAAATTGAAGAAAATCACAATTTGACTAGAAGATAATTTTGAAAGTATTATTTAACAATCCTAATAGACAGGAGCACGTTTCCTGCCCATTTCTCTCATTTTGCTTATTTATGTTAGCTGGAACTCACAAACCAAACTTCTGCAATGAGTATGATTACATACATCAGCACTCTTGCTTTTCCAGTACAGTCATTTTCCTACGAGATTACAGAAGGAAGACTGATCCTACTGTTCAAGTGGAAAGCAAAAGGATATCCAGGAATTCCTAATGATAAAATGTGGTGATTCCTACCAAAAAATCCACACACACCCCATTTAATTTACAGTGTATTCCTCCAGATTTAGTTTGGGACATACTGCTTGAGAGTCAGGTATCCCCATAAATCCAAGATATTTACAGTCAAGATGGCCGAAACGCTCAACAGAGAAGGGGCAGCATTTCTACCACCTTTGTTTTGCTCTCCAAGACCACAACCACCAGATTTCAGTAATTTCATACCATCAGATCCCACCCTTTAGCTTTAAGAACTCACCAGCTTCACAGTGCTAACAGTGAACAATTACAGACCTCTTAGTCTCATGCTGTAAGAAGACTAAATAAGAATTGTTTAAAAGTCCTTGTGCAAAAACCTTCAACTAGAAGAAACACTAAAGCTAAAATTTCAAATTCAATTACACCTGTTTGATTGATTTCTCTCAACTTATAAAGTAAACACAGTACACAGTCAAGCAGGCATTTCTTAAATACACTTCCCTTGGTTGCCTTCTTAACCAAGGCATGGTTTTGAAAGCATTTTACAACTACAAGAGGCTGGTCCTGCCATCCCTCTCTTCCAGACCATCTTCAGCAGAAGACATTTGTCCAACTCTGCAGTTAGGAAGTTCAAAGAGGTCAAGAGCCAAGTCATTAACCAAAAATGCATCGAGCTGTCCTCTGGTTTGGCTCCCTAAGCCAGCTCAGCCCAGAGCTGTGGCTGCAGTGGCACTGGCGCAAGGGACGGGGGTAACACCTCAGCACAGAGGGTGCAAGCCACACTGTTGGGAGCTGTCAGACCAATGCTAGCTGCCATGATGTCACATTTGTGGCATCTCCACAAAAACTGGCTGCATGTTCAGTCCCTAACCTCCAAACAAGAGAGGACACATAAAAATCCAATTCATGACGTTCATCTAGAGTTGCCCAGATTAAAGGGACTCACTGAGCTACAAAGTCTCCACTCATCTTCTCACTTTTTTTTTGACTGAAGCCTACTGTTTCTACACAGAAATGCTCAAGTCCAGATCTTTGCAAACTTACTTCCCAAAGTAATGTGAGCATTTCTAATAAGGAGAAGAAAAAAAGGACTTAATGAAGGCAACCCAGATTAGCTAAATGACACATCACAGTGGAACAATTCTGCTGTTAAAGACCATGCAGATGTTATGATGGAGGCAAAGAAAGCCTTTCTTTAGCTACAGCACAGCTGCTGCATACAACTTCAAAAAGACTTGGCACAGGATTTCAGCCACAAAACTTTCCCCTCTCTTCATTTCATGAACGTCATCTGCAGCTCCAGTGAACTGCACCAAGGACAAAACCAACACATGGGGAGTTTGCCACATCTTATCAGCAGTGGGGCAGCTTTTTGCACTGGCAGTACTCACGTGCACATTCAGAAAACTTTACTATACATCTCCATGTGTATATACATCTCCAGTCCAGCAATCCCTCAAAAGCAATGATATCCCACACTGTTGTCCTTCCTATTTATACCTCCATTATCTTCTAAGTTAAAGAAGACAAACTACTACATAATTAACAAATATTAAAGCTTGAAACCCAGCTGTAATAAACAGATCATTTCCTTTGCTTTTCAAGTAACATTAAAAAGTATTATCAGCTTCCATTCACATCCTTCATGCAGTAAGCTACTGTAAATAGACACCCTGACCACAAAGTTGGAAATGTCATAGCTTACAATCACCCTGTATGCACATGGTTAATGTCAGTCTTATATTTTCCATGTAATATACGTAGCACAAAGAAAATATATATTCACTGTTTAAATTCAAAGTCCAGCTTTCCTCTTCAAATATGTCAAAGTATTACAGCCAGTTATGGGTAGTACACAGGAAGAACTCGATTGATTTTATAATATTTAACAGTAAAGCATACAGAACTTAACTTGATCTGCATTACATTTGTGATTTCAAGATGCATGTACATATGTGAGATTTCTGACAAAACATTATTTCTGACAATATGAAACATTTCTGACACATGGGAATAAAATCTTGGAAATACTATTTTTAATTTCTCCCTTTTTTCTTCTCTTAATATTCATATGACATCAGCTTGCTGACTCCATGACATTCTTAGGCATCTATCATGTGAAGCTATAAACTGCTTTGTCACCTACAATATTTTTCCCACATCTGCAAATCTATGAAGAATTAGTCCAAATGAGAAAATAGCCATAGGAGCAACTAAAACTTTATTAATATTTAAACTTCATAAGTAAAATAGACTAGGAAAAAAATCAGAAATAAAGAAATAGAAATAATAGAAATAATAGAAATAATAGAAATAATAGAAATAGAAATGCACTGGAAGAGGACTATTTTTAAAACCTGCTCAACTACTTTACTACTAAGAACTTGGAAACCCACAACTTTAAAGACTATTAGAATATTGACTAAAAACAGTGAAGAAAACTCATTAAACCAAAGGTAAAGCTTGAAATACTAGAAACATTAACCACAGTATTATTGTATTCATAAAAACAAAACATTTCAACATGACCTACTTTAGTAACAGTAAAAAAACTAAAGAATATGGGCTCTAACCCCTTGACTCTACTGATCTTATAAAACACCATCTACTTTTCAGAATTAGCAACAGACTCGTGAAATTGAGCCAATTTGTTCAACAGATGTTTCAGTTGACTCAAGAGAAATTTTACTTTTCTATTGTAGAAACGCAGTGAGCTGAGTAAAATTCCACTCTTATTAGCAGCATTTGAAGTATATTAGCTCATAATTCGCTGCCATTTCCATTCCTTCTTTCTTTGACATAACAGAAAACATTTTCCACCCCGGATTAGACGTGACACTGAAATAAAGTAGGCACATTGATAAAAACAAGTCGCCCTCCTTCCCTCCCCCCCGCCCCCCGTTTTATGGGACACGCAGGAACGGCAGAGTTTTTATTTTCCTTGGCGTTCCTGTCTCACATTAGCTGATAATCTCCCCGGTGTGGCTGTGCCAGTGCACTGCCCTGCAGGCCCACAACACCCCTGCTGTTCCAGTGCTGAGCTTTCCTCCAGCAGGCTCTGTGATCCTTTCGTAATGTGTGCTATTGCATCAGTCTAATTGCAACATAATTCTCAATATTCTAGATAAAGCAAATAATTTCATTTTTAACTTCTTCTCGTAAAATACGGATTGTTTCCCTGCCACCCCCACTGCTTTTTTTGGTTTATTTTTTAAGATTTAAAGAAAGACTTGCACATTGCACAGCAGTAGTCAAACAAAAATACCTCTTGTTTTCATAAAAAGCAGCACTTAAAAATATTTCTCAACACCTAAAGCATTAGCGCAGCCTTTCACAGAGCCATATGTAGTGGATCCCCTGTGAGCTGGCTGGAAGGGGAATGTACATTCTTGCTCTGTGTATTTATAATAATATTCAGCCATTATAAAAACTCCATAGTTTTTTACTCTCTCTCCTTCCTGCAATAGAGAATAATAGCTTATCTGGCAAACACGCTCACTATGTTTCTAGGCACTGAAGACACACTCTTGGTTAATTCATAAAACCTGATTTAATGTTAGATATTTTGCATTCAGGTTAGCTAAGTTGAAACAATATTTAGCTTAACCATGCCTTGGCCAAAAAATTATCTGTTATCTACTGATTACAACAGCATTGTAGCTAGCTATGGACACCACACTGGAAAAACACAAACCCTGTGCCTGAGGAAATGCAGATGAAATTCTGACTCCAAGCCATTCTGATAGTGGGCATTACAAACACTGTCTACTTAGTATCTGATACAATAACCAGGCACAAGAGTCATGTGCCTGCAATGAATGATGCATTTATATCCCATTTTAATTTTATGTACATATATTATCTGAGTTGACATCATCAAAAACTGCTGAGCTTCTTGCACCCCAAATCATCTTGCATGATACAAATGTCTACACTAAAACTAATCTGGATGCAAGCACTCATTAGAGGAAATATCAGAAGCTAAGTCTCAGAAAACCTAAACTTTGCCTTTGTTTGCTTTTGTGGCATGGTACATGTCGCAGTTATGTCATACCATTTCCACAGCACCTCTGCACAGTTCAAAAAATTACAAAATTACCACTAATCAAAACAATAATCTGTATAACTCTTGGCATTTGGAGTATGGGCCTATACCTGATTTACTGCACACTATTCAAACTTTTTTTTGGAAGACAGAACAAGTGATTTCTTTGTGAATTCAATGGTGCAGCTGAGTGCTCCATCAACATAATGGTTAGTCCTACCCTTACTCTGTTACTCCTAACTTAGAATAACTGTTTTATTCCTAGCTTCCTAACTAAAGCAGTGACAGCTTTAAGGTCAAAATGATTCCCCCAGTTCTGAAGACAACTTTGTCTCCAGTTTGGCATAACTCAGACGAACTAATTTTTTCACAGCACTTAGCATTACGTTGTGCTTTATATAGCACCTTCAAACCTCAGCCCCCACTGCCTCATCCCCAATGACCAGTGGTCAGTACTTTTCCAAGTGAGAACCGAAGATCTCAAGTCGTCCACAAGAAAGCAAGACACAGTTAGCAAAGATGTGAGAAAAGCTAGGATTGAGCAACTTACCTAGCATCACCTAGGAAGTCTGCAGCACAGCCAGGAAGGGAGTCCCACTGGCCAGGGCAGCATACAGCTGCACAGAGCACCAGAATGGCTCCTGCCTTCTGCAATCCCCTGCCTCGTCCACCACGCACGTCCTGACTTCTGCTGGAAGTGAGGCAGGGGTACTCCAGAGAACAGCCTTCTCCAACGCATCAACCAGATTCATTCCCAGAACAAGTCCATCCTGTGCACAGAATGGAGGAGGGGTCCTACGGGAAAAAACACCCAGCACGTCAGCATGTGATTTATTACCATTAAATTGAAGAGCTTCCTCACAAGGGGCCAAACAAAAGAGATTTGCAAAGATAAACTCAGCTTTGACAATCCTTGACTTGGACACTGCTACACTGGAAAAATGTTCGCATTCACCACTGCTAGAAATAAGAAACTGAGATACCAGACATTGTCACACTGACACCTACAAAAAACAGCAGTTGGGTTGAAATCTTTGGATGTACTGTGCAGCTTTTGCAGGAAAGTAATATCAAATTGTTTGCAAACGTGAAATTATTCTCTGCCTGGAAATTAGCTATAGGTAATGAGTGAAAACCTTCTCAAGAAGATTCTACTGAAATCAAAGAGTGTTTACTGAATACTCAAGATCTTTGGACCTTCCAGAACAAACTTCTCTGCCTGTTTTCCTCAAGCCATATCCTCTGGCCCATGTTGACTCAAGCTCTGCCCTTCTTCATTCCTACCTTCAGCACCTTTGCCAAGTCTCTCCATACTCTGCTCCCCAAGGATTTTAATCTCTCCTGGCTCGGCCACTTCCAGCCTTGGCTAGCAGTGCCACACTCTCCCCTTGACTCCTCCTTCTTCCTTCATTCCCCAATATTAACTCTCACTCTCCCACCAGGTGTGCTCCCCTGTTCAAAGTCTAGGGCATTTTGGGGCCAGGACCACACCAAGGTCCCACGCATGTCATTGTCCCATAGATTTGCTTCTGGCTCTGGGGTACAAACCCAGCCTCCTCTTCCAGGCCACACGTGCTCAAGACACCATGTAAGATCTGTCACATAAATTATAGTTTGTTTCAATCTGAGAATTTTGAACTGCTGACAAAAGCAAAGCTGTGACTTGTAATCTGCTCTTCTTTCCCAGTGCCCTTCACTAGCACTTCCCACACTCCAACTCCTAATCTCTGTTTCAAAGGACACATAGCATTTTAAAAAAAGATTCCTTTTTTTGTTTCGTTTTCAGGTTTTAAAAAAATCTACAATGAGAAACAACTTTTTCCACACATGCTCACTGATAGCTAAATTATTTTGGCAGGAAAAAAAAAAATAATTAAGCTAGCAACAACTGCCTAGCCCCAAAGGCTAACATTTTGTAAAGCTATAAAAAAACTCCAAGGATCACCCTATACTGGGAAGTACCAGGCAGCCTTCCTCACTGCAACTTCTGGCACTCTACTTTGAGCCCTTAACAGCTTAACTCATTCAGCTCGCTCAAACCAGAACTGTGCAAATCTTATCACCTGAGTGGTCAAACTGAGGGGTAGCAGCTGTGAGTGGACAGTGCTGGAGTGAACCCCATGCCATGCAAGCTGCCTTTGCCTTCACCACCAGCCTTGTTGCATGCCTACAAGCAATGTACAAACAGCATCATCGGACAGCACACGGTGCAGCCGGCATTTCTTCAGATGTTTTCATCCTGGAGGTACCAATGACTGCCTGAAAAGCTACAAAAAAATGCTCAGAAAATACTTCCAGGCCAGGAAGACCTGAAGTAAAATGGGTTAGCTTCATTCCTGATGAAGGTCACACACAGCTAACAGAGATAATTTAAACAGCACCATTTTACTTTACATTTGCAGTAAATTAGGAGCAGCCTTTTGTATAAGTTACAAAAAAGAAAGATAACTTCACACAGTACTACTGCTTGTGATCACCTGCCCCTCCTGGAGAGGAAACAGCCTTCTTAAATGAAATATTGGGAAGCTTCTTTTCTTTTCTCTATTTAGTTATTTATCTCACTATGAAAAACAAATGCAGCATGCTGTCAAGTAACGTACAAAGGGAAGAATATATATAAAAGAAAAAAGAAAACCTCCCAAAACAGGTAACATTCTTTTAGAGCAAAGTCCAATTTACAGATTTTTATACTGAGTTCTTAAGAGCAAACAGGGCAACAATTTCCTGATGGCTCTTGTAAATATTTTGTACAAATAAGGTCCATAAGAGGAAATCAGGAAAAGATAAAAACATTCACATGCTCATAGACAGATGCTAATTATGACATGGATTAAATGCAACATGACATTTATTTTTCAATAAGAAATAATTATTTTTAAGGAATGACTAGCCATTCCTGTGAGATCATATTTAGTCTAGAGACATTTGATGCACCTAATTCTTAACAACTATGGAAAAAGAAGTATGGGACCCACATGCACAGTCCTAAAATAATTCTTACGCAAATAAACTGAGAAGTTTCAAATTCAATGTGTAAAACAAAATGAGCATTAAAAGCTCACTTCCAGTTTCCAAAATTACTAATAAATAATTTTATCATATTTTGAATGCAATTTAGCAACAAAACTGGCTATCAAGCATCCATATTATCTGTATGTATATTTTTAACCCAGAATAATAATCTGATCACTAGTTACAGTTCAGATGAAAAATATAATTAGGTTGAATGAAACTTCAATACTTCGATGTACAATCACGGAAACTACACAAAACTTCTTGCTTAAAAAACGAGAGCAGAATTTCATGCACTATTTCATTTGGCAGAGTATAACCTATTTGCTGTCAGCAAAGGACTTTTTTCAGTGAAGAAAAAGGCAAGTATCTGAATTCATACAGCATTGCCCAAGTGATTAGAATATCAGCCACTGCTAGTTGTCTCTCAACTGTAAGCAACTGCAACGAATTTTGTTCCTACAGACCACTATATTGTGTTCCTAAAAATTCATCTGAAATCCAGCAGACCTCCAAAAAAGATATGTGTTTGTTTAACATAAGCTAACCTAATTATTTTGTCATCAAAATCAATATTTATGGGCTAAAACACTACTTCAAGTAGGAAAGCTTTAATGTAAAACAAATCATAAAACACTGATAATGGATATGTTTGAAAAGGCTCTAGGATTGCATGTATTTATACAAGATTTGTGAATATATAAACATTTGGTTATATATGTCAAGAAAAAGGTGAGGCTCAGTGCAGTGAACTAAACATGTAAAGACAAAGCTTCTTTAGAACACTAGACTACAGTAGAACTACAAGGATTTAAGACAGCTGGCTGAAGTGTATCAAATATATTCCTTAATAGCAAAGACGTATCCAAGTCCATAAATCGTTTCTATTTATTCTATTTTTAAGTCGTTTCCAGCATTTTTGAAATACAAATCACTCCCTGGAAACCTTCAATGGCTTTTTATTGCTAATGCAATTATCAAAAAGCCACACTACAATACAAACAGAGTGCTTGCTATGATCAACACTGGCATCATTTGGTGAGGGATTCTCTATATGAATAAAACAAATTATGTTATAAATTCTGTTAGGGAAGCTGTTCTCTAAATCATCATAAAGCAAATAGTTTAATACTAGAACTTTCAATCATCAAAAAATCCCCAAGTCATGATTCCTTTTTAATCTTAAGAAATTTCTCAAAGAATTCTATAATCCTACAGAACTATAAAATCCTATATACTAGCACCAACACAAAAACTACTTCATGCATTGATCAACATGTATAGTGTAGTTTACTCTTTCATTTCAATCTGTTCAAATTACATGACACAATGAGTTCAGTATAAAACATTATGGTTCTTACGCAAATTAACAGACTTCCAACATTAAGGTTACTGCTCCACAATACATTGCACACAGCTGCTCACAGCTTGCCTTCACACTGAACAGTAGATTTAAATGGAATAATAAACTTCTACCTGTATTCCATTGATTTTACTGACTTGGGGCATATTATTTTTTGAAATAATATTATTTTTTGTGTCATCAATACTGACAACAGCACCTACAGCTTCCAACTGCTATGGCACTGCATCCCGTGGTTTTGTGTCTCACTGCTGTATGAAACAAAGCTCTTGCCTTGGTGCCGTGGTTAGAGAAAAAAGGGATGGAGCTCCTAGCACTGTTTAATTCCATAGCACCCATGTCATGGTGGGGACATGGCTCCAGTAGGAGGAAGCTGAGGCTGGAAGCAGAACCCAGGGAGGGCAGGAGTGTGCAGGTTTCAGGGCCAGCTCGGCAGGCCTTGTCCCTCTCTGCCACTGGCAGTCCCTTCCCTGTTGCTCCAAACCTCAGCATTTCTGCTTTGGCGCTGAAAGACAGCCCCAGAGAGCCCAAGATGCTGCCCCAAGAAAAAGAAAATGGAGCCCACTGGAGCCCCAGCCACAGCAGCATCTGGAGCTGCAGCTGGAGCCCAAGATCCAGATCCACCGAGCCTTCCAGTCCCACTCCCACAGTCAGGCCAAGAGGAAGGGTCCCCATAGCTGTTTCAAGGCCCTGTCGCATCCTACCAGGTTTTGTCTGTTTTCCCACTGTTTTCCAGCTGAGGGGGGAGTTAGGCTGGGAGCATCCCTGACACACTGCCTTTGTTTTCCCATACACCACACGGCTCAGCATGGGGCCAGTTGCCATTCTGCCTTTGGCTGGGAAACCACACCAGGCACTGTCTTCAGGAAGTGTTTTGGTTTGTCCAGTGGTCAATATAAATACTCTTTTGCGGGCAAAACACTCACTTTATTACATTCTTTTATTAACATTGCTGTGGTTATTGCAGTTTTTCAGTAAAGTGTGATTCCATCTTATAATCTCTCCTAGTGTTTCCTCCACTACCAGAAGGGAGCAGGGGAAAGAGGCAGCTTGAGTGGTTTTAATTTTCCCACTGGGTTTTAAACTAGCACACTCAGAGACAAAGTCAAGCACAATGAGCACCCACAACACCATCCCTCTACTGTTAATCCTAGCCCTAGCACCACTGCGAGTTCAAGGCAATTCAGTTTCAGCCAAATACTCTCCAGATCAAATGACTTTTCCATTCTATAGCAAGTATTGAGGGAAACACCAGATGCAAAGAATCAACATATCATAGCTTTGTGGACATCAGCTCATGTCCCCCACAGACTACTTCCTGGGCTCCACAGCAATTTCCAGCACTGCGAGAACTGTTCTGACTGGCTAAAGCTTGGTTATGTCATGAGCACTTCTTTGAGACCAACATTTAAGCTCACCTCACTTCATGTACTCTATGAGAGAATTTGTTTTCCTTAGTCAACAGTGCCAAAATAGCTACAGAGCAAATAGTAGAGAGGCATACAGCAGAGTGTAATCCATATGCTGTCTACTAAAATAAATCTACTTATAGTCTGTTGTTTTCAAAACAATACACCTGAGTCTCAGATTTGTGAATATTGGAACTCATATACTTACGTGTGATTTAACTTATTTTTAAAGTAAATCAGAGTTATAAAAACATAACTGAGTACCAGCACAGATACAAGGATATTTTGCATAGAAAGCTAATAAAAAGTTCTTAGAATAAATACATATATACCTGTAGTATTCTCTGGTCACTGAAGTGACTCTTAGGATATATCTCGAAGTGAAGATGCTCCCTGGCACACATTTGGCTTTGGTACTGTACCAAAACAAACCTTTTACAGTTGTCTCCCTCTTATTACTGTGGTTTGGAGCAGAAATACACTGTGACCATTTATTTCTGTGAGCAAAATTCCATTTTTGCTACAGGGCTTTATGACTATTACAAAACTATGCTTTAGTTTTCACCAAGGTAATTTTCAGAAATTCAAAACTACATGATATAATTCATATATTTTCCAGAGACACAAGAAAGTTCTCCACATAGCAGAGAATATAAAAATAGGAGAACTGAGAAATATTGCTCCTAAATATATAAAAATGCATGTTAAGCACAGGTTCCTTACCAAAATAATGAACATTAAAGTCTATTAAACTTTATTATACTATTTGTGCCTAATTTGTGGAATTCTTTTAATAAAATGTCCTTTTTTACAATACCTTGCTATGCCAACAGTGTGTTTAGCTCCAGAAACTGCAGGTTTTGAGCCTCAAATCCATGATGACAAGGAGCAGAGAATATTTTCTAACAGATACTCTGTGAGGAAATGTGAGTTTGGTGCCTCAGTGCTTGACAGCTCTGATTTAACACACTGATTTCTCCTCTACTGCCTGGGCTACATTTGTAAAACTTAATAATCTCCTTTTTGATAGCTCTTATTTGAACCCAAAAATTATTCTTCTCATGAAAAACACCCCAAACACCACCAGAATATTCTGGAAAGACATGCTCAAATTGTGCTGTCACACCAGAGTACTGAGCCAACCTAACAGTTAAATATTAAAAGATTCCTTGCTCCTGTCCCTTCCCTTGCATTCATCCTGTGCTGTTCAATTTACCCTGCCATGTCAAACCTCTCAGTCACTTGTAGATGTTCCTCCCCTTTGCATAAATAGATTAACTCTGGCTAGCCCAAAGACTAGGAATCACGCACATTCACTGCCAGATCAGTACATTTGATTATGCTAGACCAGCCCTCTGAAATCTGATGACTGTTGCCATCTCCTGTCTCTTTCCAACTGAGGTTGAAGAATCTCTGAATACTCCCAACAGCAGTCTTCAAGCTGTAATGCGTGGCTGATAGCCTCAATAACTGCTCTACAGCTAATCCGGCAAAACTGTATCACACATCAGCATTATAAACGCCTAAATTTCACAAAGTTAGAGCAGTAGCCACTGAGAAAATTTATTAATGGGAAAACATCCTCAGAAACTTAGGGAAGCATTCAGCAATAAAGCCTGTCTGTCTCAGGTCCTTGAACAAGAACTGAAGAAAGTCCCCAGGACATTAATCTGTCCCACTCGCAATCCACGGTTTCAGTGGGAGTTCTCTCACCTTCAGCCAGTGTGGTGGATACCAGGGATACCTCACTCTTATCACACTTCAAACTCCATAGTACAGCAATTACAGAAGTTTTTTGTAAGTTTTTCAGCAAAGAGGGGGAAAAAATCAACACTAACTTCAATATTTTGGTTCAAATTGTGCTGCTGGATTTTTTTTTTTTAATTTCTTGCCAAGCATGGGTGTTTTTCCCACTTTAAGCCAAATCACCATGAACTTACTATGAAACCTATGGAAAGGAACAGCTTCTCTATCACAATCTCCCCAAATGAGAAATGGTTTTAATATTTACCCCCAGTGACAGTTAAAAGACAGAAACAGAGAATTATTCTATATTAATCCTGTGAATTCCTGACTCTCAAAAGAACGTACAGCATTTAAATACAAGTTTGAAATGAGAGAAATCTACTCAATTTACTACTAATGATACTATAAATATGCATTTAGATAGATATATACACATTATATATAAAATTATATAATATGCATAACATATATATCTCATATATCTCATATATATATATATATATATATATAAATAAAATTTCTAATTTCCAAAAAACTGCCCCAAAAATGCTGCTCAATTCTTCGAAAAATCAAACCAGTTCCAGTGTTATGACTAAATTTGGTGACTCATTTTCTTCTTTGGTTCCAGTGTTTTTTTCCAGATATCCCCAGAAATAAGGAAACTGCTTTTGTTTCTGCTGAACACAAATGGAGTTAAGTTGCATCTCTTGAAAGACAGAGAATGTTTTAATTGTTTCAAGCATTCGTTAAGTGCAAGTGGGATCAAGTGGAAAAGCCACTATACCTATGGCTCAGTACAACTGCAGTGCCCAGCTTTCACCAAGTAATGTTCTCATGCAAGGTGCAAAGAAATTCTGACTACATATAAATTAAAGGAGGTAAAGAGAGCTTCACACTTTGCTACAACGACCTGTCACGCTCACTGCACCTATTCAGAGCACTCTGAACACCCCCATGCCACGTTTCTGCCCTCCTCTATTTCACAGACTATTGACCCACCTCATCCACTCCTCGAGTCACATGAGCACTACTCCTCCCACTTCAGCCCCTTTTTGGGAAGCTAAGGGCCATTAATATGACTGCTACCCGACTGGTTTTTAACCAGGCAGGCCAGTTTTACTGCTGTCTTAATGACTGCAAACGACACAACTGCATTTTCCAGTTTTCTGAGTGAGTAGCCACTCCAGCAGGGACATGAGGAAACACTGGTGCACACACCTGTCCATGGCCCTGCAGACTCCCAGCTCTTGCATCACACTGGGGGCTGATACCACCGCACATGCACGGGGCAGCTGAGCATGCAAACCAACCACCTTTAGATGAAAATTACTTTTTCTCTTTAAAAAGTGGCCAGCTGGCATGCCTAACTCTATTTCTCTTCTTGCAGGACAGCAGGACAGATTCCCATTTCTATCAACAGACTGCAAAAGGTTTTGTAAACCACTCTTTGGTAACACCAGGGCTTCCTGTCTCGCATTTTTTTCTACTTCCTCTTTCACCCCACTTCCCATACACCCCAAATCCTCATTCCCTTCTCTCTTCCTCCTGCTCATGAGAGAGGTCTATCAGAGTGCCACCTTTGTGAGCTGCACTAGGAGGATGGGCAGAGAGGGAGTTGGGGATATGGAAGGTGTTAACAGCCACCATCAAATGGCTCTTTCATCTCCAGGCAATTACAGAGCTGGGCCTGCTCACCAGATGCAAGGGGCTCCCTCTTTCCCTCATGTCTTCCTTCTGCATCCCAGACAGACACAAGTGCCATCAACTCGAGTCCAAGGCCCTATAAACCAATTAGAGTTTATTTTGAACTCAAAAAGAAGAAAAGAACTGTTTTGCCTTTATAGATGTCAGGAGTATGCAAACCAACAGTGCAACTCTGAAAGAGACTCTTGTAACAACTCCTGTCTGCTTAAGAGGTGGCTGAAAATATGCAGTTTGATTGCTGAAGTTTAACAACATTTGAAATTCTCACAAGTTCTTATCACAATCATATGTATAAAAAAGAGAATATTTAAAAGCTTCAAATACTAGATGAAAAGCATGTAAGATTGGTTAGGTGCTTTCTACTAATTAGTACTGCTTTTATTATATAGGGCAAGAAAATGACAATTTTTTTCCTAAACTGGCAGTGAACAGCCAATTCAATAAGCTGCGTTTTTGTTTTCTGTGACAGGGCAGTGGAAAAATCTCTTTCATTTATTAGGTCTGCAGAGACCAAAACTGGCTGGGTGTCAAACCTGCTTTGTAAAAGCCCAGATCCATTCAGCCATGTGTAGATTCCATAATTCTTTATGACCTGTTCTCAGTATCAGCTTCACAAAAGATAAAACTTTGGTGTCTTCCAGCGAGTGTTAGTGCAACCCTTCATGAAAGGAAGCAAAAACCTGAACTGACAGTTCAACACAGAAAGGAAAAAAACCCCCACCCTAATGGCAGTGCCAAATTAAATTAGTTTTAGATTTTTTTTTCCCAGATGAGCTTTGCATAAAATATAAAATGAGGTCTCCTACAATGGTGGATAAGCAAGCTGTATAAATATGCAAATTTTAACAGCTCATTGCTCCAGGCCCCACTGCATGCACCTATGCTTAAGTGACAGTTTCATCACCTTGCTAGTGATTGCAGAGTATCCAGAATTTGTCATGGGGACAGACAGGGCAAGGCCTTAAGCCGAAAGGTCTGATGGCAAACTGAGATAGTAAAACAAACTTTTTTTTTTTTTTTTTTTTTTTTAGGAGGATGGGGTTTTCAAGATGGAAGAAAACTAGGAGGGTGGAATGACTGACTTGCTTTTAACTGGAAGAATGGCTAGATGGCTTTGATAAACTGAATAAAATGTGCTACCCTGTTAAAATCTACTTCTCACATCAAATCAGGTGCACACTATATTATATCCAGGGAAAAATATTAAACTTCAATTTTCAGTAAACACACTCAGCATCACATTCTTACATTTTTTAATAGTAAAAGTTTATGAATAACAGCACTCATAACACTTTTTAATCTCAGACTGTGAAACAGAAATAACTAATTAATCATTTTATTCAAGTGAAATATGCTTGGCTATGCTAAGATTCCTCTGTATCTGTCCATGCTGACAGCATTTGCTTGAATTGTCCCAGTGTTTTGGCAATGCATTTTTACCTATTGCATTCTTTAAGGTAAAAAGAACTGCAAACCAACTCACAATTGTTTCCCACATTATTAAGTACTGTAAATAATCATTTTACCATTAAACCAAGGAATTCTTGTGAAACATGCAATATGCTTCACATATGCCAGAAGCCTGGTGTCCTCATTCCGTACTCAGTTTGTAATCTTGCATCTGACACATATGTAAACATTAGTAGTCTTAACAACACCTTTCCATGCAAGCTACATGTATTTATCAAGACAGATAAACATGCACACATGCACATGATTTTCTTCAAAGTTTAATAAAATCTGCTGGGTCTTTAGGTCTCTGGAAAGTACGTGTGATTTTTATCACCACCACATAAACAGCCTTCTTGAATGCTCCTCTCTGCAGTATGCAGTCTGCAGATCACCCGAGCACAGAAGACTCTGAACTTCTAAGTTTCATTTTCACAAGAGCACAGGGAATGTTACACAGCACCATTTCTCATACAGAGAAGGGAATCTGTGCTCCTCTGCCACAATCCAAACTTCAGCCATAATTTGCTGATGGTTTTAGGTGAAGGAGTAAAAACTTTAGAAGGAAACAAATGCAGCATTCATGAATATAACATAGAAACAATTTAGAACTGTTTTAGGAAAACGATGCTCAAATATGGCTCATTTAACATTTTAGAAATCTGCTGCAAAACATTAAAACTCTAACCTAATCTTTGTTCCTCGTTTGAAGCAGAACAGCTTTGTGTTGCCTCTAAAAATAGAGAGGGAGCAGTGGGGGATGGGAAAGGGGACTGAATAAGAGGATAAGTGGGAGCGAGAACTGATACACCATACTGGCAGTAATTTTAAAAAGACTAGTGACTGGTATTCTTAAAACTATGGCTTTCCTAACAAAGTCAAGCACTTTCTCAATTACCAAATAAAAAAGGTCATCCTGTACTTTTTATTTTGTACATGCACATGCAAAGGAAAAAAAGGAAAAGTTTTGTTTCATCTGTGACCAAAACCATCATTCTGCAGTCAACACTTTTAATGAAATACAGGCCAAAGGATTAGTCAGAACAGATTCACGGAAAAAAAAGGAAATCTGTATGAAAATACAAGCACACCACATAACTAAACCCAGAAGAGAATCCTGCTAAAGCACCTCCAAATATTGTCCTACAAAGGTTCCTGCAAGGGCTTCACTCACCCCAGCTCCACAGCAATTAGCAGCAACTGTGGTAGCCACTACCCTGAAGATGAGAAAGTATACTAATATCATCATTAAAGCCCTAAATTAAATATTCTAAGTATCTGATGTGTTAACAGTATAGTCCACGTGCATTAGAAGTCTTAGGAAATTTTTTTTTTTTCAGAAAAGGAGCAGTCAGTGATTTGGCAGGGAAGGCTGTGGGTGATGGTACAGGGAAGGCAGTCGCTGCTGAGCTATTGACCAGCTGGAAAGACAAGTTATTTCAAAGTTACAGTGTCACAAACAAGGTAAGAAAGTCAAGTAATTGTGTCTGTCACAGGAAAACTTGTGATGAGCCAGATGGGCACAAGCATGGAGCATCAGCAACACAGCACTGCAGTCCTGGCCCTGGATAGGCAGAAGCAGCAAAACCCAACATTTTCCATGGCTTAGCATTAGGCCCATCTCAGCTGGGGCTTTATGTGAGTAAACATGACTCCAGGAGGGTTTTTTTCAGTAAGTTATTTTTAAATACCTGACCATACGAGCTTCCTTGGAATAGGAAAAAAGGGGAGGCAAAACTAAACAGTCATTACACATATATTTAAATATAGCATTTAAAAACCCACAAAATATTTAAACTTACTAGAAATGTGCGCTTTCATTTTAATTTTAAAGTTGGCAGTGGACTTGGACCAAAAGAAGGTTATATTCTAACTGAGATGAAGCAGCGTGGATTTTCTAAAACCAGTCTTTAAAATATATGAGGGGAAAAAAAACCCCACAACTTGCTCAGAATCTCTCACTTAGAAAAGTAGCAATTTGGGTTTGAGCTCTTACTCAGTGATGTGCTAAAATCACTCAGAGCTAGAAGAGCTGGAGTAGGAAAGGCAATAGAAGTTAGTGCACAACAGGAGAATGTGGCTATAGAGAGCTCAGTTAACAACACCCAGGTCAGGAGGTTTGACACAGAGTTTTCCCATCTGCACTAATGCCAAAAAGACACTTGAAAGTCTTTACTTCTGTTCTAAAATATGGACATAAACACAACTGGATCTATGTAAATCATCCCTGAAGATGCAGTGGTATGCTCATAGTCACAAGCAGTAAGCATTATGAAGAGAAAAGGCTGAGACCAAGAAGGAAAACAATTGTATCTAATGGTGTATTTTGGAAATACTGATAGTGTTTGACTGCTGCAAATCTAAAATCAGTATTTTTCCAGCAGTACCTGTTAATATATTTAGAATCAAATTCTGTAACAATACCTAAAATTAAGAAGCAGACAATTGCTTCAAAACATGCTTTCAATACACAGAGAGAAGTATCTGTTTATCAATCAACCTCAAATCAACTGTCCCCTTCTGTTTACTTGGGATACTTTTACCTGGCACTAGCAATAATGCATGCAAAAATTTGCATAGTTCTACCACAGTTGTGGTTAATTATCCATTGCTGAAGCCCTCAGCAAAATTATTTGTCAAACAAAATGTTATGACAACGAAATAGTAGAATTTGACAATGGAACAGTGAAATTTAAGTATTAAAATTACATTACCTTATCTCCATATATGACAGTAATTGATAGCTATTGAAAGAATGGGACCTTTTCCTGGTGTGCACATTACCCTTCAAAGTTACTTAATTGCTTACTCCCTCATATTCCCTTAGATTTTTAAGCTTGGACTTTTATATGATTAGAAGAAATTGATTTTTTTTTATTTTAAGGAAAGTACACTCATCTCATATCTCAGAGTGGAAAACACAGACAGCTAAGCCTTTTCTCAAGTAAACTCCCCCCAAAAAACCCCTCAAGCCAACTCCCTCTTCCCCTGAACCCACCAACAGAAGAAAAACATCAGAAACATCCAACCCCAAGTGATACTGGTTAATACTTATGGGTTTACTCATTTTAATATTTGGATATTCAAGACATTTTCATTTACTATGTGTACATCTGCATCTCTGGAACGACAAAGCTTCTCTTCACACGGCAAAGCACTAAAAAATCCTGCACTATCTGCTGCAGACTAATTTCCTTTCTGCTACATACACCCCATGTACTTGAGATGATCTGATAACTTACTTCTGGTTTTGCACAATTACTGCAGCTAATGAAGTTTGTGGTTGTTTATTAGAGAGAGAAGGAAGAGCTACATCGGCTTTAAACTAAAAACTGAGATGCTGTATGAATCTTCTCTACAGTGGCCATTTTAAATGTCCATTTAATTACAAAACAGGAATTTCTTTTATGAGCTTCTAGAGTTTCTCTCAAAGCACACAACTTTTAAAAAGTTATTAAAAAAAAAGAAAAACAAACCCCCAGAAAGAGCATAAGCACTCATACCACATGTACCACTAATCATCCACAGAGACAGAATAAACCCCTCCATTACATACACATTTGAGTACCAGCAAGCTGTGCACTTACTTGTATTTGCAACATCCCTACACATCCCAGAACCCTTCATTCTAACCAGTGTTTAGATTAATGGTTGGAGTCAATCCTCTTTGAGGTCTTTCTCAACCTAAATGACTTCTATGATCTAAGGCAATGCATTTTGGGTTCCCTCACCTCAAAGAGTTGATGAAAGGCTGAAGGCAATGAACTGAAAGAGGAATGAAATAAGACATATAATATTTACAAGGGAAGATTTGGAGTTCCAACCATAAATAAGCTTTCTTCAAATTTTATTCCTTGGTATTTATAACCAGTTACAAGATAATAGTTAATTTGGCATGAGTGCAGCTGAGTATCTGCAGGAGACTAAAGCCATTAAAACCATCTGCAGACACCAAGTGGAAGTAAGTGATCCTTGGGCTACTTCTTTCTGTTATTACCTTTGTACCTTGAAGAGGCACTGCTGCCTTTCCATCCAGATAAACCTTTTCAATGTTCAACAGATATAACTTCTAAAACTGAAAGGGGAAAAAGCACAAAAAAACCACTCACAAAATCACTTCACCCCGTAAAACCAGGTTCCACGTGACAGTAAGGGCTCTGATCTTGCTCACTTTATTTCTACATTAGTGTATCCCCAAAAACCTCCAAACAACTACAGCACAGGAATAGAAAATCAAGCTCTTGAGTTAGGAGCTAACTGAGCTTGCCTGAGGAAATCAGTTTCCTCACATGGATGAATTATAATGCATCTAACCACACAAATTCCAACTGTGCTGCCCTCTGCACTCTACCACAGTGTTCACTGTTTTCAATGTTTTGTCTTACTCCCATTGCCCATTGCATGACTGCACGCACCACTTGGTGCAGTATTCAGAAATGTTCGGTGTCGAGTATTATTTTCATAAAGGAACTTTCTATGAAGTTCACAAGTAAGATGACCTGCTTCACTTACAGTATCATTTGTGTTTAGGATCAGCATTGTGCTTTCAGCATGAGCAACAGGCAGTATCGAAATGGAGGTGATTATTATGGAAACCCAGGCCTTTCCTCTCCACAGTACTTAGGAAATACATTCATTTAAATATTCAAACCACGTAATCTCCTGACTCAAAGTACAGCTTCTCCTTGAGAAGACTGAGCACTCAGCATTTTTGCAAATCAGACCAAAGCTGAGCACATGCAATCAAGATGAATACTTCGTGCCGACCTCCAAAAAGAACTGAGCGACATGCAAGCATCACATGGGAAGCTGGTGGCAGGGCCCAGTGCAGAATTCTGTTCTTTGCAGCTGCCTCAGTCAGAACACTGTTTTTTGACTGCAATCCTTGCCCGATTCAGCTTTAGGCAGACCCATCCACAAAAACTTGGTGAAGACAGAACCAACTGAAAATCAGATTTCATATTCATATTGAGATCTGTTTAGATATATTATACTAACAGTTTGGCTTCCAATATTACCTTCTCCAACTTTTTATCCCTTTTACATAGGCTGTCAGCTTTAAAGGCCACAATTTTTTGTGCATTAAATTTTATTTCATATATACGCATTTTTCTACATATTTATGTACCTTATATGGAAACAGGTTTCTATGTTTATTATATCTATAAAAGAGTACAGCCAAAATGTTATTGAAGTATTAATCATTCAGACTTTGACATGGGGGATAGAGGAGCCAATTCTAAAATTTAAGCAAATTAAGTGTGAAAGAATGAAGTATTCCTTTTGGAGGAAAATAGGTAATTTGATGAAGAATTTCTCAACTAAATGTGAAATACATTAAAAACATACTGCTAACCCAACTCTTGCTTTTTTGGCATCATAGTTGTTGCTGAACCACTCATTCATGAACTACTAGAATGAGCTTGAATACAAATGCAATGCTTAAATTACACAGCCCCAATTCAAGACTTCTGTGAACTAAAAAAATAAACTATTTCAAAAAGGCAGACGTTTCTCATGCTGGGGAACTCAGGATTTCACATGATAATATTTTACACCTTTCCTTTGGGGTTCCCTTCGAAAGACACTCACACTATTTATGTGCCTAGTGACAAAATACCTGATACCATTACAGAGAACAGGTTAGCAAACCAGAAGATCTGTTGTGATCTATTCCTCTCTCTCTGTATGCATTTCACTGAGCAGAATGACTGGAAGAAATTTGGGAAAAAGTGATAGCAAATTTATTTTTTTAAACTAGAGTTACAGAGCTTGTTTGAGGAGAAGACCCTTGGTCCCAAGGTCTGTTTCTGTTTTGGTTTTCTGGGTTTTTTTTTCAGTTGCTCTGGATCAAAATAACAAAGAATATTTTTAAGAATTCATAAGGGAACATTTTACTGCCCTTGCACAGCTACTGCTGGGGAGGAGAGACTGGACAGGAACCTTCACTTCATCACCCTCAAGTATACCTGAGGTCTCTTTCTGGAACATATCGTACCTTAGCATATAACATGAAAAATACTAATTGTTCCTCCCCCCCAAAAAATCAGATATGATCTTGTCAAATAAACGATATCGGTTAGTTTTAATTATATTGCTGTGTTTTAATTCCTGGTTAATCAAGACCTTGGTCAGCCTTTACAAGATTTTATCTAAGACTGG
Source organism: Brachypodius melanocephalos (assembly GCA_013398615.1). NCBI lineage: Eukaryota > Metazoa > Chordata > Aves > Passeriformes > Pycnonotidae > Brachypodius > Brachypodius melanocephalos. The sequence goes on from VZSR01001685.1 coordinate 24,268,253, forward strand.
AGTTTGTCTGTTAGGGCTAGAATAAGCAACATCCTGCCCAAAACAGTATCAAACTTCTCAGTATATCTAAATTTTCCACAACTTTAGGTGTGAGTGTGGGGCTGCTCAATTAAACAGAAAAATCTACATTATCAGTACAGATAACTGCAGATAAGCCCATGAAGTTATGGACAGAAGTTGACAAACTAACCCAGTATGTTCAACTGCTTTGCTGTTTCACATCCTGCTGAGCCAGAACAGGAAATACAAGTGTTTCATCATCAGCTCGAGAGCTCAAAACACAGTGAGTAATAATTAAAAAAAAGAAGAAAAGAAACAAGAGAAATACACTTTTCATTTTCTGTGTCGTTAATTGCAAAGCTACAGTTTTCTCCTTGGGTTGCTTTGCTTTCTCTTTTGTTACTCTCTACTATCACAAGCTTCTGATTTAAATCTGGCTTCTCCCCCCACCTTGCCTTGCTTTGACTTGTTTCACATCATTCCCAAGTGCCTTCATTCTCTTCATAATATTCATAGTTTTCAATCAGTTTCAATCTGCAGCACTGATTTCTCATTGAGACTTCTTTAAAACAATTATTTTTCAAATCAAGTGGCTTATCATTTGTGTATTTCATACTTTTTGTAGTGTAAAATACACAAATACACACGAATTTATGTGCACCTAGCTTTAGAGAGGCACTTTTTGTCCACCCCTAACTAGTCCAGACTTCATCATGCCTTGAAACTTGCAGCATTTTTTTGTTGTTGTTGTGTCTTCAACCATCCTTTTTATTTCAATGAGATGCAATGCCTTTCTTTTCAAAGAATGGTGCACAACACCTTCCATAAGGATGTTGCCATCTCCATATTTAGAACATCCAAAGTAATGGTACTACCAACTCTTCCTTAGTTTGTAATCTCCCCTTCTTCATCTCTTGAGAGGGTCAACCACTTTCACCTACAGTGTGACTTTAGCAGATCTTCATCTTACAACTCTGTTATAAACATTTAGAATTATCTCCCACAGGCTTGTCTGAAAAATCACAGCTAATTAATGACACCATTTCTAACAAAGTAAGATGCCCTCAATAGGCTTAGGTCTGTTTCAGTTTTCCTGTCATAAATCTGCATGTGAAGTGGGAAATATGTATTGTTCACATTCTTAACAAAGTGAAGGCTTTTTGAAAAAACCTAATCAGTGTATACATACTTTTTTCTTTGCTATATATTTATAACCTTCATCAGATATCAATATGCTGGAAACAGCAGTCTAAAAAGTCCACAATGATTTCCCAAGAGACTCCTTAACTTGATTCTTGGCTTATTTTTATCTAGCTGCCTTTTGGGGAAGTTAAGTTCACTTCTTTCACCACCATCTTCATTTCACTGGAATGGAAAGTGAACTGAATGGAACCAGGAAGATTCTAACTACAAAGAAAAAGAAATCTACTTAAAATGAGAAGCAGAAAGTGGCAAAAACTGTGGACCACAAGTGTTTTGCAGTAGAAGTTAATCACAGCTGTACTCAAATTAGCATAGCTACAGAATTACCATCTGCATACCAGCACGCATGACACGACAACTCCACCACTTTGCTCAAATTAAAGTCCAACATCACTGAAGTCCTCCTAAATTATTTTGTTTTCAAAGACACGTTAAATCCCTAAATTATGTCAACACTCATTGCAGAACATGATCACAATTCCATTTAAAAAGTGGCTGGCTTAGTTTGTTGATGACATCACTTAGGAAGGAAGGTGCTTTTTATTAGAATGGCTGGCACCCTGCATTCACAAAGCAGGGGCTTTGTGACTTCAGTTTATCTTACCCACCTAATTATTTTCCATCATTATTTCTCATGCACACCAAGATCTGCCATTCATTAAAGGGGCATTATTGAATTAGTATCATAATTTGTCCCTGACCTATATAATTTCAAAAAAAAATCAGAAGATCAACTTTATTTTCCTTATTAATGAAGTGAATAAAGCAGCAAGGCAAGACAATGCAATAATCTCAGTTCATAGATATATAAACAACAAGAGCCATACAGATCCCTTTCATTAGTTAAGCAGAGATAAGAAATAAGAAAAAATGAAGCTATGATCTCAAGGTAGAAAAAGACCAATTTGAACATGGTATTTTATTATAGTACTTCTAAGACATTTTATACATTTTAAAATTTATTAGAACTTTAACAAAATCATAAAATTACAGAATCATAGAATCATTGCAGTTGGAAAAGACCTTGAAGATCATCCAACAATCCAACTGTTAACTTCACACTGCTGTATTCACCACCAAACTATGTCCCCAAGCACCACAGCCACATGCTTTTTAAACACTTTTTAAACACTTCCAGGGATGATGATTCCACCACTTACTTCCCTGGGCAGCCTGTGTGAATATCTGACCACTCTTTCAGTGAAGCAATTTTTTCCAATATCCAATCTAAACCTCCCCTGACACAACTTGAGGCCATTTTCTCTTGTCTTCCCCCTTGTTACCTGGAAAAAAGACCTAGTCCCATCTCACTGCACTCTCAGGTAGTTGTAGAGCATTTAGGAGGCTCCCTTGAGTCTCTTCTTCTCCAGGCTAAGCAACTCCAGCTCCTTCAGCTGCTCCTCATGAGACTTTTGCTCCAGACCCTTCCCCAGCTCTGTTGCCCTTCTCTGGACAAGCTCCAGCCCCTCAATGTCATTCTTGCAGTGAGGGCCCAAAACTGAACACAGCACTCCAGGTGTGGCCTCACCAGTGCTGAGTACAGAGGGACAATCCCTGCCCTGCTCCTGCTGGCCACACTATTGCTGATACAGGTCAGGATGCCACTGGCCTTCTTGGCCACCTGGGCACACACTGGCTTACGTTCAGCTGCTGTCAACCAGCACTCCCATGCCCTTTTCCATCAGGCAGCTTTCCAGCCACTCTACCCCAAGCCTGTGGTGCTGCATGGGGTTGTTATGACCCCCAAAACATTGTAACTAAAAGCAATAAATATTGGTTTATCACTTTTGCATTTCTGACTGACACAAGAAATGCTTTAAATTAAAATCTTTTCAAGGTAGTGACAATGTCAGAAACAGATACCAGACAGTTTTAAGATTTGCCAAAAAAGGCTTCATCCCATCACACAATAAACGAGTTTCTGATTTAATAAGAAAAACAACACATTTGCAGGCAAAGAAAATTCCTAACTTCTTGACAATTATCTAAACAAACAGATAACATTACAAATAGAAAGCAGAAGTCTTATGGGAAAGAGCAAACAATCTCCTCATTAAAAAATGCCCTTTGCTAAGCACTTTTACATACATTAGAAAAGTGACGAGTCGGCTGATGCCATTATGAAACCCTTATGCACATATACAAGTTGATTTTCATATACAGCCAAGTGTCATAAGATATAATCAATTACCTAATTGGTGTAAAGACTCAAAGAAAACTCTTCCATGTGTTCTCAAAAACAGAAAATAATGACATCAAGTTTCTTTGCAAAACAAGAGAGATATGAAAGATTCAGCTTCTTGTACCATCTGTAGCTGTAATGCCAGACTAATATTTCCCAGAGAGACACTTTTTTCTTTACAACTGCATTTAAATTTTTTTCCACTACTGTATACAGAAAGAAAACCTCTCTGATCTGACACCTTGACACAAGTTACTTGAAAAGTTTTATTAGCAAAAAATTTAAGCTATTTATATGAAGGACTACACCCAAATAACAGATGTTTCAACCACCCTACAGAATGGGTTTTAAGAAATCCACAAAATAACATTAACAAATAAACAAATTTGCAATCTTGTTCTGAATTAACTTTTCTTCTTAATTAGTTCTAATCCATCATCTCCAAGACCAAGCTCTGACTTTACTTAAGACAATGCAATGTATCTTGAATGCACCTTTGAAATCTAAACTAAAACTATTAGTTAATTTAACATGCTCACAATGAATTGCTGACTCCCATGGCCACCTTGTTTAACATAGATTACTTACACTAAAGCTTTTGGTAAAATAATACATGCTTCTTTAAGAGTCATTCCACAAGCCCTATGACTAACAAAGCTTACTTTCCTACAGATTTATGCCATGTGGTTGGTTGACCTTGTAAGGCTCTTCCCATGCCTGAGACAAGGATGAAATCACCCTAACCTGTGCCAACTCCTTTGGATCTCACACCTTTTCTTCCTCAGTTCAGCCACTGATAATGTCTCTCTCCTCTTAACTTTCTGATGTTATAAATGTCTTTTTAAGATATTTATTTCTCCTCCCTTTGAGATATTTGTCAATATTTATTGAAAAGGGCTGATAATTCAAAACTAACAAGTGATGAAACCCTGAGACAAACAGACATTGTAATCATAATTGCTTTTACTGCAAAAACAAGTTTAAACATTGAACTTCTAAGGTTTCAGTAATCACCTTTCAAAGAGAAGGGTATCTCAGCAGGTTTGTCAGAAAGTAAAATTTCTTTATGGAAAGGGTTGTTGAACATTGGTGGTGGGGTCACCACCCCTGGAGGTGCTCAAGAAACAGCTTAGCATGGCACTCAGTGACAAGGTGGTGGTCAGTCAAGGGTTGGACTCTCTGATCTCAGAGGTCTTTTACAACTTCTGATATATAGGGAAAGAACAGCACCTTTTCTCTCATTTGTGTTGTACTACACACAGAGGAGAAACTGTAATGAATCACAGAAAGCCCAAATTTCTGGAAACACAGAGCTAAGGCAATACTTGGCCTGGAAATTAAGAGGGATATTAAATCTCCTATTGGTTTTGACCTAACTAGCTCCTTGCTAAAACTTTAAAATGAAGCAATTTTTTGTTCTTCAAAAAGTGCTAAACCTCACAAGTTAATGCTTGAGCTTCCCTCTAGGCTTTAACTCCATCAACCAGCAGTGTTAATTAGACTGAGCTAGGCAAATCCGTCAGGAACGCACCTTTAAAGCCTGGACTAGACAAGACTGAACACTAATATAAATTGAGTGGATAAATTTATTAGCGTAACCACCTAGCAAATATCCCACTAGACTTGTAAGCATTAATGCCCATAAGGTGGAATAATATAAACAGATTAAAGGTTTATTGTACCAAAAAATAGTGGTGACACATTGTGCTAAGTGAGTACACACCAGTTAAACCCAATATAAGCTTTACCTTTAAATGGACACAGGCTACCATCTTCCAGCATCACTTAAACAATAAAGGTCTAGCTTTAATATCTCTATGATATGATGATATTTTCTCTATGATGAAACCTTTAGCAAGTTATTATCTGTAACTGGCTTTGGTTCTGAACTGATGATGGCAATTCTGCAGTGGAGCTAAGGTCCTTGTAGCCAGCACAAATGCAGTGCTGGTGAATGGTATTGCACCCACAGCACCCTGCATACACTGTAAGATGGCCTAACCTTTTACCAAGGTATCACCTATGCTGTGCAGCTACCACAGATAATGGCAAAAGGCAACCATGTAAAAGGGTAAGACTATGCACAGAAAACTGAGGTTTAAGGGACAAACAACGACTTGCACCAACTGCACCAATGTGAGTTCCCCTTCTCCACACTAAGCAAGACTAATTTTAACTCAGAAGAAAGGACAGCTCATTATTCCTTGGACATTTCAGCAACACGTAGGTGAATGGTTATGGACTGGGGCACAGTGAGTGTCATACAAGCAGAAACCTGTATTCTCCTCTTACTACAGTTTCAGGTGCTAAACTCGCAGCACTACAGGCTATAACAGCACCCACAGTGCACAGACTACTTCGGAGGTGAATGCAAGGAGGATTCATTAATTTTGTACTTCTATTTCTAGAAAAAGCTATATAGAATAATTCCAGATTATTTTCTGTGCAAGTTCTCCAGCTTTTTGCAGTTGTGCAGTTTTATTTGAGGTTATCACACAACTGGGAAATCTTGCTGCCTGCAACTTCGAACAGATTAAAATGCTGTGTTTTTTCTAGAACTATCTTATTGGAAACAATCCTTACATTCAAACCCCTCTAAAGATGTTAAGCATGTGCCAAGTCGCCTATTTTAATCTTGTCTTCTGTCCATCTCCTTTATAAGGGCAAAGTTTTCCAAGTGTGAAACAATCCAAAGCACTGGTTATATATTTTAAATGTCATGCTAAAATCCTAATTAAATTACCAAACAATTATTCAACTATTTGCCCTTAACTTTTGCAAAATAATGTAGATTTCGGTCTCCCTCAACCCACACTGCCTCCTTTCAGAGTTTATATCCAGAACTAAATGCAATGACCACACTACACAAAGTTTAACAAATGCATACTTTAATAGTTTTCTATGTTTTCTCATCATCCAGTAAGTAGTCCAAACAGACTACAGATTTCATAGCAGGAGAATTTTCAGTGGACTATAGAAAATAACGTCCTGATAGTTCTTAACTACATTTTTACATTAACTACATAACTATGGCACAACAAATAAACAGAGAAGACACAGCAGTACCGTAACAAAAAACCAAAACAAAACGTATTTCTAGAGACTGGCCTTCTCTTATGCAAGTTAAGGCCAGATCCCAACTGTATGCATGTGGCTTCCCGTGAATGATGCAACCAACAGCAGAATTCCAGTCTTATCAGAAACCTGAATGCTTTCCCAAAGACAATGTACTCAGTTTTTCTTACTACTGGATCTTTCTTGCCTTGTCAAGACATGAAACCTTGGCTCCAACTTGATGAATGCTCAGATTTGATAGAATTTGAAATCAGACAGATTTCCAAACACTGGCTATGACATCGTGATTCTTATTCATGAAGAAAAACAATAAACCAAAATTTTTAAAGTAATGCAAAAAGGTGGGAAACAAAACCTTTAAAAGGCACTATACTCACCATTCCTTCACTGATTTAATACCATTCTAGAAAGCTTAAGAGGTGTTAGATATGCACCTCTCATTCATCTAGCAGAAGGCACTTATTTCTAAGTTATAACCTGAAGCCTAGCAGAGTTTTGGGGTTGGGACAGAGGGAGCACTGGTATTATTAACTCAGGATTAAATTAGAACTTAGACTACAGCTGAAATAGTCCATCCTCACAGCCTCCTGCTCTTCAACATACAGTGACTGTGGTTGTAGCTAAAAAATGCTTTAAGTCAACTGAAAATAAGAGAAGCATTCTGCTGTGTTTTTAATTCTGCTGTATCTTTATGGCCAATCTTTGCTTGCAGTCTTTGCAAGTCAACTGTTTCAAGCAGATGGGAAATCAAAACAGTACTCAAAATAGAGGCAAAAAATTGTTTTAAGGCAGTGAAATGAAGAAAGCATTACTCTACTGAATCTCAGTTATGTTACAGAGCACTCTCTAAAGATCTTATGAAATATAACTAAAATACTTAAAACCTGAATAAACAAATACAGACTAGAAGTATAGGTATCTTGCCATTTTACAGGACAATTATTGGAATATTAATTTTCCAATCTACTTCCCAAATCCAACTCATACTCTAACTCACCCTCTCTAAGTTCTTATCTGTGATGAATTCACTCTTTCAACATTTGTAGCCTTCTTGCCAAATAACAACAGTACTTAACTGTACTTAACTCTTTAATATGCTACTGTTATGTACAAAATGTTCCATATTTCATAGAAGAAAAAAATTTGAGCGAGGATGCTGGGAGTTTCATTCCCTCTGCCGAGAATGTAACTAGGAAAACTGTAAAACCTAGGAGAGTTTTTTCATCATTCTGCAGAATTGCAGAAAAGGCAGTGCATAAAGGCAATACTAAAGAAATTCCAGAACCTTTCATATTAAAAGTTTATTTGAAAGGTCATTTTAGAACCACTATATAATTCCTCAAACCTCACTGTTGCCTAATAAACCTGCAGAAAACAAAGTTTTGCCACCTACCCCAAAAGTGGACAACAAATACATTTCTGGTCTCTTCTCACTTCTTTGTAGGACAATTTCCTATTTCCATCCAGAAAAGCCAGAAAGAATAAGCACATTACAAAGGAATGCCACTGCTTAATTCCTGAAAAATTCTCTTTATATTTCAGTCTTCATGGAAACTAAAATCACCATGCTTTCTCAATACGTTTATCATGCTAAAACTAGACTATTTTCTTGTGGAGAAATGAGGAACACACAAGAGATGTACCTCAAAACAGTCTGTACACACACCTAATGACAACAGTCTCTTCAAGAAATCTTGAAAATCTATATGGTTTGATCTTTCTGTTTACATTTTTGCCCCAAAGGACATGGCTAAGAACCCTGAAGCGTACAACGATTATTTAAGATTGAACACGAGGAGCCAGGAATTAAACTGCAACATCTCTCATGCAAACAATTATCATGTTCTAGATCAGACTAAACTTGTTTCCACAGAAATGAACTATCCCCCTTATGATCATATTTGACGGGCTGGTCCTTAATGTAGCTAGATATAACATGTCAGTACATTATAAAGATTTCAAGGGTTGAAATACTCAGCAAAGAGACTAGAGGTTCAGAAGGAAACTAAATGAGTCTCTCAACCCAAGCAGCAATTTCAAGAGATACTAGGGGCTGTTTTTCTACAGAAAATGTTTCCTTCAGACATGAAACAAGTAACCTTAGGCCCTTTCATTACCATCCAGCATACTACAGATGTATTTGATTTAGGAAGTTGTGTCAACATGACTTCAGTAAAGTTATCTTGCTTTTCAATAAACACAGTCAAAATGAAATTTCTCACAAGGATTCTAATATTTCAGTTACATTAATTGCAAATTCATAAATCTTTTTCTAATCTCCAATGCCAATTCTGCCCCACCCACACTCCATGGAGAACTTAGATAAATAAGCCAAACAGGCAAGAAAGTCTCACACATTTGAGTGTACATTAAAGGTACTTCATGCAAACATTATGTTATGTAAACGTTTATTAATAATTTCCTTATATTTAAATTAAAATTTCAAATGGAAATACAAGGCTGTATGGCACAAGGGTTGTTTTAATTAGTGCAAAGAAATTAATTTTTGTTAAATGTCAGCCCATTTAAACAACCAGAGCCTATGTTTGGGTTTTGAGGGGGAAAAAAAAAAATAAGAAGGCATGCGACAGTATTGGTGAGAGAAGCAAGATGCCCATACCAAGCACACTAAGAAATATGGAAATGTCTCACTGCAAAAACACAGTTTTAGTTTAGCAGTATCTTAGCGTGGGTGGAAGTGAATTAGAATTAGAGCAAGCAGGTGAATTCATCTGAAAAGCAAGACCTATAGACACGTAGTCTGTATTAGCAATGATACATACCAAGTTGTTCCAGCAAGACCTTGCCACTTAGAATAGAATATTTTCATACTCCAGCCACACAGACCCCAGAGACCCAACCCACATTTCCTGATTTCTACAACAAAGAGTGTCATTAGCTTCCAGCATCATCAGGAATGCAGTACTACAGTAACCATACTTAAAGAAACCTTTCATCTAGTTTGGGAAAAACAAAAGTATGGTGAGACTGGTATGACAAGTTAATCAACTTTTAAGCTATTAACCTTAGCTTCAAACAAGACAGCTCAACTAGTAAGCACACATACAGTCCTACACATACAGAGCCTGTGCTCAGCTCAAGTTAATACAAGTATTAAATGTTCAGTTTAGTCTGCTTATTCCAATTCTCTACTTCCTTTTGTTTTCATTTGATTCATCTATCAAGTAATGCATAATTTCATAAGATTTAGCTGCTAATTAAAAGTCTCAAAGGAGGTTCTCTTTGCTACACAACTCCAGCACTGGGTTCTATTAAGAGCAGAGATTCAAGAGTTATTTTATTAATATGCTGCTGCTCAAAAAAATCTGTACTATTAAGTTGGAATTATGTCTTTTCTGGGTCTTATCTTTTTCTGCAAGTTGTGTTTAACTGTTGATTTTAATAAAGCACTAAAATATTCTTCTGTACTCAGACACAGTTGAGTCTTATAATTCCTAGTAATCTTACGACTTTTAATTCCTTACATTCTTGTATGTAATTTTGCTATGCCACAGCCAGTCTAGCTGCTATGGGAGCCAAGACCTCTCTACTCTGACCCTATGACTATGCCTCTTATTATTACAACTTTTGCCACCTTAGCATGTTTTACTAAAACAATACTACTGCCTATATTTTTACTTTAGCTTATCCCTGTAATAGCCTATTTCATAAAGTACACAATGAGAACAGTGTGCACAGATGAGGAAGATATCAATACAAACAAAAAGAAGTCCCTTAGGCTTCTCATGTAAAACACAGAAAAACTGTACCATATTTTTGAAAATAATTGTGGAGGGAGGTGGAGGGGCTGTTAGAACCAACACGTAGCTGCTGAAGAATATATCATTACTGCTTCACCTGACCAGAGAACATCAGATGGAGTATTCATAAAATGTCTTCCAGCAACCCCACAAATCACCTTGCCTGGACCAAACCTGGGTTTCCCACTCTGTTCAGACAACTAACAGCTCTCCTTACGTTCCCAGGGTGGCTGTAGTACTGCCATTGATTTCTTGACTACATGTGTGCACTGAGCTTCTAGAGATCACAGGTTAAGTAGTAGAGATAATCTTGTTGCAGTTATCTGTAATTTGTTCACATAAATGTTGATTATATTGGCCAGGCTGGTGGAATAAAACCACTTGCTGTTCTACAGCAGGACTGAGGAACCCTGTGTGGAGTTCAGCTAAAAAAGTGCAACAGAGGTGGTATTCCTGGCACAGAACTCTATTTTCCTTAACCTGTAGTTCCTCCTGTATTTTGTTTAGCAGTGGTGTTACACGAACAGTTGTATCAGTAAAAACTGCAACCTTCAGGTACCTTATGTTCTGAAAAGCTTTTCTTTTAGTTCCTAAGTTAATTACAATTATTTGTGTATCTGCTTATTTAACAGCAGGAAAATATAAAGGAAAAATATCGGAACGACAACTGAAGTATAAGTTTTGAAATCCTGATTAATTTAAAATTTTAAAATATATTTCTAAATGAAAACTGTAGAACTCCTCAGATTTCAGCAGCACTCTTCTTCTCATCAGCTTGCTTTTCATTTTCTGTTTGATTCTTAGATCTCTAAACTGTCACTCCAGAAGTCAAGCTAGAATTAGTTACTGAAGGTGCTTGCTAGATGTGATTAAGAGTTCCAGTTGCATCCTGATTAAATCTACAAAAACCAAACAAGTTAACTTTGTAAAGAAAGTTATTCAATATATTTTCCTTTTACAATTTGAACAAAACTTTTGGTTTTCAGCATGGATGCCTAGGGAAGCAAGACATTTCAAATTGCCACTTGCCTGCCAGTTTCAGTTTTTGGACTAACTGGTCAGGGCCCTCTTGAAAAAGAGAGAACATTGCAGATAGCTGAGAAGTTTAATGAAAATCAGGAGCAGGTAACTCAGACATCCTTAAACTCCTTCTTTTTTTCCTTTTGATCATTCTCAAAGACCCTATTCAGAATTAAAGCCTGTCTTATAAGGTTTACTAGAGAAGTTGATGACACTCTGCAAGGGTTTCCTATTATTCTCAAGACTGCTGTTTGCATAGTAGTGATTTCTGTGGATTTGGAAAAAAACTATAATCTTCTAGTACAGATCATAATAATTCTTTGTCCAACAGCGAAGTACATAAAACACACATACCATCTAGCAACCAAAAAATTTATTATTCCTAAAAGCTTCAGAAACCATGATAGGCAAAACCTTGTAATTTCAGTATTTGCTTTTAAAAGAATGAAGTTTCTAGTAATTTTAGGACATTTGTTTATCAAAGTTGAATTTGGCCCAGTGTGAGCCAGGCCACTGAGATGAAAATGCCAGGCATACCCAAAAACATCAAATCACAGTGTCTTTTCAACACAGTCTCAATGTCAAACAGCAACAATGAAAAAAAGAAATAAAACAAAGACCTATTGAGGTCAATGGGACATTTCAAATAACACTGCTATGTACTTTCTAATGAGACTTGTTAGCAATGCTTACAGTTCAACTGCCTAACTACTTTCATCATAAAGGATCTTGAAAGCTTTTCAAGCAGAAGTGCCTACACCTCAGTGGTTTACAGTATACCTTTGATACTCAGTAGAGGAAATCCCCAAGGGCTACATAACTGTTTTCATTTTGTCCCATGAAATTCTGTTCACTTTTGGATGATGTATATGCTGTTGAAGTCCAAATTTTTCTCCTCTCTTGCATTCTTGCAAATTTTTGGCAGCATACCATAGTCATAACCAGCAGTTACAAAGCTGGATTCATTTCACCACCAAAGCAGCAATGGAAATGTCAGAATAATTTGAAATGGTCAGCAGAAACATCTTTCCTCTTGCATCCTCTCAATTTACATTCCAGAAGACACCATGAGGGTCAGAAGACCCCTTCTGTCCAACCATGACACAGTGGTTCTAATAAAACCAGAATCAGCACACAGCTAATGCAGCTGATACTCCACAAGGTGATAACAAAGAAAAATAATTTCCTTCAGTCTTGAACAGGGGAAAATACTGCATGATCAATCATGACCAGGATTTTTCTTGCCATCCAAACACCTAAAACCCAAAGTGAACCACACAGCATATCAAAGACTGACGGCAGACAACTTTGTAGATCAGCTGAAGACAATTTGTAGTTTAGTTGAAAACTTTTAGGCATCAGTGCTCCAATTCAAAATTAAAACCTTATTGCTTCCTACTTATTAAACTCTAGAAGGTTCCTGCATATATTATTACAGAATGTAAATTAGGTTACACACTCAAGACTTTGAAACATGGGAAATGGTAGCTTGACAGTCATCAGCACTGCTTTGGATATTCTACTGTGTCATGCAAATGCATTATGATTAAGTTTTTTACCTACATAATATCATTCCTTCATTAACTTTATATTCTTTACTGTTAAGATAAACAACATGCTGAGAAAGGCAAATGAGTACAGCAACCAAATATAAGTAGAGCAGGACCCTCCCTCCCACTGAATAGCAGCTTCCAGATGACAAAGTGATTCTCATTCACATATTCTAAATTCATTGCCATAGGAAAAATCTCTTCTGGCAAAATGTTTTTCTTCTTCAAGATGCCAAGTACTTTTTTTTCAGTATTAAAGCTTTGGCCTAGGGAACCTTGAACTCTGAATTTCCTTTTCTTCTCCCCCTCCCTTCCTGCTTCAGAACAGAGAAGCACAGAACAAAGGTTTATGCTACAAGAGAGTTCACAAATGATGGTACCACCACAGAAGGATGCACACTGCATACCTCTGCCTCAAATGGAAGCACATACATAGCTTTACCACACTTTAAGGGCCATTGCTAATTTTATTTAGTGCCCCTAGTTCTGGGACTAGGGGGATAAAAAAAAAATCAGTTGACAAGTGTCATGCTTTTAATTTCCCCATGTTTATCAACTCCTGTTGTATCTTTTCTGGTCCTAGGACAGACACAGAGCTGTTCACACTGAGTGAAGTAAGAGGGGTATAGTGTGGGAATCAGCCACAGCCCTCATCCACAGCTGCAGGTTTCAACTGATCCTATTTCAGGAAGGTTCAGGGCTGCAGTTGTTACACAATCAGAGAGATAATCTCAAAGAGAGGCCAATATTGTCTGAAATTTTCTTTTCATTGCTTCAACTTGCATGGAGCTATGCCTGCTGTCCCATCCTCCTCCCCACACTGGGGAAACTACACCAGAGACACAGTGACACTGGAAACACAGAACAGGTGAGGTTAGAAGGGACCTCTGGAGATCATCTAGTGCAACCCAGTGCGCAAAGCTGGGTTAGCTACAGCAGGCTGCACAGGACATGGTTCAAATGGGCCTTGAGTATCTCCAAGGATGGAAACTCCACAACTTCTAAATGCAACAATCAAAGTCTAAGTAAGTTTTTCATTTATGATGAGCCCATCAAACACTATTTGGACGTTCATGCCCTGCTATATTTTGAACTATGAAAGATTCATCCAACTTTGGGATTGTATACACCTGAAAGACACCTGGAAAAAAATTTTTTGCTGAGCACAGTCACCAGACTGTCCAAGAAAAACTTCCCAATTCTATTCATATAATCTGCAGGCTAGAGCTCAGTGGTTCTGTATGGTGTGAATAGTGTTCAAAGAAATGTTTACAGCTTTTAAATAAAGACTTCCCAAAGTAAATAATCTTTAACAAGGAAATTTCTTGACAGGATACCAAAGGATTTCCCACTAAGGGGAAAAAGTAGCACTTTTTTAATACTACAGAGATTAGACAGACATGGAGGGTAAAACTACACTGGAGGAAGATTTCAGACCTGTATCAGACACCAAGCAGTCTTAGAAGAAGAAAATAACATCTTTACCAAGAAGTACCAGCACATCAACATTAACATCACAGAAACAGTCATACTTTGATTCACTCAAAGATGAAGGATGAAGACCTGACTCCAAGATATGTAATCCTCCAGGTATGTAATCCTTAACAATCTCACAGAACTAATGTAATTTTGACACAGGAGGTGTGCCTTCTTAGAGAAACCCTCATGAATTGTCTTATCCCCTTGTTTAGCCAGCTCTGTGCAGCAAGTAATGCTGAGCCACACCTGGGCATCTTTGATCTTTCCTGCTTCAGAAAGAAGAGTAACCACTAGCCCAGACAGATGGATGAAGTGGGTCAGAGTCGTTCTCCATGGCATGAAGTCTCTTTCAGCCAACAGATCACCTGTCTCCTGGAGCTGGCTCTTGTAGTCACAACACGTGACAGAGGCAACTTTAAAGCAGGACTCTGGTACTGAGACAGCATCCCAGAGTCACACTAGAACTTCATGAACTTTTCCACTAAGAGTTATTTCAGACAGGTATTGCAGACTTCTCAGAAAGCCTCACAGAATTCCCACAAGTCTCCATTGAGAGTTCAGAAATGAGGAGGGGTGGAATGCTAGAAAATAGGCCCTCTGCATAACTGTCATCCAAGAGGCATTTCAAAGACCAAATACTTTGGTTTTAACTACCGTGCTACTTTAGGGCTGCCCCTAGGCCACCAACAAGACAGGACCTGCCTGCTCTCCTGATAATGAAATAAACGCAGGTGCAGCCACAGAGAAGACCCTCCAGCACACACTCAACATCAAGCACTTTAGCAGCCTAGCACTCACTTGGCACAGGAAAGACACAGAGCTGAAGCAGCTCACAAGATGAGTGCCTAGAAAAGAGGCACATATGGACTTTCTTGGGCTAAGCACCTACTGACTGCTATCTTACACAGACCTTGGTAGCAAGAAACAAAAATCAAAGCAAACAATTCATGATTTACATCATGGTAATATACAAAGAACTTAACTAGAACTTCCCATTAAAAGCAACTCCTAACTACCTTCAGGTAAAGAGGAGGGTACAGCTGTATGTGACAAGGGCACAGCTGATGCTGCTGTACCTTTGCTGGAGGGCAAAGCACATGCACCAGCCCTGGGCAGCTGTGCACATCTGGTATCCTGCATGAACAGCTACCTGGGCAATCTGGGCATACACCCAGCATACCAGGTTTCAACTCAAATATGAACACAATGAAATAATTACATAACAAGAAACTGCCTTTGAAAATCAAAGCCGAAAGCCACTAGATTCAAGACGTCTGCTAATGTCACTGAAATAGCACTACAGTTAGACTGATAAAATGCTGCTATTTTCAAGTACTTTTAATCACACAGAATCACTAGGTTGGAAGAGACTTTCAAAAT
>VZSR01001685.1:24284002-24320303 GCA_013398615.1 Brachypodius melanocephalos
AGTCTATAGCACTGCAGGGGGTTATTGTGGCCAAAATGTAGGACTCCGCATCTGGACTCATTAAACTTCATCCTATTGGACTGTGCCCATCCATCCAACCGTTCCAGGTCCCTCTGCAGTCTTCGT
Organism: Brachypodius melanocephalos; assembly: GCA_013398615.1. Lineage (NCBI taxonomy): Eukaryota > Metazoa > Chordata > Aves > Passeriformes > Pycnonotidae > Brachypodius > Brachypodius melanocephalos. Next base: position 24,284,129 of record VZSR01001685.1, read on the forward strand.
ACCTTCCAACAGATCAACACACACTCCCAGCTTAGTATCATCTGCATATTTACCAATGAAAGCCTCAATACCCTCATCCATGTTGTAATAAAAATATTTAACAGAGCTGGCCCCAGCACAGACCCCTCAGTGACACCACTGGTGACTGTCCCCAGCTGGATGCAGCACTGTTCACCACCACTCTCTGAATTACATGTAAGGAACTATGAACCAAAACCTGAAAACTTTAAGTACACAAGCAACTCAGACTTCATTCTACAACTTTTCAGCCTGAACACTAGAGTAAATTTAACCATATTAACCTTTTTCTGTTACTGTCTGCAGTTCTGCAATTGTACTTTGATAATCTTCAAGCTGATATGTCCATAGTAACCAGTTACAAAAGCTGGACTTGCTCACAAGTTGTAAGTGCTGAATCGAAGAAAAAAAATTAGCACACCTAATTTCCAGCTCAGGAGATAACCCTATTTAATAAGGTACATGTTACTCTCTTATATGTTATGTAAAGGTTTTCTTTAAAAAAAAAAAAAAAAAAAAGAATGCATTTAATTGCTGCTTTGAAAATCAGGGCTCATGAAAAGTCCATATGTGGAAATGTATTTATTCTCATTTTTAAGTGTTTCCACATGTACAGTTACTCAAGTGTAAAAACTTAGAATGCTTCCAATACAGCAGACCAAACACTAAAAATCTGGAAAAATGTTGTAATAGTAGGAGATTTATCTAAGAAGAAAATCATGACAGTCAGTGTTATGATTTTTACAGTATTAACACTACTAAAATGCATGTTCATGCAGTGGCCAAAAGAATTATACAATAAGCTTAGAAGTAAATATTAAAAAGCAGCAGGTTTCCAAACAGTGATCCAAAACACCATGGTTGGCACATGGTTCTATTTAGGGCATTTTCCCTGTAAGTCTCCACTAGAAATCCATGGTGATCTTGAACATATTGCTGAAGGAGGAGAGCTGTTCTATTGCTAAAAAGTTCTGGAATATCCTGGCTTTATTTGAGTTTAAAAAAAAAACAAAAACAAAAACAAAACAAAAAAAAACACCAAAAAAAATCCCCAAAAAAACCACAAACCACCCCAATATGTTTAGGAAGTCAAATAGCTAGACTTTTCTTTCATACGTATTCACTAATGATTAGAGGTTCTATAGAAACAGTACCTAAGTAAAAACTAGTTATTATTCAATAATGTTTTAAATATATCCAAACTATTTTGGAAAATTGGTGTCTTTGGAGCTGTGTTCCTTTTTTATAATCTGAAAGGTAGATGCTGCTCATCCTAATCAGTTATATAATTCCTTTTAAATCTGAAAAGCAAATATAAACTCTCACGAGTTTTTCAAGACCTGAAGGCGCTCTCATTAATTTGCTTTCTAAGCAAATTAGAAGAGGTTTTTTGAACATCACTCAGACAATGTTTTGTTTAAATAACTGCTTAGGAAACACCATTCTATTCAGTCTTCAAATTCATAGTTTAAATGACTAACTGAAATTCTACAGCAGAACTCACTATCCTTGGCAAACAAATCAGAAGCCTTACTTTATTCCTTAAATGGCCCTAAAACTCCACACCAACGAGTAACAGATTTGTCAGAATTGGACTATCTTTCATTTACCTTTATATGACACACAAGCAGAGGAAGCAAGCAGGAAGTTATTCTTTAGCTTGAGCCCAAGCACAGGAGCAATTTCTGCCCACCTAAATCAGTATGGTAACAAATATCTTTGTGCTAAGCTGGCACACCAGCCTTTCGGGTACACACAATGCTCATTTCAAACTGGCATGGATCTATATATGCTCCAGAGTATGTAGTGGACCTTAATTTTATGCATGGCTGACGTGTAAACCCATGTTAAAGGCTCTGTTTATCTTCAGAAACAGTACTACAAAAATACCCAAAATACAACACTTTCCACTAGTGCTCAACGCTCAAAACCTATCAGCGGTTAGAGACAACCTGATTGCAGAGATATTCACAGAGCCATTAGGGGAGAAAAAGAAGGTGCTCCAAAAGTCTCACCTACCTCCAGATGGACTTAAGGCATTTCAAATTGCTAACAATTTCACTATCATTATTGCTGTTAAACTTCCTATGACCTTCTAACTACTACATCCTGGCAATACCATATTGCTCCACAACTGAGCTTTTAGTCTTCCTGATACCTACTGCATTCACCTTCTATTTTGTCCTCCTGATAAAAAGCCAATGCACTTTACCAAGACACACACTGCAGACTGGCAGTTAGTATGGATATGTTTCAGACTGTATTTTTTACTGATTGGTCAGATTTACTGACTAACAGTACTGTCAAAATCTGATTTTTCTTCCTAACTCAGCTACATATTAAGCTATCCTTTTCTGCTGTTTATAATCCATAAAACCATCGTATCAATCATCCATTATGATGAACTCTTACACTACAGAGGAGGCAAAATCTTTGCATATTTTCACAATTCACCCAAAAGCAAAACCACAAAGTAAGAATAAAACTTTTTTTCCCCTTAAGTTTCAGAAAGTGTTTACTTAAGGTTAAATTATTATTTTCTTCCTGTAATAGCAACTTTTTCCAAGTTAGTTAAAATGTTTGCTGTTACAACCTCTACAGGTTGCTAAACACTTTCTGGGTACAAAGTCACAAGTTCTGTGGAATGCTGCTCTGTGTACTCTGCCTCTGCCAGCTCAACTTCCCTAGGTAACACACTCACCATACAAACACCAGGTAGAAGTGAGGAGTTAAAGGTCTGTGCTTTTAAATTTTGTTATCTACAGAACACACAGCAGGTTCCACTTGACCACTCAAAGCATCATCTTCTGGGTTTCCTACGATCACAGCAAGTGCCACGTCAGTGCATCCCTTCCGTGCAGTCAAAAAGGTTTAAAAGATAATCCAGTAAAATTCAAGTAATCACAGGGTTTGTACAGAATTTCATAAGAAAACAGAACAAGGTTTCCCTATTCTATGATACAGTGAAAAGGCATGTCAGCACTCCCTCAGTTACAGAATTCACTATGTTTTGTAAAAAAAAAAGACACAGTTTTTTTCCCCTAAGTGTTATTCCAAGTAGTGTTTATTCTAAATAAACACCGTGCTTCCATTAACTTATGGTATTAGTAAATAAGCATATATGTAGTATGTTCATTTCTATCCCTTGTCACACAAATGCAACATATTTCAGTTCTTGAAACAAGTGTCCTTGTGAACCAGGATTTCAAATAAACACCTTGAAACATTCAGATGCCTCTTATATGTTAAACAACTAATATGACCACATGTTAAAACTTAAGACTGGGATTACTTCCTGAACATTCCTGCAAAACTTAAATCGTGCTTCATAGTATCTGGAAAAGCCCCAAAGCCAGGGGGAGAACATGAAACCTCCTGTCAAATGAGCCCTTTTCCAGGGCAACATATCCCATGTCTGACAAATCCTGAAATGTACAAAGGGGCAACCAGCAAAGATTGCTAAACATGCTAAAGATCAATACCTTTGCACAAGCAGCACAACCTGGAGAACGAAGCATGGGACTGGCTGTTGCAACCCTTCAGTTTATGCTGCTGCAGAAACAAATGTGTATCTTCCTGGTCTCTTACATGAACAAACTGATGCACAGTTATAATTACAGAAGTTCTGTGAAATTCCCTAAAGAGCTCTCTATGTCCCAGTAAAGCACGAAAGTGTGTCAAGGAACAAACTATTACCGCTGCTGTTTTAGGAACCTTGGCAGTGAAAAAAAACCAAAACAAAAAAAACTTTAAAAAAAACCCCACCAAACCCCCCAAAAAACCCAAACCAAGCATAAATGACTAAGCCAAAAGAACTAAAATGCTCACATAAAGCCAGAGAGCATGATAGAGGTATTAGAAACCTCAGCAACTGCTCCAACTATCAAAATCAGCATTCTTATTAAAAAGATGGTATGATTTTGGTTTGCTTCTGTAAAACATGTAAGAGTCCTCTAAACAACTAACTCCACAAAGTAAGCTTTAAATACAGACTATTATCAGATTTTTTTTCTTCTGGCTTAAGGCAGCTAATGAGATGTTTTACAAAGCATCATGTACAAATACCAAGCGAGAACAGCTATATAAACAAATTTTAAGAACATTTCTCCTTGCAGTCCCTCAGAACACAAAAAAATCACAAATTACTAAAATTGGGCCTAGAAAGGCCTTGCTTATATATTAGAGGTACCATCAGAATTCATTTCTTCAACTTTCCTTCAAAAAAGGCTCAAGCATATCCTTATGGTAGCAGATGTGTTCAAAATGCCATCAGGAACAAACACCACCATATCAACAATTTATATTCAAAGAAAACTCTTCCTATCACATGAAACTTAAAATCCACACTTCTACAGCCAAGTTGAATAGTACCCCGGTCTCTCAAATCTAGACGTCTCATTAAGGTTTTCTACAAGCACCTACAAAAAACCTAGTAATTAAAAAAAAAAAAAGGGGGGGGGGCGGTGGGAGGCAGGAAAGGAATTTTAAGCAACAGCAAGACACAAATCCAGTTCAAGAGCTGGAATATATACCTGGTTTGCCTGAGGTCTTTTCCTCTCAATATTGTTGATTTCTGACCAAAAGCTAATTTAAAATAAACTAGTCATACCTACAAAAAGTACAAAAATATGTAACAACTACACAAGTTAAGCTCAAAACAGGTACATTTGTATTGATCTACAGAAGTCAATCTTCTTTCCAACCCTGCAAAGAAATTAAATGTTCTAATCAGCAAGCAAAGGTAGGTAACTCTCAAACCTGTACGTACCCAAACACACAAACAGAAAGAAAGGAGATGCAGTAAAACCTGTTCCAACACGCTGTACATTAGAAATCTGACTCTCATATTTCTTAGGAGCCAAAGTAAATGAAAAATGCAATGAAAAGCAAGCTAAGAACAAGGTAGAACAAAAAAGTACAAAGCTTCCACACATTACAGCATTGAGGAAATTCACTGAATCACATTTCTGTAGTTTAAAAAGGTCAAAAAGAAAAAAACCCAGATGATTTATTCTTAATTCTGTATTTGAACACACACACACGTCCTTCACAAGCGTCCTTGGATCTTAAATTAAACATACTTTCCCAACAGATCATGAAATTTGCCCTATCAGACAAAAATGTTTGGCTAAAGATAGGTAACTAAACCAAGCATCCATAATTCAGCAGAAAATAAGTTTAAAAATGGACTTAAGAGTACTAGTAGTTTACCATGAGGATTTGAACTTTCTATATGGCAGTCTTCTGAAATTACAGAGCTGAAGAACAACAGCTCAAAGAAAAACTCCAGCAAGATGTAATTTCAAATACAACCAAATGCACAGAAAAACTACTTGTCCTTTTGAGTGTAGGCCATTCAAAGATGGCTTTCCTATCACAACTCTGTTGGGCCATTTGTGGGATGACAGGTAATTATTTATGCACAACTTTTCAGAGCAAAGATGGACATAATGTGCAGTTAAGACAGGCAAATGAAAGGCAGCTGATGCCTGTGCTGACACTCTCCAAAGCACTCCTGATGTGGAAAGCCTCTTTCATAAGAATTCCCACTCATTTACAACAGGAAAGGAAGCATCCCTAAGTAGCCAGGCTGAGATTTTACTCTGCTATTGGTTATATTACATTCCTGGTGACAAAAGTTGTTGACATTAAGGCTGAATAGTAGTATTTGTGCTAGAAGAAAAACCACCTTGCATATCGCTGTCAATGTTTTTTTCCACTACTGAGAGCACTTGAATAGCCTAAGAATTTTGTTTCAAAGTTTAAGACAGTTTTTACCAAATGCAATCGAGGAAATAAGTCTTACACTCTGTCTCACAAAGACTATTTTATTTGCTTGTCAATGACACGGGCCAGTGGTACTTTGTCCTTGCCTTCGAAACTGTCCGCCATTTCTTCTTTAACTTTTCACAGTTCCTAGGAAATGCATATTCTCTGTGCCAAATGTTTCAGGACTCATTTTCCCCGAAGGAACAGGACGAGCTCGCACATGTGGCCAACTGCTATATTAAGGAACAGGATCAGTATCTGCAAACCGATCAACATCCACATCACCGCTGGATAGAATAATTGGAATTACGGCAGCATCGTTCATCGACAGGCCCGCAATCAGCTCCGAGCATCGCCAGCGCAGTGCGCGAGAACAAGGACGGGGCTTTAAAAACTCAGTTGTTTTCCTAACAGGGTTGTCACTGTTGTAAGACGTGACTTGGAAAGCTTATGAGGTGCAACTGAGTACTTACTCAGCTGGAAGTAATAGAGTGATACTTTCACAAGAGCCTTTAAAAACCAAGTGTGCAAGTGATGTAACACCAGTAGATAGAAAAAGGACAGGAAAACAGCATGTAGAGGAGAGGAATAAAAAGGCATTTATGTGAAAAGTAGAATTGTTACTCTAAGGGTTTTTTCTCTTAAATCTTTTGCCTGATAATAACAGCACATATTTCAGTAACATCCATTTGTGTATTACACTTGGGAGAGCACTAAACACTCATTTAATTTGCAGAACAGCACTAGATGCAATAGCCCAATCTCTCCGCTTCTGCCAGAGCTTATGACAATTTATTCATTTACTTGGTTACTGGAATCACAAGAGGCTGGACTTTTAACTTCTTCTATTGACCAAATCCTGAGATATATATGGAAAGGATATAAACATTTAATTCACATAATTATGTTGAAACAACGCCATACTAAAACAAACACAGAAATTCATGAGTATTGAAATCACTGCCTCAGCTCTCAGTTTAGGAGATCTGGAAACAGAAACCTTAGAATACACTTGCACATGAAAAATAAGTGTCAGCCTTAATTTAGAATTTTGTGGTTATTACTGATATAAACAGTACAACAGAAATTTATGTACTTCGAGATTGTAATATCTTAGAATAAAACATGTCCTTAAAGTATGACTATAAAAATATCCATCATGGTATCTGTAGTCAAATATACAAATTAATATATTTACAACAGAACTAACATGCCATAACAGTCTCTTTGTCAAAAACATTTATCATTTGGGTAGAATAAACAAGTATCTGAAGTTTTTAAAGCCTTTCTGCAGTTCAAAATTCTCATTTATCCCCATGACTGTGTTATATTAAAATGCACAAAAATTCTGTATTTAGGAAAGGAGATGAGAGAAGATTTTCATAAGACTAGAATTCTGAATGGTGTTCAAATGTATGCAGATAACACTGCCAGTTTTTCTGGCACAAATTAGGTCCTATTCATTTTTATGGTTTCTGTTACCAAAGTGAAACAAAGGACGACAGAACTCCATTTTAGTTTCTTAAATGCAGAAAAATGAAAAGTATCATATGTACAATTAAAAGTGGTGCTCATTTGGAAAGCTGAGGAAATATATTTTTTCAAAAGGAGAAGTGTTAACATTACAAACCATTATTTGAAAGCTCTTAAGGGAGTTGAGAGAAGCAAGGACAGAATTACAGCAATAACGTTAGGTGCAAACACAGAGTCTCGTGAAGTACAATGGAGCAAAACAAGTGTGTGTATGTGGGTGGGACAATATGGAAAAGGACATAAATAAATAAATAGACATTTATTGTTTTAAAAATATCCATTAGATTTTATTCCATCATTTTCAGCAGACTTTAGTGGACAACCTTACCATCTTATTGCTGTAACCACAAGCCTTTTTTCCACCATTTTGTTTTCTCCAGAATCAAATCTCATCTGGAAGAGGATCATAAATGTATTAGGGCAAAAGCAATGGCACCCAGTTTCTGTTCCTTTTTGCTTATCTTGCCACCACATGGGAGTGAGGAATAGGGATCACTGCTGCAACTACAGACAGCTCAACTTCAGATTAGCACCATTCATTTTCTAACAGGCAGAGGTCATCAAAGAATTAACTTAGCAAAACCACCTCCTCTGCGAGTACATTGTCAAGACAGTCTTGTTAGAATAAGATTCATGATGATCTTTGAGTGAAACAGAGGATCACCTCGAGACAACACATTGAACAGTCCTGGTGCTTACCACATGTATTTAAAACTATAATCTGGTTTGGACATGTCCTGTCACCACAGGAAAATGCCATGGTAGTGACTATTCCTTATTTCAGAATCTCCCTTTCATCAACACAGTCTGTAAAAAAATGTCCAACACCATAATCTCATATGTAACAAGCATTTATCAGATGTTTCACTATCTTTGAGAAAAGCAAAACAAAAACCTGACTTAATTCTGCCCTACTTAACTTCTGACACTTGTTAAAGCATTAAATAATGTTTCTTATCCTCCACTACCATTTCCTAAGATGTTCTTGTGAAAAGAGGCTGAGAGCTCGTGTGAGTGTGTAGCACGAACTACAGGATCACCAAAGGTCTCCACTGCATTTAGTTCCTTCTTAGAAGGCACTTCCCAGACACATTAGGAAACAAGGTGTCAGAAGGTACCTCACCTGTTTGTCAAGGATTCATAAACTGCCATAAAATAACATATTAACAGAATCTAGCTAAGTCAATGAAAAAATTTAAATTACACACTTGATTATGGATAACAGGACCCTGCTCCTTAAAACAGTATGACATGAGTTTCTCAAGGGCCACCAAAAGAAAAATGGAGTGTTAAGTTTTTCAGGTGGTCAAAAGCTTCTCTACCAGAATAAGGTACTTCCTACTCTTTTTTCTAAAGTCTAAAGAATGGTTGAACCTTTTTAGGTTATGTTTTCAGTAAGCTTTTACTTTCTGCACACCAATTTAAATTACAAGTACATTTTGTGGTAAAATTTTAATCTACTAAAATATAAATGTGCACAAAAGAAAAACAATTAAGCTTCATCTGCAAAATATATTAAAGCTGCCAATATAAAGTGCACACATGAAAAATTAAGCCTGTAAAAATACATAATGAAAGACATCTGGCACAAATGTCAGCCTTCACATGCTTGTTTTGTCAGCTGTCAAATCATGGTAAGATACGATGGTAAAAGGCACACTGACAGCAACATTGCTGGTATTTTAAAGAACAATCATAAAATGCATGCATCTGCATTGCTACCAAAGTGATTGAACAGGGCTGGTGGTCCATAGAAAAACATTCATGCTTAATGCTTCTGAATCAAAAATGAAACTCTGTCCCAAATAATTTCTTTTCCACACGAGGCTTTTTGAAAGAGTTACCTGGAGTTATTGAATGAGTTATTACTCATGCAAGGCTTTACAGCTATTGTAGGTAAATACTGTTCCTAAGCAGCAAATGACATGGGGTCAAGGAATGCTTGCTATTCATTATATACTTACCTTTGTCAATAAGATAAGTATTTTAAAATCATATGCAAGAGGGGGAAAAAAAATTCCTCCCCATAATTCCCTGTTTAAGTCCATCTCAAAGAGTTAATTATTTTAGTATATCTTGCTGATTTAAAACCCCAATTTTTTCCTCTATATCAAACACGAGTTTCAGTTACACTTTGTACTTCAGCACATGAAGCACTAAAACCTCAGGCTGTGGTCCCAATACCATCTTCTTATAGTTCATAAAGACTAACAAGAAGCTGGAAGGAAAATGAAAATATTATATCAATATATGTTTTGAACTTTATTTGTTTCTTTATAAAATAATGAATGAGAGCAATCATTTGTACCATGGGATAAAAAAGAAAGTTGTCCCAGATTATGCTGAAGATTTTATATATCAGTACATATATATCATTATTATCTCCTGGAAACCAAAGGAGCAGTAGTAGTAAGAGTTAGTCATAAAGACTCCAACCTAGCTTCCTGTTAAGTGTATAATCATGTTGCAACAAAAACACATTACCTTTAAAGAACCATGCCTTAAAAAGTATGCCTGAATTTTTTTCTGCTGTAGTCAGGAAGCTAAACCAGGTCTGCATTTATTCACACACCAGGCACATCATGACATTTTATTTAAATGCTGAGGAAGGTGAATGAAGAAAGTTTTCACTAGAAACTAAGTTTATTTAGTTTGGTTGTTGGGATCCTTTTAATTTGCAAAGTTAATTTCTGCCTTGATGTTATGAAGTAGAAAAGTTTTAGTCTCTCTTCTTCAAGACTAAAGGGAAGACAGGTGAGACTTTAGGGCTAAAACTACAACTCTTGGCTTTCAAAGACACTGCAGCCAGGCACTGGACTTGGTGAGTCCCAGGGGAAGCTGCAAAGTGATGGGCTTTCCTAAGGAAAACCCCAGTAGGAAAATTTTATTAGGTGTCATTTTATGAGGTAAATTGAAGCAAAGTCTTCCAAGCACTGAAATTTGGAAAAATAATGAAGCCTAGTACAGCCAGCCTCACCAGGAGTATCAGAAGTATCAGACCTGACCAAGGGCATCTCCTACCACACAGAAATCTGATGTACACAAAACTGGCCAGTAGCAGCTTGAGTTTGTGACACTTGCCCCTACCATGTTACCATATCATTCAAAGAAGCTTTCCCCTCAATCATTGTGCTGAGTAACACTTAGCATAGCCTAACTGCACAAATCTCACTGCTTTCACTCATCCAAACAGCAACTAAGCATGTAAGAAAAGTTCTCACAGTGGTGTAAGTCTACAACCACTTGTGGCAAAAGATACATACATACATATACCTTGCTCTTTTCAGTAGGCTTTTGTTATCACCAAGACTATTAAAATGAAGCTTTCCACATGAGCAGTAGCTCAGTGAAATATTACTGCCACTTCAAATGCTTTCTGTATAATATCAAATACCACCAAGATATTTAATCAGCTTGATTATCTGAAGCTGAAACAAACAACTTGCAGCACTGACAGTCAGAATCATTATGCTGGATGTGGGAAGGACAAATGAAGGCCTGTACAGATCCACTGCCAGAGAACATTGTACATTTTCTTTCTGCCTCTACCTTGAAAATCAAGAGACTGAGGAAAAATGCAAAATGAAAAGAAGAAAAAAAAAAGAAAAAAGAAAAAGTTAAAATATGACATTATGGCTAATTCATAGATGAAAAACAAGACTACAACTACCAGTAGTAATTTTTAATTTTGTAAACAGAAGTATCTATAATTTGCATATTTAACCTGAATTTCTCAGTGTATGGAGTTTTTCACACTCTTCTATAAAGAATGGGAGTTGTAAATTTTAAATACCCATATACATTTCAGAAGATTATATTATTATTGCACATGTTTCTTTCAATGGATTTTGAAGCACATAAGACAGTGTCTTCCTATAACTTATCTTCTGATTTTTAATATAAAAAGTCTTAAACCTCTTAATCCCTCTGCTGCATGAAAAGATGTTTCAATCCCCAGCTGACAAGCAGAGAGTAAGGAACACAGAAATTTAGCTTGACAAACATGCACTTGACCGACTGTGTCCTCAGCCATCCATAATTTTGCTCCCCCACAATGATTTTTTGATGCCACACGAGGGCTGTCAACAGGTAAGGTCCTTCTTTCACTAACAGGATGACAGTCATATATACCTGATGATGTAATTTCTTATACCCTGTAGAAGCACAGTTCCTTTGGGGCAGTGCAAGAAAAGGGCAAACACACACACATTATCCCACAAACGCACATAAACATGTTTTATCTCAGTCATGATCACATGGGTTTCACTTCCTTCAGAAACCAGACTAAAAAGGCCAAAGGTAGGGAAGATACATAAATACAAAACTACCAGATTCATTTATTCTCACACCTTTTTATCTCTCTCCTGCCCACTTCCTCAGTAATTTTTGGTAAGCCTTCTCTGTTAACATTGTACTGATCATCAAAGAGAAGCTTGGGAAACATTCTGGCATCCATGTAATTCTTGTAAAAACACGAGGAAGTATAATCCTCTCAAAACAAGGATCCTAGGGAAATAGGGAAGCAGTATTTTGGCTTTTTACCAACCATTTCACAGCAAAGGTAATTAGTAAGTTACATACCATTGGAAGCAAAATCAGCACAAATCCAGCTTCCCTCACTGCTTGCTCTCTCTTCTAATGATGCCAAGATCGTGACATGCTTACTTAACATGGTTATTGTTTCCAGTTTCAAACCCTTATACTTAATTAAGCTTCAGCTCTAGATGATCTGTCTTAAACAGCCAAACAAACCAAATATACTCCAACTCCATTACCTCACCTTTCTCCCTCCCCCTCCTTGCTATAGCAACAATGCATCAGAACCACTTCAGAAGGATTTAGTTTGTGCTGAATGGCTAGGATTTGGTAAGTGCATGCCATAAGCTACTTTTGAAATAAATTACACAGCATAACATATGTTTCAGTAACAGTAAGCACCCAGATTCTGGTCAGTTTTTTCATACCAAGAGAACACTATGTATCAGGAGCAAAAGTCTGGACAGAAGTCATCTGAAAAAACAACAAGATGAGTAATAAGTTGCATTTTATGCATATTAGGTACGGTCTTCCATCACCTGACACAGTGGAAGAGCTGCCCCTCTGTCTCTTGCACAAAAAGCTATTGCCTTTTGGGATCAAAAAGTATCAGGCATTTGCAAATGCTTTAAAAGTTTTATATAATACATAATCACACATGCCCATGCATACATACACCCCCATCCTAAAGGAATTCCATGATTTCCATTCAAATGCTGAAAAGATTCAGAAGAGCTGAAAAGATTGAGACAGTGATCAGCATCTCAATACTCCTTTCAAGAACCAACAGGAAATGATAACTAATGAAAAATTCCAAATATTATTAATGCAGGAAAATACATCCAGCTTCGACAACCAATGCAGTCATGGAATAAACACTTCCATCTTCAGTAGCTGCTAAAACAAACACTCTTTTACAGGCTTTGACAGAGAACAGAATTCATTTCCTCTTTACAGCTGTAGTGTTTCAAAGTCAGTTAAACATCAATGTGACAGCCTTACTTGCAAGAGCTCAGATATTTACTATATTATCTTAGCTGGACATGAGCAGAAAGCAGACTGTGAAGGCAGAGAAGGCAGGGGGCAGAGAGGGAAATCAAGATTGTTTTTCTTAAACACCTTATGAAGTGTTCATCTTAGTTTTTGCCAGAGAGTTATTTTTCTTGTTCATTTATTCTGTATTTAAAGACTCAGCTAATACAAACACAGCAAAGATCTGGAAGGCAAAAAGTTCACTAGGATGGAGCTTGTTTGCACAGATACTACTGAGCTACCAACTTCTCTGTGTTGCTCTGTGATAGTTTGCTTCTACAAATGAAACCCAGTTGACTGAGCTATTACCAATGCTTACAAATTAAACTATCTTATTTGCTGCTAGTCATCATCCTACTGATTTTCTCATTAATACCTAGAAGACACACAGTTTAGTCTCTTACCCTAATTTCTGCAATTGACTTTCCTGTACAACCCCCACCTCACAAGACCATCGTGAATCTTAATATGTATTAATTTCACACAGAGCAACAAGCATGCTAAATACTTAATAGTAAGCAGTTAGGAATATTGGCCAGATGTCAAACCAATCCTAACAATGGCACAGGCCACTAAATTGAGGATCATGAACAAAGATTAGACACTAAATAACTGTAGTAGCCATCTGCAAATTGAGGTTCTGTAGAAACCTGGCTGCTCACATGATTATGGTCCTGTCTACTTCCAGGTGTTCAATTACATTAAACGAAATTAAAAATACATCAATACATGTTCTTACTACTGGTTTCACATGAAGCATTTGTTGCCATTGGGGGGAAATGCTGTGATCACAAAGAGAAAAAAATACTTTATGAATTACCTACACAAATGGTTTGCTGAGGGACTAGTTCTTTCATGACAAATGATACCTACAATACCGAAAAAGTTTTCCATTTGGATTGTGAAAATATTTATCAATTCTCTGTGCATGCTATAAGCAAGCTTGAAAAAAAAAAAAGAAAGAAAAATCGGCATTCCTTCTTTTATTCTTTGTGGTGTTTTGTACATAAACACTGAAGAAAAGGCATGTCTGAAATACTGAAATACAGTAGCTTAAACTACTGTTAAAAAATAAAATTGAGAGAAAGCAGCAGCTAGCAAAAACAAAACATTGTCACATGAAACAGTCTGTGTAAATTATGTTATTACGTGGTATCCTTTTTTTCTTCTTTGAGCCAAGTTGGAATTTCAGAGAAAGCCTGAGGATTTGTGGCCAAAACATGTAACTTTATACTCAGGAAATCTCCAAATCTCAGCTAAGCAGAGTTTGAGCCGCCTTTCGCCTTCTGAAGGGTCACTTCACAGTTAAGGGGAAGAGAAATCAAGATGGACTTCATCTGTCAGTAACAAAATCATTCTTCTTCACTCTTCATAGGAGCCCCAATCTGAGGATTTCTATTTCACAGTAATACTTTGAAGTTTCTGTCTTGCCACTGATTGACTCCCCATACTCCCCTAAGACACTTTGGTTAATATTTCCCCCTAGGAAAAACAAGAGAAGCAAATAAAACACTCCCTCTAACAAGCTGTTTTGCCTGTGCTTCTCCAAGCCACCCTCTTCCCCAAAAGCTCAGATGAGTGACCTCCAGGGAATGCTGCCCAAGCCAGACTCAGGAGAGGAGCTGGCCTGTGACTGCCTACCACCCAGAGATGGTGTCCTTTGATTTAACCATTTACTTGTTAAATCTTGGTGTTTGGAGGGTAGCAGAAGTTTTTCAGTGCTGAGCTGCTGCCCTCTCCTTACTCCAGCAGCACTATTTTTAGTAACCAGCAAATGGGTGGCTGTAGGACCTCTCCTATCACCAGAAAGCTATCCAGCTTGAAGTGGACAAGCAGCCTAGCTCATGCATGCTAGCAATTCTTCAGATAGAGGCTTGCAAGCCCAGCCCTGCCTGCTTCTGCTGCAACTAGCACTTCATTACATTCATTTTAATGCCGTAGACAGGTCTTTCTTTTCCTTTTGTAAACAAACCTTTGATTGAAATACCGTAAAATAAACATGCATCCTTTCTCTCTTTATAAACCTTATTGCACTATGTTAGTTACATATGTGTCAGCTCTTAGAAAACACAAAAAAACCTTTCATATCCTAAAAAAATTCCTTTCCCCTACGTGAGTACAAAATTGATGACTATGCTGTTTTACTTAGTATTTCCTCCCAAAATTGCAAATCCTCAGATTTGGTCAAGACTTTAATTTCCATATCAATTACCAACTTCAAAACCATGATACGAGACACTGAAATACAATTTAAAATTGATTTCAAATTGATACATATCAAACTACACCATAACAAATATTAGCTGCATTAATTTCAAAAAAGGAACAAAAAGAATTCTCAGAAGCAACAGTAAGTAGATTCTGTTAAATATGCAATTCAAACTATGTATAGACCCAGTTACTCAAATCAGAAATCTTAAGTGAAATACAGGCACGTGGTGTGTGGCAGATTGGCAATGGAAAGTTCTGTAGGACAGGCTACACTCAGAACAGTGCTGGAGCTGAGCCCACAACTCATGTCAAAACTGATGGCAGAAAGTCTTGTGAATTTTCTCAGTATAAGCAATGCACGCTGCACAGCTTGTCCCCATTCAATACTCCTCACCATTAAAAATGACGCATTATGCTAAGCTTTTCATTGTCTTAATTTATATCCTATGACATCACAAACTGTAGATGTTTTTAAAAAATTCAGTTTAACTTGTAAGACAGAGAAATAAGCAATCTGCTGAGATATGACTAGTTTTGATATATGACTTTTAAAGGTGAAGTGTGGCTGGGAAAAAAATCTAACAGCAATATGCAACAAATTTCCAATATAAAATAGCAAAAAGTAAAACGTTAGAGCGGATTAATTTTTAGCTGAAATCCCCCTGCTTTTACTCCACCAAATTCAAGTTACTAAATCACTGCCAAATATTCCCTGCATGTATGACACAGCATAAAACAATTGTATTTCAATAATTTGCAAATTAATTTTAAACGTTTTGGCAGGATAAACTTTACATGCATAAACTTGCAAAATATACAAGCTGCTTCTTTACCTACTTATAAAAAGCAGAACTCCCTTCAATTCCAGTGACATGAATTTAATTTCATAATCAATTTTATTTAGAAAAGAAATACCGATTCTTCCTTTCGGGGGACAAGACATTCATGCAAGAAGAAGAAACACAAAATAAAAACTTCTCCATGTGTAAATAACACTGAAGACAAAACAAATAGGAAAACCCTAACTCCAACTCCCCCTCAGTTAAAGATGACATTTCCCCCTCATCCCTCAATTATATTAGGAAGCTAATGGTCAGTTAAAAAAACCAAAACCAAAACAAAACAAAAAAACCCAAAAAAAACAAACAAAAAACCAAACAAAAAAAAAAGAACAAAAAACCCAACAACGAAACATCATAAAACCAACTAAACAAAAAGCAACAACAAAAATACCAAAAAAGACCCCAAAACAAAACAAAACAAAAAAACAAAACAAACAAACAAAAAATCACCACCCTACAACTTCAACCTTAATTCAGTCTTAAAAATAAGCCCTATTCATACAAGGCCTTAGTTATCAGGTCACAATCCTAATTTAAAACAACAAATTTTCCCTTTTGGGAATGGTGATAGCTAGCACCTCTAGTAATTCAAAGACATCCCATTTTCCTTGAGGTTAACCGGATAGCAAATCAAATAATCCTACAGAGGATTCAGAGCAGGCTTGACCCATTACTGAAGTGTTAAATTAGAATTTCAAAGAGTCACTCCATAGTCACCCTTCACAGGGATAATTTTTAATTCTTCTCCTGCGAAATGTGAAGTTAAGTCAATACTTGGTGTTTTATCTCATAACAAAAGCAGACAAAAATACTGCTAATTCAAAACAATCTAGGTTGATTCTTGTTTAATAAAATAGCAAAAGGCCACTGCTTCAATGTTTTAATAGGCAAGTTCTCTCTAGCAGTTTTTTACAATTTCAGTATTAATTCACACCGGTAGAGAGAAGCAGGCATTTTATTTACATTTTATGAAATTAAATACATAAATATATTTATTTTCTCAACACAATCCACAAATACCAATGAAACTGAATTTTGCATATAGAGAAGGTAATGACAGTTGACCCCATTTTACAGCTAAGAAAATGAGGAACTTAAGCTCAAGTGATTTGTTCAGTACACTTCTGGCAAACCTGGCAGTGAAGAATAAGCTCCTGGCTCTCTAACACAAGGTCTACCCCCATCCCTGATGTTACCTATGCAAGTTCATTCCCATGGGTATAACTATAGGGAAATTTCAATCACATAGAGGGGCAAATATTCCAAGTTCCCAAATTCTAAAAAACATTCCTGCCACCTTATGTAAACTACTGGTTGAATAAAACAAACAAACAAACAAACAAGTTGTCTAAGGCAACAATATGTTCAATTTTTGTAGCTGACCCTAAGCCAGCCTAAATAAATCACTTTAGCTGCCTGTTCAACACAACAGCAGAAGCTTAGCACAGCAAGAGCCACAGAACCTGTCACAGGCATGGCATAAGAATGGTTGATATCACCTGGTATCCTAAACAAATCAACAAGACAGAACTAAAAACTGATACTGCAACCAGTACAAATCACAACATAGAAAAACACACACACAAAAAACCCACATATCTTTAGTTATTAAAATATGCAATAAAATTCTCATGTTGTTGCAGATATGCACCCTCACAGAAAACCACATTACCATTATTTATTCTCCTCCTGAAGACGTAATCTGTGTAAGAAAATACCAGTTCCCTTTTACTGACTTCCCTCCCTGACAGTGGTAAGCAAAAACAGTTAAAAACCAATTAAAACACAATGTTGTCTTTACAATCAGCTAATGCAAGTAAAATATTAGCAGAAGCAGGTTTACCTAATATTGGATTTTACATTTTCATCTTTCCTGTACTGCCAGTTAGCTCAAACTTTCTGCAAGAAACCTTATTTCCCTTCTCAGAATCTTGTCTCTTAAAAAAAGTCCCTACTCCCCCGAGGAAATTCTAAGGGCAGGTTCACAGTCATCCTTTCTCAGCTTCCGCAATACAACTTGAGTAAAAATTATTTACACAAGTGTAACAGAACTATGAGTACATAAATGAGTACAGCTCATTTATGAAGAAGTTACCACTATGCTTATACAGCAATATTTCCACAAAATCAGAACAGTAAGAACAGTCTCCAAATCATGTCAACAGCAAGAAAAGTTACAGCATATGGCCCTTCTCACCATAACACAAAGTACTCCCTAGGGGGTTTAAATTTTTAAGAGTTCAGTTCTACCACTGCCAGCCACTTTATATATAGTTCACATTTTTACTTCTCAATTGCTCTGAGATATCTAAATAGGTCTCATTTTGATCTTTTCAGGTTTTCAAAAATTCATTAGGAAATACCTCACACTGACCTTAGCAATAGATTTGGAAAGAAAAGATGGCATATGCAGTGGCAACCACGTGAAACTTTAATTGTATTACAGCTTTGTAGTCAAATGCATCCATTTAATTATGGACAATGATACATCTGATACAGGGAGCAGAGCTGTGCCTATAATGAATTTTTGATTTCAGTCACTGAACAGGAAAAACACATATTTTAAAACTGTTACAAGTTGTGCAAATAGGCAATTCACCAGGAAAAAATGCCCTTGTTTCAGATAGCTTACTTCATGTCAAAGTAGGGTAAGCTATTCAAAGCATTAAGAACATCCACAAGGGGATGTAATTGCTAAATATATCTGTGAATGTATACCTTAGCTTCCTTTGCAATACCTTGTATGAGAAGAAAACCTTATGGGTAGCAGATAAATAAATTACATCTATAAAAGCAGGCAAGAGAAGAAACTACTGTCCTTTACTGTAGGACACATGAAACAGATAGGATGCTTACCTCCAATGTAGGAAAATCAGTTCTCTGACACCAATAAAAAAGCAGAGCTATTCCAGAGGCAGCAAGCTCTGCTCAGAAACACTGAGAGCCAGCAGCCACCTCCTAAGAGGCAGGAGACCCAAAAGCAAACCTCTGCTCTGAATCTGGAGCAGTAAAATTCCCTTCTCCATCGTGCTGTGCACCCACATCCCCATGCTCAGAAGGTGGAGGCATGTTGCTATCCACCCCCCAGCCTCTCTCTGCTTCAGCAGAGATGGTTGTGTCCCCAAAGCCCAGGCCTGCCGTGTATTTGCGGGCACAGCTCCTGCAGTCATCCCGGGTGAAGTGGGTGACACTCCCGGCCACAGCTGTAGAACACTGGCAACCTGCCCGTCCCCAGCCTGGCACCATGGGGAGAGGCTGGGCTACCCTGGGCCCAGGAGCAGCCAGGGAGTGAGGCCAGAGGGCAGGAAGCAGGGAGCCTGTCCCTCTGCCCAGGGCACAGGCTTTGCCACTGAGATGGTGGCCCTGCAAAAGCCCTCTCCTTGCACCCTGCAGCAGCTCCTGCTCAGAGCTGTACCCATAACCACGCAGGTGGCTTCCCTGTGGTTTACCAACTGTTGAGTCTTGCTGTGACTCCAGCTTTGAAATCCAAAACTTTTCATTTCAGAATTTCCTAAGCGAGCCATTATAGCATTTCTGATTAGCAGGGACTTTTCCCCCCTTCCTCAGTGAAGCTACTTATGAAATTCCAGCCAACTCATTAAGCTAGCAAAAAATAAATTTTCAGTAAGCAATTCCCCCTCAAAATACACACACACACAAGTAAGCCTAACTCCGTAGAAAGTCTCACAATCATGGATCAAGTTGTCCTGACACAAAACATGGGACTATCCCAAAGCTCTATGAGATTGTATCATGAGACCACAAAACAGTTTTCCTGGAAGCTGGGGGCGGAAGGAAATAGCTCAGAAACCAAGTGATGAAGCAAATAAGAGGACGAGTAATAAGAGGCAACTTCAATAACTACTGTTACTGGAATCAAGTTCAGCAGCAGCAGGCTGTTAGGGGTTTTTTCCTCTTTAAGTGCCCACAGTACCTAAAACAGGACCAGAGCACCATATGCACAGTTCCATGCCTGTATTCAAAAATAAATACATACTATTGTGAAACATATGTGCTATATACAAAGCATATTTGGCACTAACCAACTAAGGCTGAAAATTAATAGAACAAGTCTATTTAACCATTTAGGTTGTGGCACATAGCCTGTGGTCTATAGTAGTGGTGGTAGCATTGTTGGGGTGTGGCAGTGGTGACATAACAGGTGATATCTCACATAAGATGGCCTGGTTTGGGGTAGTTTGGGTTTGGGGTTTTTTTTGCTTCCGTAGATGTGTATTGAGTATATTTAAAGTGTGGCAACAATAGTGTTATACAGTTTGACTTGCTGGTATTGGTTCCTCAAATATTTCAATGTTGATGTAGTGGATTGACTGTGGTCTGATGCCAGACACCCACCAAAGACCTCTCTCTTACTCCTCTTTGCAGATGGACAGGGGAAAGAAAGTATAACGAGTTCATGAGCTGAGATAAGGACTCAGGAGGGAAGGATCACTCACCAAACACCATCCCAGGCAAAACAGGTCAGAATCAGAGATATTAGTTGAATTTATTGCTAACAAAATCAGAGAAGGATAATGAGAAGTAAAATAAAACCTTAAAAACATCTTCCTCTCACTCTTCCTTCCTTCTCAGCTCTGCCTTCTCTCCCATCAATGCTGGATGAGAGGGAATGGGGGTTATGGTCAGGTCATCACTCTTTGTCTCTGCCACTGCTTAGGGGCATGAATCCTTCCCTGCTCCAACATGGGGATTCTCCCATGGGAGACAGTTCTCCATGAACTTCTCTAAAGCAGATCCATCTCAGGAGCAACAGTTCTATACAAACTGCTGCAATCTGAGCCCTTCAAAGCAGGCTGTTCCCCTGTGAGTCATCCACAAGGTCACAAATTCTACCAAAAACCTGCTCTAGCATGGGCTCCTCTCTCCATAGGTCTGCAGGTCCCTGCCAGGACCCTGCTCCAGTATGGGGCTCCCATGGGCTCACAGCCTCCTCTCAGGCACCCACCTGCTCCAGTGTGGGGCTCCCCCACAGGCTGCAGGCGGATCTCTGCATCCCCATGGATCTCTGTGGGCTGCAGGGGCAGAGCTGCTTCACCATGGCCATCACCACAGGCTGCAGAGGAATCCCAGCTGTGGTGCCTGGAGCACGTCCTGCCCCTCTTCCTGCACTGACCTTGGTGTGTCTGCACACTTGTTCCTCTCACATATTCCTGCCCTGCTGTTCTCTGTCCACAATTACAACTGTGCAAGAACTTTTTTTTCTTCTTCTTAAACATTATCTCAGAGGCGTTACCCCATTCCTAACTGGCCCAGCCCTGACCAGCAGCACATCCATCTTTGGAGCTGCCAGGGATTGGCTCTGCTGGACACAGAGGAAGCTTCTGGCAGCTTCTCAAACAACCTACCCATTACCAAAGCTTGGCCATGCAAACCCAACACAGCTGATCAAGAGCCTAGAACTCGGATATTGACAAAAGAGTAAGTTTGTGAGGAAGGAAAGACTAAAATCACACTCAAGGACAAGGAATACTTTAAACATTAGTAGTCATGCATCAAGCCCCCTGTACCATCAGCTGCAGATAAACTCTATTCCACCACAGGATACATTCTGGAAGTTACATTCTGTAATCTGAGTCAGAAGAAGTTTTACATGAGTCTGTTCAGCAGGACTAAGCAATAAAAACACAGTTAACCAGGATCTGTGAAGAGAAGCCAAGCAAAAAACCACAACTGAAAACTGAAAGGCCATAAAAATTAACCCAAGTGAAATTTCATGTGTTGGCCACCTACTTTTAGAGAAATGTTGATGGTTTTATCCCATTTTAAAATACTATGAAACTGTGTCACCACATAGTAGTTTCAAGCTCATGACGTGAAGAAAGAAATGCAGGAGATATCTAAAGCAGTAAAATAGGAATCTAGAGATTGAAGGACAAAGGAATCCAAGGCAAAAAGGGACCTTCGATTCAATGTGTTACTTGTAAGGATAATGTTTTAAAGTTTAAGTGAGAACATTCAAATATAAACTAAGAAAAACATGCTGAAAAAAACATGAATAGAAACATTTTAATTCCTCCTGACACTACTACAGCTTCCCTCAAGGAAAAACCAAAATTGCAATACCTACTATAAAACAAATTATTTTCTCAGTTCTAATTTTAAATATTCCTAGTTTGCCTATTTTTGTCATTTTGAAAGATAGAGAGTTTGGTGCATAGAGAACACTGTACTTTATTGATTTGGGATTACTGAAGGAAGAAAAGTAATGATACTGAAAAAAGGCAAGAATGTGGACCATAAAAAACAGATGTCGGAATAGGAGAACAGAGCATATTCTTCATTTATCATGGCCACAGTTGCAAACAGAGTTTTAGCAACACATTTACACACTGGAAAATACTGTGTACAGAAAAGTGTCAGTACCCTTTTTTGGTTATGGTGAGATGACTAGAGGAGGTTTCTGTAGCATATTTGCATAGTTAGAGCCCTGCAAAATGATACTGTAATACTCACCAATATTTCTAAATCATTTGCATAATACTGAACTTCTCTGACTTATCTAGGACCTTTCATCTGAATTTTTCAACATCCAAAGTTTGTTTTAAAAAGAAAACCTGTAATTTCTTGCCAGTCTAGTTAATATAAAAGCAAATTAATCAGAGAGAAACACATTGTACAACACTTTATATTCTAATCATCTACAAATTTCCTTACCATTACAGCAGATAAGTCTTCTGAGCATAACATCCCCACAATGTGGTATTAGAAAAATTCACCCACTTTAATATACACAAATATCCATGAACCTCAAAGTATTGTACTATAATGCTGTCAAATAAACAGACTACTGGAATTCAATTTCCAGAAAGCCAAGGCAAAATCTACTGGCCTTCATCTGAAACATCAGTGTCATTTTCAAGCTCTGTATTTAATTAATACTATTTACTGTCAAGAGCCAAGCTGGGTAAATATTTCAAACTTCCCAATTCAGGGACTAAAGGCAAGCCCAGAGGAAAATCTGCGCAAGTAAATGCATCTCATCTTCTTTGATGATGCAAGTGCTCAGTTGTCCTGTTCTTGACCCCTCTAGAATTCCTAGGCTCCAATACTGGTGATACAATGTCATCAATCTATATATAAAATATACATTGATTTTCCACAGATGATAATGACAGCTATTTCTTCTGCTAATGCTAATACAGTATAACTTTGTCCATATAAAAAGGTTCCTATCAAGGTAAGAAATGAAAAATCTTAGCAAAGTCCATTACAAAGTCAAAACCAATATTTAAGAAGTGAATAAAATCAAGTTAGCAATCCCATTTCCTAAATATTTTTTATTTATCTCACTGAAACTGCAATGTTCAAAATAATCTTCCAAGATATAACTACATACAAAAGGCAAGCTTCAATCAATTGAAGGAGCATTTTCAACAGTCCTGGATATATATTAAGTTTGGTTCCATCAATGCAGTAAAAAGTTCACTGACAGAGCACTCCATTTAAATCCATTTACAGTAGGTAATGAGTTTTACATATATAAGAATAGTTTAATCCAGCTTTACAATGAATTTGAACATTGTGGCCTCAAAACTATGAAAGTATTTTAAAAGTACTTTAATTACTAACAAATCTAGTTCTGCTAGTTGCAAGCATAATATTTCTCTCTACAGTACTCTAGAATTTAATAAAATTTAAAGGAAAGAAATGCAATATCCTACATTTGTGTAAATTTCAACATTTCTACAAAAATAATGTTTTTCATCAACTCCCAGTTCCAATTTTAGGAGAAAAAAAGCTTTCAGGGTGCAATTGTATAAATCTCAATAGATGCTCATTTTCCTAATACTTCAGTTCTTATCGTACCACCCACACAGAACTTCACTCTCAGATTAGGAGTATCATTTTAACTCTGATTACATTAAATTCACCATAATCAAGCATCCACTTTTACAAGCATCTTCATAGGCAATTCATGTTAACTAATGTCACTACTGAACAGCAGTGACTGAACACAGAATAATCTTATCACATTTCATGCAAAACACAACTCCCCAGTTTTGAGGTCTAGCAATGAAAACACATTCCCTTTATTTATCACAAACCAATTCAACGTAGATTAAGTATTCCTCACAGAGAAGACCAGATTCATTAAAGACTACACATACCTATATTTTATTTCAGCTGCTGTGGTCCTTGAACTGACTTGAGTTCTAGGTAAGCACCATTCCAGCCCTGCTTTGCAAGCCCACAGCAGTGAGCTCTGCCTTACTCAGGTTTGATACTTGGAACCCACTGTAAGTTTCTCATTTGCATCCTTAAATTAATACCCAAGGTTCTTAAAACTTGTTTTGATATAAAGCAGTTTTATTTTCAGTATTGCACTTTATTTTCTGACAGCATTCCCTTTACACAAACATGTATTAGGAGAACACAGTCAAAAATGAGACATTTGTCAGAATTTTCTGTATCTACTACAGCTGTAAACAACAAGGACTATAACTCAGAATGAACAGACACACAAATATTTTCTATCACACTTGACACTAACTACAACACAAACGACAATGAAATCACTACAAAGTTAGATGGAAACAGACTCTCCAGATCAAGAGTGACAGAAAACTGAGATTTCTCTAATGTATGTTCTTTTTGCTGAGAAATATTCCTTACAAAGCAAACCACTTCATGAAAAGAGGAGAGAGAGAGAGAACAAAAACGTTTTCTGACTGGTAACTTTTAGACTGAAAATTAAAACAGATTTTTTTGAGTTTTAAAGTCTAAACTTATCATCATTTTAATTGCATCCCCTTTTCTGTTAGCACACAGCAGCTGCTTCCCACTACCTCAACTAACATGAAAAATAGACCAAATAAGCTTTAACTAGTAGTTTCATTTTCCAAAAAACTTGATACAGTGGTAGACAAGCTGAATGTGCACAATTTCAGTCAGAGTCATGGTACAGTCTCACAACATACAGTCAAAACCAACATGTATAATTCCACAAGCAACACTAGTCAAAAGCCAAGGCCAGGATTTCTTAAATGACACTCCAACTGATGTATCCTTCCAACACTGGTATAATTCCAGATGGTTAAAATAAACAGCTACAGCTCTTTGATCTTGCAACAGAGAAGGTGAACGAGCAAGTATGTCGAATAACAGGACTGAAGCCCTGGACACTCAAAAATCAATAGAAAAATTTCTGAGGATTCAACGGAACCAAAATTTTAAACTATCCCTTGGCTTATGGAACCTACTTTTACTGAACTATCTATAACGGGAACACAGAGATAACCACACACTTTAAAGCAAAAGGATGTTTTGAGTGAAAACTACCTCTCTGCTTCATCCTTGCACTATAAATCCTTTCATGACACCCATTTTTACAGTGTTTTATTGCTCAATGTCATCACCATAGACTTCATATGCAAATATTTATGTCATATTTGCTCTCATTAAAGGTTTTGAACTTCCTAAACACAGCAACTGTGTTTTGGTCAGTATCAGATTATTTTCTATCACTGTATCAACTAAATCTATAGTTTTGGTGCAGAATGTAGCAACACTAAAGAAAAGACAGGTTGTGGGTTTTTTTCTCCACATAAATTAATTAGGAAAAAACCACAAGCAATTATATGGAAATTGCTTTTTATTTTAATATTTCCCTAATGCATTTGGTTTTTTAATCGAAAATTGAAATTGAGACAACTGAAAACAAACATACAATCAACTTGACAACAAAATTTCATGTTCTCTATACAGAATCCTGGCAGTGACATTTTTCTCTTTATTACACACACCTAACTCATTCTGAGTGCTATTCACTAGGAAAACAATATTTTAGAGTATTTGCATTTTTTTAAACAATTTGCTTAAATGATTACAAAAGCAGATCATTATGGAGAAGACCTGCACATTATGATTATGCAGTCCAGGTAAGTAGTATAAATAAATAATAATTAATATTGTGTAAGTAATAAGTGTAAATAAGCAATAATATCTCTGTGGCTAAGCATTTTCAAGTTAATATAAAACAAAACCAATTTATTAACCAGAATTATAAACTTCATTGAATAGAATGAACTCCAGAGTGTTTTATCTGAACTCAAAAGGGAAAAGACAGGAAAAAAGCACTGGAAAACTGCTTAATGTGTTTTCTCATTCACATGATGCTAGAAAATTAGAAAACTTTAAAGAAAAGCATTGTTAGTTTGCAAAAACTGCTGAACATAATTAACAAAAGAGGAAATGATACCTGATGTGGGCATACATAATTTTACCCATATTTGGTTGGCATTTTATAAACAGTCATCCCCCAAACAACCAAAAACTCCTTCAGCAGGCTCATTTCCCACCTCTATATTTAGTGTACAAGCCTCAAAAATACATATTTCTGACCTTAATAAGTCACTCTATGTGTTAAAAGACAACATTTATTCATGAGTACACTGAAAAGGTTCTCACATAAAATCTCAAATGCATATTTGTTGTAAAAGATTTATACCGAGTGAATATACTTGTATATCAAACATACCTAAAATAAAACCACAGCATTTATATTCAACTTTTTTCCAGTGCACTACCAGACTATTATTAGTCTGCATTTAAACAATCCGCAGGGGTCTCTTTTTCTAATTCTCAGTGGTATTATCCCTTCTTGAGAGCAGAGTTAAACAGGCACGGCACTGCCTGATGGAGCCATCAGACAGCAATTCTTGAGCAACAAGCAGTTTAAGTCATCAGTGCCATTATACCAATTTCAACCCTCAATTTGAGTAATTTATTAGTGCACAGAGTTGGATAGAAAAGCTTGTATTATTTCATATTCAACCTTTGCCATAAGACAGACCATAATCAGCACATCTGAAAAATGTCAATTCCTTAGTTACAGTATAAAATATCAAACAAAGCTAATGAGAAAGGCTGAAGGGATCAAGTGATATTCTTTCTCAGCAGAAAGTCCCATTTCTGGTCTTGGCACCAAAGCAAGGACCCTCTGCTTCCATAACCAGTCTCACTATTATTTTTGAAATTTCTAAAATATTAGTATTCCCACTCAGTCTACAGTATCACACGTTAATTATAAGCAAGGTTTGTTTTGCTGTATCCACACAATCAATTTAAGATATCTTGCATCAAACTCCCCAGTGAAGAAGATAAAACTGCAACACAATCCAATTAAATGCAATAGGATATAGACAACTCACCAAGACTCAGCGATGCAGACAACGATTTCTAGGGGCTGTATAAGCAGGGGGCCTCACTACCCAGATACATCTCAAGCACGCTAGGAAAAAATTTGAGAGAAAAATATTAGTTGGGGTTTTTTTTGGAGATGGGCATAGAAGAACAAAAACATGATGTTTAGCACATTGCTGTTTTAAGCATAATGTAACGAGGGAAACGCAAACTTTGCAGAGCATTATCTGCTTTTCCAGACACAACTACAACCCTCTTCCAGCTGCACAATCACTCCAGTCACACAACTTCCTTTCTACCTGCTGCTTACTGCAAAATCACAGTGATAGCAGCTAAAAGTGTTTACATTAACTTATACAGTACACAGCCTCTATTTTCACTAAAGAATCTGTGAGAACTCTGAAAGTGCTTGGTTCCTTTTTTGGTTGACTGCTTGATTTGATAGCACATTAGTTTCAAAATCTCTAAAAAGGAGAAACTGGTGTTCTTTCAACCATTATTATAAGTTGCATGTACAGAAGCATGTTTCTTCCCTCAGCCTCTACTTACAATACTCTTGACCCAAGTGACAACCATCAGTGAACAGAAAGCCTTTCACTCATATGGAGTCTCATAAAACAGCAAAGAGTCCCATAGAACAGAGGTCATACATTGCACAGTGAAATAATTTCTTCAAGGAAGAGGAGTGTGACACTGCCCACACAAATATTATACCTGAATTTATGTCTGTGGGTCAAATAGCACTTTATGCCAAATGTATCCAAGCAAACCACCAAAGAAGAGTTTTCTGCTTTCCTACTATGACAAATAAAAAGGCAGAACATAAAGCAAATGACAACACAAATAAAATGAAAGATACACTACAAGAGTCATCAGAAAAAAAAAAAAAAAACAAAAAAAAAACCACCACACACTAATTATGCTTCAAGAGTAACACAATTTAGAATCAACCTTTCTTTGTCATTTCTGCCATCTTACAGAAACCTTCTTCAAACAAACTCTGCATAAGTTCTTTCAGTCACAGACAGGATACCACTACAGTAACAGACTATTTAGGGGCACCACTAACAAAGAAGTATTCTTATATAAAATATACACACAGAAGATAAGACTACATTATTTCCTCAGGAATGTGCAAAAAGCACACAAGCTCTGTGGATCATAAACTTGGGGCTTTGAGTGCGTCCTTGTTGACAGAAAAAATCATCTTGTCTTGGAATAAAATTTTAAGTAAGCTACTAGATCTTTTGGCAGTTCAGAGAGACACCCAAGAGAAGTCACAGTGTCAGCAGCAGATGGAGGCTGCAGCCTCAGCCCACAGTGGGGAGACCTCTTCCCCTGAGGAGCAGTAAACAGGACATTGCCTGTGTAAACAGGAGCATTTCCCACTCATCTCCTGTCTTTTACCTGCTCTGCATCAGTCAATGAGTACTACCATTTTGTTTCTTGACAACTAATGTGGCTGCTCACTTTTATTTTTCTGCTGTTTTTCCCTATTTTTGCATCCCACCTTCTGGTCTCTGTGGCGTCCAATACAGCTGGTAAAGGAGTCTGTACACAGGTCATGTGGCTCCTGACCATTACAGCAGTGTCCACAAGAATCCACTGGAAAGGACAAACTTTGCTGATTTTGATTTGTTCTATTCATAAAACATTTAACAATAAATATTGTCTGAAAACAAAGACAATGCATTATAGCTTCACAGTAGAAGCATTACCTTCAAAACACAAAAACATGACTAACAAGATCTTTATTCCCAAAAAAACCCTTGAATTATAGAGCAACTAGTGACAGGCCTGAACAGATGTATTATCTAGTATATTTCTGATTCAGTTCTCTAACTAAACTAGACTGTCAGTGAAGAAAAGAAGCGATGAACATGAAGTTATGGACAATGAAATTATCTCTGTCAGTCCTTTGCCTTCCCTTCTCAAGCCCATTCTGGAGGCAGAAGAAAAAGCAAGCCAGCTACCACCTATGCAAATTTACACCCAATCCCACAAGAATCAGAAGCTTCTTGGGATGACCCTCAGAACTCAAGGGAAACTACTCTTGCATGAAGGCAGGTCTCACAGTGGCATAACTCTGTTAACAGTGGTGCACAAAGGTCCACATGAAGAGCAAGTCACTGCCTTCATGAACTGAACAATGCACAAATTATCAACATTACCTAAGATACAAAAATGGAATACACCACAGCCACACTTGCCATTTTCCAACACCATCATCCAATCCCTCATCCCACAGAGAGTAAACTGTTTTAAAGGTCAAAAAACCCCAACTAAAAACAACTGATATGGAACAGAATAAGACACTGTCTGTCTTCTGACTTCAGAACACTTTACATCTTTATTTTCCATTTGTGCGCAGTCACTTCTTTCCTTTCTGGTCTCTGTTCCAGGTACCTAAGATGTGTTTACCTCCTTGGTCCATAAAAACTTTGTTGTGAAGAAAACACACAACATCAATTCTACCAACTACAGTTAAACTGAAAGGGAGTAAGAAGTGTCACTTTCAGACATATTTGGAAGTGATCATCCACAGCATTGCAAGCTTAGTGAGCATGAACTTGGTGAGCTTAGTTAGGCTTTTCTCATCTACATCCAGGTTTCAGGTTCCATCATTCCTAAACTAAGTAGAAAAGGAGCCACAAATGATCTCACCATCATGCAGTTATCACTAGCTTCACACAGAACTGTAGCAAGAAAATATTTTGAGGCCTCATGAAAAATTCAGTATCTTTGTTTCAAAGTAACACTTAAAAAAACCCAGCAAAACAAGCAAAAGTATGTTTGCACTGCAAATGCCAACAAAAATTGGCAAGCAATTAAAATAAAAACCTTTAAACTATGCTATTAGAGTTACATTTTATAGCCTGTAAAGTATCAACAAGTTAAATCTTTTTTTTTTGCACCCAAGATAATGGCAACAACTCTTCTGGACTCATTTAAAGAATACAGTACATTTCTAGCTGTAAATTTTAATTTTGGAAAAAATACAAATGCTTAGACTGGAAGAAGAGCTTTTTTCCTTGAGAATATAATTAAAAATGGAAATTATTTATGTATTTCTATACACTCAATATTCCTCCATGAAGAACCTATTTCAGAAAATGGATAGAACAGGATGAGGACACTGTCCATGTATCTGGAGACCAAAGTATAAATCTGAATGAGAACAGCAAGTGAAATTAATTGACAATAATCACATGTATTTCTCAGAATATATAAGTAGTTGGTCAGCAAGTCCTGATAATAATTTTGAAAGAGTAAAGAGAAAGGACTGAAGAGCTACTTTGTGAACTCAAAGCATGGTATAAGCAAAACAAAGAAAAATAATCTCCTCTGTAGCCCAGATGATAATTGAACTCTCAGATTCACAAGTACTCAAACTTATGACCTTGCATTTTCTTAGGGCTTGGGTTGCTTTGGTGTTTTGGGGTTTTTTAAATTAATTTCTAATTCCATACACAGGTATATGATGAATTTTTAAGTTCATAAAAATATGTGTACTAAAAAAAGTGTCAGTATATACTCTCAAATATATTCACAGGCAAACTTTCCTCTATTCTCAAGAAGTCTTCTTTCTAAATGCAGTTTAGTATCTCCTACATAATCCATGAGGTACAAATAGGTGACAAACTGCATTGTTTTTAATTGGAGTGATTTTCTTCAAAATCCATGGGCTAGGCTCATTAGAGATCAATACTGACAGCATGAAAAACTAAATCTGTTCACACACAGATGAATTACAGCATAGGCAGAGTAAGAGTAAAATTCCATAATAATTCTGACTTAACAAGCAAAATGTTCTTTCACTTTCCATGCCCATTCTTCAATCCCAGGCTTCTCCACTGAGGCAGCCAATAAAGCAGCCAATTGTGATATGCCCACTATAAATCCTACCCAAGAGCAACAATATGTCTTGCATAGCTCACTAAAAAAGCATCAAAATAGCAACTCTCAGTCAACACTACAGCAGATATATGTTCTCACTATGTCCCCTCATAGAAACTGATGTGATCCATACTACCTAAGATTTATGTATAAATCAACACATTCTGTAGATATTTTAATTAATTTTTTGCCTATACTCTCTGCCCTCTCATTAATCCAATAAAGGTTTCCATGTAATGGGGACTATTCTAGCAAAATGCAAGTTTTCTTTTCCAAACAGAAAATAACTTCTTGAAGTTCAAAAACAAAGAGAAAAATGTAAATAGGATTTACTTAGGACATTGCATCTTAGCTGCAAAAAGCAAATGCACATTCCAAAGAAGCTTCTGAATATCTAAGTAATGGGAGCACACTCACAGAAAGAGTGAGATTTACTATCAGTTGTAACTGCTAAAATGAGAGCAAAGGAAAAATCGTATCTGTCAGTAACTGTATTAATGGGAGATTGTTATGGAAGCCATTTAAGGAAATGCAAGACTTGGAACAGCATAATGATGAAGCTGCAGAAGAAAAAAAATGTGCATATTGTTAATATGTTGCGGTATAGCTTCAGACATTTAAATTAATGAACTAATTTCAAACTTCAAGATGTCAAACCCTCCAATGACAATACATTTTCCATAGGAATTGTTTCCATTATATATCCATAAAACTCTTAAATAAAATTTCCATTAGTCTTTAATTTGAATAACGTGCAATTTCCACAGAAAAAGATTGAAAAATCATAAACAGTTACAAAAATGCAGTGCAGCAAATCTACCACATTCAAGATCTATTTTTCCAACTATTCATCAGCTCAAAATAATTGTATAAAATCAGCAAAAGTATTCCAGATGCTCAGGAGAGGAAAGGCTGTTCTAGGTAATAGGTAAATGTAGGACTGAATGAAAGAAAATTAATTTCTTCCACTCATTTTCCCATCATATAAATGCTATTTCTGAATACTCACAACACTGACAAAATTGCTTTATCTTAAAACTGTCTAAAAAATTCCCTGGGTTTTTTGTCTTTTTTTTTTTTTTTTCTAATTCTGTATCCTAAATTGATTAAACTATACAACCTGTCCTTTTTCATGTCAGATTTCTACTTGGTATGTTTTGAAAAGGCTAAGCTACTGAATCATTAAAATAGGGAGTGTTTGCATAATGTAAATACTGCTGACAAACTGCTAACTGTAGAACTGGTAAGATGCCTTCATAATATGTAACCACTGATGTAATATTAGGAATTATTCTTACTACTCAAAGTTGCCATTTCAGCAGTACATATGACTGCTTAAATTGCTATTCCAACACAGAGCAGGAGTCCTGGCAACTGTATTTTGTTCCTTGAAATCATAAAATATTATCAAAATATTATCTATAATAAATACATGAAATATATGTTATCTAAGCTCCATTATCCTGACGGGTAAAAGCCAAAGAATACTTCTGTAAGGTTTAAATTCCCAAGAGAAGAAGAGCTCAGATCCTGTCTGCAAGCACACAATGGAATCACAGCTGACGATGCACATCTTTTTCTGGATGTCTCCATATGCTCAGGAGGGTTTTTTCCCCTCCTCTCCCTCTCTGTTTCTCCCTCTCCGCCTCCCTTGCTCCCAGCATTACATTGAAGAATTTGTCATTATCTGCTGCCAGAAGTATAAGAATGCTTTAACAAATAACAAAAATAAAGTAGTGCAGTGAACTTCATCTCATTTAAAAATAAAAATAGGCGATCCTGCCAGAGTAGCTGTCTGTAACTAAGTTAACTAACAGCAGAAAATGGGTGAATGAATGGATGCTGTTATATGCCTCTACAAAGTAATTATCAATGTTACTCTGTTCTTAGTTTAAAATGCTGTGTCACACAGTAGAGTATATACAGTAACAACACATTTAACCTCTGACCTCTAAAGCCAAACATGGACATAAATGAATATTGAGCATTTTAATGCCTATCAGAACACTGAAGAAATGTGTGGAATTTGTTAAATATACCTGCATGCAAGCTGCATTGTTTAGAGAGGCCAGCCACAGCAAATGTACAAAGAACCGAACATGGCAAGAACAGTTTTAGTTCAGTGTTCCCTTTCTTCAATGCACAATCTATTAGTGCTCGGCAGACAAAGAGAGTTGCGTTTATATTTAAATTTGGTAGCAGTCTTTGGTTCGTCTTTTTCTTTCAAATGAACTGACAGCATCCTCAAGGCTTAGACTTCTTAAGCCACTGCAATTCTGGTGTCAGGTGCTAGAGAAACTCCAGCTGAGAGCAGAAGCCCAGATTTTGCCAATGAGATGGTGACATCAGCAACAAAGGCAAGGAGCAGAAGATAGTGGGCATTGTAGCAGCAGCTGGCTCGCTCACTGACTTTGTTCTTCCTGCTGCAAAATCTGGGCTCCCTGCAGATGGACTAGATCTTACTGGTTTTTTGGAGGACAGAGGGAAAAGTTGGGAATGCCAACACTACAGAGGGTTTACATGCCTCTTTCAACAGAGCCTGCCAGCCTTCTAATGAGCAAGCTACACTCTAAATGATTGTAAAAACATAAACATTACTCTTAAGTAATTAATTTTTACTTCAGAGTCTCAGTTTAATGCAATATACTACACTATATGTGAATAAATCCCTTATATTTTCTAATGTTTCCACCAGAAATAGCCTTTATTTTCTCTCTCAAATAACACGATTCCAGTTTAAAAACTTAAAACGATTCCAAAAGTACCATTCTTGATGGCAATAAAGGATTCCTTCCTCAAATGTCTTGAGTTTCAAATTTAGCAATGACAACACCAGGACACACAATGAGGAATTTACACATTTAGTAAAGAAGTGCCTTCAGACATTGCAGAGATACTGAAGAACCACATTAGACATGGATTCTCTCCCTAGTAAAGACCACAAGCCTGAGGAAATACAAAGTTGAGAAATCTTCAGGTTTTATGGGAAATAAGAGTACAGTCACTAAAAAGATGAGGTGATTGCAGCACATTTTACATGCATTTACTGCATAACACCCATTGAGATAAAAATATACTAAAAATAATAGGACTCTTCAAAATATTGAATGATGTTAAAAAAAGATGAACCTTTCTTCTTAAAGTTGTACTCAATATTTTTGAAGGTTGAGTCCATGACAAAGTGTTTTCTTCAAGACTGTGGATAACCAGTATTTCCTATGAACATTAAGCTTCTCACATTTATGGATTAACCATCTGGGGGCAATTTACAATTTACATATGACACAACATAGCCAACTTCTATGTCCAGTCCCCAAAGAGCTGTTACCACAAATGCAAAAGTAAGGGATACAAATGCATGAATGTCCATATGTGCTTGCATACACGTCTGTACATGGAAATATGTGCAAAGCTGGTATATCCTATCTGTGACACCACTGCTGATGTAAACAAACAAGTGTTCTGGAAAAAAGTAGGAGGCACGAAGTACCTACACCGAGCATGATAAAACAACCAGTTTCCATCCACACTAAGCTGTGCTTAAGAAAACAAGATCTCTGCTTTGGGGCGTAATATTTTCAGTATGACATTAAAAATGGTATACAGCATGGCCACTTCTCAGAGAGCATCCAACACAGCAGACTGGCAGCTGCCTCCCTTTGGGCGTTGCCAGAGGATTCCCCCACGAGAGGAGCCCACCAGGTGGCCCAACACTGTCACTGGGTTATAAGGAGCCAGGAAATTAACTGACTAGAGCTGTTTTTATAGTTTAGTACATAAAAAAACCCAATGGGATAAAATCCAAATGACTGCCTTCAGCCACAATGGCAGAACAACAATGAAAAAAATGCTTTAAGTACAAAGACTGGCAGTCTTAAATGCTTACTTATTTACAGTGGCAATAGAGCTCTGCTGTAACTGCTATAGCCAGGCACTATATGCTTACCTCAAATTATACTTAAACATTATGGGTTGCATTCTAAAGCCTATTCACCTGCTTCTTACTACTCTGAGAAGAAGGGAAAAAAAAAAAAAGAAAGAAATATAAAAACAATTGATTATTATCGAAGAAGCAGGCTGTTCTCCTTTCACAAGGAG
Source organism: Brachypodius melanocephalos (assembly GCA_013398615.1). Classification (NCBI taxonomy): domain Eukaryota; kingdom Metazoa; phylum Chordata; class Aves; order Passeriformes; family Pycnonotidae; genus Brachypodius; species Brachypodius melanocephalos. Next base: position 24,319,228 of record VZSR01001685.1, read on the forward strand.
ACTCTCCTGGCTAAATTACAAGTACATTTATACAGTGTCCCACATACATACACTTCAGACCGAAGTATACAGGCTAACTCAAACTAAGTATATATCATGATATACAGATATCACGACTTCCCGGTGACTATCAGCAACCTCCTTGCCTTTTTTTTTTTTTTTTTTAACTTTATATTTTAAATTTCCCTCCCCCCCGCCCAGACCTTTCTCTGCCCGGCTCTCGAGCAGGTTCCCCACAAACTACACGGCCTGAATGCCCCTCTCAGGCAAGAGCAGCGTGCGGTCCCCGAGCGGGGAGAACTCTCAGGCCCAAGCGGCGGCAAAGGAGCGAGGGGCAGTGAGGGAGCCGAGGGACACGGCTCCGGTTACGCCTCGCCCGGCAGGCTCGGAGCCGCGCGGTGCCCGCGGCGGCGCACACAGCGCCCTCCGCGGAGGCGGGGAGGGGCCGCGCACCCGCCCTCCGTGGAGGCGGCGGGCACCTCCGCACCCCTCCCCCACGCCTCACGCGTGGGGCTCCGCTCGCCGCGGAGCGCCCCGCCTGCAGCCGCCGCCCGCCGCGGGGAAGCGGGAGGGAGCGGAGCGGCACCCGCCCAGGGACCCCGGCCCCGCGCCCGGCCGGCTGCTCTCCTCTTCCCCCTCCTCCCGCCGCCGCTCCCCGCCCCGCGCACACACGCAGACACACGGCACTGCGGCGGCCGGGCCCCCACCCCTCCCCGGGCCGCGGGGAGGCGGCGGCCGGGCGCCCCGGGCTGCGCTCGCACGCAGCTGCGACGTCCCGCCGCCCGCCCCCGCGGCCCGGCCCGGCCCGGCGCTGCGCGGCGCGCACGGGCAGGCACAACCCCCGCGCAGAAAGTTAGAGAAGTTGCCCGCTTTGCCCCCTCCTTCTCCTCGCATCCCCTGAGAGCGCGGAGCGGCGGCGAGGCGCCCTGCGCAGGGGGAAGGGGAGAGGGCGCCGGGCAGCTCGGTGCCTGCCCGACGCGGAAAGCGGGGCGGCCGGCCCGGCCCCGCGGACGGAGCGCGAAGCGGCCCGCGCTGCTGCGCACCGAGTCGTTGTCAGTCGGGGAAGAGGAGGCGGC
>VZSR01001685.1:24320403-24437691 GCA_013398615.1 Brachypodius melanocephalos
CGGCCGGGCCCCGGGCGGGGGGAGGCCGGGCCGGGCCAGGCGGGCGGCAGCGCGGCGCGGTCCGGGGGCCACCACCGCCCCTGGCCGCTGGCGCTCGGCTCCGCGAGGGGCTGCTCGGCTCCGCGCCCCGCCCGCAGGGACAATGGCAGCCGCCCCGCTCGCTCCCTGCGCTGCGCTCCCGGGAGCCTCCTCCTCGGCGCCCGAACCGGGGAGAAAGGGGAAGGGAAAAACAAAGTCCTTCGCCCTCGGAGGGAGAGACTTAGGCTGTGGCCCTTCCCTGTCCGTCCTTGGAGAAACCCCGCTTCCAGGCGGGACCGGAGCAGTCAGCCCTCTCACGGCTTTCAGTGGCCCATATTCACGAAAACAGGGAGGCGAGGCAGGGGGATACAGTCTTATTTCCTTTCTTTGCCTCCGAAAAAAAAAAAAAAAAAAGAAAAAAAAAAGAAAAAGACACACATGCTGGAAATCGTGTCAGCTGTATCTCACTCATGGGAGCAAGAGAATTGAGATGCAGGCTTTCCCTAGATTGGAGGAGTGAATACATGAGTTAAAATTTGTTAAGGGCAGGAGGGCGATTGTTAAACATTGCCCTTTAGTTCAAGAAGCAATCCGTGATGCAGAAATCCTATCTTACGAGAAAAGCTTTACGTTTTCACACGTATCGATAATGGCGAGTTGTACTTTACACTGCAACAGTCGGGTTTTTTTGACCTTTTCTAGCCTGGATGTGCAGTCCCAAGTTGTTCTGTAGCTATCTGCAGATTATATATTGTTCCTGGTGGTATAGCTAACTCTGCTTGCAATTAGGCTCGTCCAATATTTTTTTGATCATAATCCTTGTTTTTCAGATGGTTACATTTTTCCCTACTGTGCTGCATACAATTTCCCATACTTGTCTGACTTCATTTTTTAAAGCTGTTTTCTTGCATTAGACAAAAATAGTTCAATTGTTTCTCCAAACAAGTTAAAGGAAAACTCTTTCCCACTCTCCTCCCCCATGTTAAAGAAAGAAGCCTTTGCAATCAACTAGCTGAAAACTTGCAATATTTTCTTCTGCTAGTGAGACAACTCAGAAATGGGAGGGGTGGCCATCAGAAATCTATTTGAATTTAGTCCCATTAGAGATGGAGATGGAAGGATTGTCGTTCTTGTATGCTCAGTTGGAGCTTTGATGCAATAGTAACCAAGGATCCAATCTACATTAATGCCACTGTTTTAGTTGGAGTATTTTAACATCGTCTTCAGAAGACAAGGCTTCAGCACGGGGCTGCAGAAGCTGGAGAGGACAACCTTTCTGAATTTCCCTTCCCGTCAGTTGCATTTGACAGAGAAATTACTTAGTCTTCAGGAAGCTCTTCCTCCCTGCCCATACACAGGCAGGCAATAAAGAGATTGAGGGTTGATTCTGTCTGTAGAAGAGACAGTACAGAATATTACCTTGAAATAACATAGCAAGTAAGAGTAGCTTGCATTTAAGGGGGAAAAAAAATACACAGGAAAAAAAAAAGGGGAGGGGGGCTAAAGAGTCCTGGAGAGACAGCTTTTCCTCTGACCTCATTTGTCATATCTGTGCAAATCTCTGTAGCAAATAAGCTAACAGTTAGATAGGCAATAATCTCATTTACCTCACAGTTGTGATTCATTCTCCAATGCAAAATGAAACAATGGTTCACAGGGAAAGGAGAAAAAAAAAAAAAAGTATGTCTTTAATTTTGTGACCATAAACAGTCCAATTTAGAATTGCACAGGTAATTTTAATTCCAGCATTTCTTATTTAGGAAAGCTTGATTTTTTTCCCCCTGACATCTAAATTTCTTTAACATAACCAAAAATCTTTATTAAACTAATACCTAAATCCACCAGGAAAAGCAAGGAAGAGCTTTTAACTTCCTGTGGTAGGAGCATAAAAGATAGCTCATATAACATGGAGTTTAGAGTCTCAACATTGACAAAGAAGCCCTGGCTCCTATGTGGCTGGGTTTCCCAGTCAAACTATGTGGGAGAGGAGATTTAACTACACGCATATGCTGAGATCCACTGAAATTTGTTACAAGGTTCTAACTCATAAGGAAATACATTTTGTCGTCTAAGGCCAAACCCCAAAGCCTTGATTACAAGTATCATCGTATGCAAAGAACAATAATTATGTTATTCCTAACTGCTATTCTTTAAAGGGAAGGGACCATCTTCCAGATGGGAAATAGATTTGATAATCACACTTCAGTGCAGATTTTATTCAGCATTACAGCTCTTCTCTGAAACTTCTCCAGTGTCACCATTGCTGCATTGTGCTGACTAGAGCTGGGCTTAGTTTTTCAGCAAAAGCCTCATCCATTCTAAACAAGAGAAATACAAGCTTCTTGTCATCCTCTTGTGTTCACTTTCCTCCTCTTCATTCTTCTGCTTGCTGTTTTGTTCACAACATCACTTTATGTATTCATTTAATTATTCACTGTGATTTGCAAACCTTTCCTGGTGTGAAAATTAGCATTGACAGAATTTTTTAATTATTTTTTAGATTTCAGTGAGATTTGATTGAATTTCCTCTCATAACCTTCCTCCTGCCCACTCACCCCCAAATTACCAGGAAAGAATTCAAAATCTGAATGCAGCCATGTGTTCCTGGTCAGTACAGTAATATATTGTCTTTTTTTTTTTTTAAGCTTTTCTATGTACGATATTTCTTTAAAAAATTGGTACACAAAGTAAAACTAGCACTTGCAGGTGTGTTTCTAAGTGGTTTTCAAATAAGTAAAGTTATTTTTCCATAAGGTGAAAGGTTATGAACAAATTGTTGGTAGCTTATGAGCTTAGTAGGCCATTCAGGTATGGCTGCTGTCTCATAAAGCTCTACCTGCAGCTCATATGCATAAGGAAGAATGGTTTATGTGCACCTGCTGACATCAGGACTATATATAATGCAGCTGTTGGTGCACAAAGCTTTTTTTTTCGTGAACAGCTGCACTTACTCTGTAGAATCACTTTGCCCACCTTTATGGGGAATTGAATCCCCACTTATTCATTAACTTTCCCGAGTAGATTTAAATATGGTCTTTATGAAACCAATAAGAATTTTGTTGACACAGTATATACCTAACTCAAACCCACCAAAAAAAACCCCAAAATACCAAAAAGAAATTTAAAACCCTGTAAAAATACTCCAGTATCTTAACCCTCTTCAGTATTCAGGGGACCTGTCAAGGTCTTCTGATTGAATCCTCATCTCCAAGTAGGGCCAGTTTTGAAGTTATGCCAGGTTTTCCAGGATCATTACCAGATGACTTTTACTGTCTCTACAGCCTCTTTGAACTACCCATTCCACAATTTGAACACATTTGTGAGGGTTTTTTTCCCATGATGTCTAATTGGTCTGTTCTAGCTTATGCCTGTTGCTTCCCACAATGAAAAGATTACTGTGGACTTCCTAGAAGGTTCCATCTTCTCTATATATGCTTCATTAAGAAGGTGAAGAGAACAATGAAATTTACACTAACCTTCTCTTCTTCAGACTAATGGCCTGACCTCGGTCCCTTCTTGTAAATCATGTGCTCCAGCACCCTCACCATTGTGGTGGCCCTCCTCTGGATTTTCTTTTTTATATCTTTCACACATTGGGTCACTTAAAACTGCACTCAGTTTTCCAGATGTGGTCTCACTCCATGGATAGGAATAACCCCTTTTCTCAATCTGCTGGCTATTCTCTTGCTATTGCAGCCCAGGATGCTGTTGACCTTCTTTGTTGCAGGGTCACTGCTGACTTACTTGTTGCTCACTAGGACTCCCAAGTTTCTTTTTGAAGAAAAAGATTTTTCCCATTGCCTTTATGAGCCTCCAGCTCATAAAGCAACGGCTGTTCTGTACCAGATGCAGAATGCTGCACCACCAGTCATTGGACTTCATGAGGTTCCTGCCAGCCCGTTTCTCCAGTCTGCCAAGGTTGTCCACTGACCACTGTCTCCCACTTTGCTGTGATCTGCTTTTCATCTCATCACTGAAGTCACTGGACTGTGTCACACAGCAACAGTCACAGCGTCCACCCTTGAAGTACATTGGCCACCAGCAGGATCTGCTCCCGCTGATCACAGCCCTTGAGACTAATGGTCCAGTCAATGTTCCACCTTATCTTCTGCTTACCCTAGTTCATGCCTCTCCAATGTGGTTAAGGGAGGGCTGTGGTTGATTGTGTCTAAACCTTTGTTAAAGTCAAGATAAACGACATCAGCTGCTCTCCGCTTCTCCGCAGATTCACTTATCTCATTATAGAAACCAGTCACATTGGCCAGGCAGATTTTGCCTTCTGTAAACCCTTGCAAAGAGAGAAATGGATACACTAACTTCTGACCTGCCCCCAGGCACACTATTGGCTTTCATGCACCTGGAGAAGGTGTCTAGGAGGATTTACTACTTAATCCTCCCACAGACTGAGGTCAGGCTGGCTGGCCTGTAGTTCCTTGGATTGCCCTCCTAGAAGATGGACTTGACATTTCCCCTTTTCCACCTTCCCCCATCACCACTACCTTTACTCACTACACCACCACACCCACTCCCTGGCATGACATACACACCCTGTAGAGTTCCTACCACTACAGTGACTCTCTGGCCTCCATTCACTTCTCCAAACTATTGCTGATTATCCTGCTTCCATTAGCCCTTTACCACAATTTCCCCTTTCAAAACATCACATTGACTTACATGGCTTCCTTTAAAGCATCTGGGATCTGGCTCAGGTTCTTCAAGGACACTTTGGCTTTATCATGATTTGGCACAGTGCTACAACAGTCTCATTAAGAGCTTGCAGTGAAGAGCATATCCTAGGCATATAGTGCTTATATGGTTAGAAATATTTTTACTAGAAAAATTTTGGAGATAAATATATATATATTTGCACCTCAAATAACAAGCTCCTAAATAAAAAAGTGGTTAATTAAACATCTTGTCGTATGATTATGCCTTATTAATTCAATAATCTGCTCCACAGTAATTTTTTTTAAATAAGATAATCTTGAAAAGCTTGATACATTTTCAATACAAAAAAATCAATCAAGATAAATTTTACAAAATGAAATATTTTTAAGAAAGTTATAAATGTATAGGCTAAGAGTAAGAATTTTAATCGATATTTATTCAAATATTTTTACGTTAGAATGAAAGACTCATTTTACTCATGCTACTTTGGTGAACAATTCATGCTAAGACAAAATAATGTTCAACTGAATGAAATACACCTGTAGGACTAAAGCACAACAGCTATAATTGTACCAGAAGTGTATTTATTTGTCTCATACTGTAGTGTCGTACCAAAACCTTTGCCTTTTTACCTTGCTGTATCCACCTCCATTTCTTTAGCCTGCTTTTTTCTGTTACTTTCCTTCAGCTATGTGTAATAATTGTGACCACATGGAGTGCTGGATCAGACAAGAAAAAATTTCCTCCAAAGCTCTTCTTGAACGCTATGGGGGGACCGACTGCTGAGCAGGTGACACCAAACTCCAAACCTGAGAAAAGGGTAGTGCCTGCTGGGTGCTCCTGGATCCAGTGGCTGGTGATCTCCAGAGGTCCTTTTCAACCTCAAGGAATTCTGTGGCTCTGTGATATTTTTGTGGGAAAAAAAAAAAAAAAAACTTTATGCTGTTCTGCCTCCAACTTCTTCAATTGTTCTTTTCTTTAACAACCTGGATTTTTTCCCTTTTGCCCTTATTTTCTCTTTTCTCTTTGTTTTTCCTAGTCTTTTCTTCTCAGTCTCTCCCATATTCTCATCCTGCAGCATGTGTTCAACTATAGTTACGCTGTGACATATTCTGTGTATTCATGCAGTCTAATAAAAAAGATATTGGCATCCCTCCTACTGAGGATTTTAAAAGCCCAGCTCACCCCTGTACTCTGCCTTTAACCAGAATGGTAAACAGCCCTCAAGCATACACATTAAGGGGCAGAGCTGAGCTACTCATAAGAAATAGAGGTAGAAGTGTTTCATTATGGTTTTGCTGTCTAGAGAGCAGTGTTGTCTTCCCCTTGTAATTAAACTGTTGAATATGTTAACTTACCTTTTGTTTAGAATTGTACAACACTCACTTCTTCTCTTGATTTCCTGCACTGGAATACACAAATTTTTGTACCTTCACAAGATTTTCATATTGAAGAGCATTCCTGAGGAAGGGCATAGTTAAAGGCCATCCCACCATTACCAAGTGGAGATGCACACATTAAAAACCCCCTTTGTGCTTCTCTCTTTGGGATGTGCTCTGAAAATTGATTCTAAGGCAGATTTATTAATTCATAATTAGCAATTACCTCTCATTGTTGACCATATACATTAGAAAACCTTCCTCCTAAATCACGAGCATGCAATCCTAAGTGACTCTACATCTTCTGTGTTGAAAGTACTTTCTAAACTTACTATTGAGATGATTACACCTTGCGTCTGATCAACATCTGCTCACCACCGGCCAGTTACTATGTAAATCTAGAGTTATGTACACGTGTAAATTTACCAGCTCATGTAATTAGAGTCCAGAAGATAGAAAAAAAATCAGAGTGCTAGTGAAGCATGTTTTTAACTGGCAAAAACTAAGCATGTCTGTACAAGTAACACATTTCATGCAGCAGACTTAAAATTTGCCTCTGTATTTTGCAGTTCCTAATGCCGTTGTGAAAGAAATGAAATTAAGATAGAAGGATGACAGTGATTTAGTCACAGAACCAGTTAAATGACTTTCCAAACTGGAGGCCACAGATAGCTTTTTGATTTACAGATAGCACAGAAGCTTGAGCTTAGAAATGTTCAACTGAAGTAAATAAAATCCAGAAAGTATGAAGTAAATTTAAAGAGTCTGGCTTCACTTCAAGAAAGAATTAAGAGTTTCAAGTTATACTTCTGTAAATTCAGACAATCAGCCTCTGGCTCTATTTTTTTAATCATTAGGGTTTTTTTAAATTTATTTTTATTTTTAAAACAATTACATTTTCATTAGAACTTCCCAAGCTCATGTTTTTTGTTTGACTTCCAACCCTAAACTCTTGAATAACAAAATTTTTGTATGGAATTATTTTAATCTAACAAAATTAGAAAAAAATACTGTCCCTGAGATTTTTGGACTATGTGTTAGGGCAAAAGTTTCCATTCCCTGAGACTGCCTCCATTTCACTCTGATGGCATGGCCTCTGAAAACTCCTTGACATCAGTTTCATCTGACTCACCAGAGGCACCAGGAAAGGGGAGCAGTCATTCTCATAGACTGAGCCAGAGAGTGCAAAAGGACCTGAACTGTTGAAGATTTCACTAATCAGTTTTGGACATCTGTCCTCTTTCCCTGAAAAGCTCCTTAGATTTGCAGACTCTGGTGGTCTCCTTGAACTGCCTTTCCTCCTTTAGGAGTAGATACTATTGCCACATGAACCTCCATATGTAGGCCAAGATGACACGTGGTTCACAATACAGCAAGAAATTCTGTGGGTTCCTTTCTCCTTTCTTGCACCAGGAAGAAGAGATAACAGTGCTGAACTTGAAATAATCACTGGTCATCAAAATTGTCACCTTACCAAAACGAGTCTCTGCTCCTTGCACACTCGTGGAGACAGCTCTACATCAGTAAGACAGTTCACATTTCTGAAGTTGTAATCGTACCATAGTACATTCTCACCTCAGTTTTTTCTAGACAGAAGATTTGCTTTTACTACACATGCCTGTTAGTCATTAAATATGGCTCATCAGGAAATAGTAAAGTTAGCAAAAGCCAAGGCTGAAGAAGAGAGAGGCTACAAATGTATTTATCTTGATTTTTTCTTATGCTGTTGCATTGCAGCCATTCCACTTTTACGTTCTCAAATACATTTGTAATAATTATAGCAATGTTTAAAAACGTTAGACAGTAAAGCTGTTTCATTTAAAAAATTAAGAGGAAAGGGAATAAGAGAGAAATGGATACACTGAGGGCTGTATTTGCAGTAAGACAAAACACGCTTGACTAGGTGCTCGAAAGATGATGCAAATGTACTGAATGGTTTGGAAAAGCACAATTTGTAATCATATGTGTACTTACACACAACTGTAACCAACTCAGCCTTACCATTGTCTGGTGAGTCCAACCTGACAGCGAAGGTAATGGGCTCTGTCAATAGCTCTGCTTGCACTCTTTAAATCAACAAGTGTTTTGCAAGAGCCACTGCAGCCCTAAGGTTTCGAAGAGAAGCGATGTAAAGCTACTCCTCCTCCCCCACCCTTGCAGTCCTTTCTGCTCTGTCCCTCTCTGAAGGCAATTTACAGCCTAAGCATTCCCCTACTTGTTTCGATGCTTACACTTAAGAAAGATCCTGCATTAGACAATTCAATATATTTGATAAGATTCTTGTAACGACTGTGCTTGTCGTGATGCAGGCTTCCAGAACAAATTGTCCTTTGTGCTCTCCTCTACTAAATCTCAGCCGTATGTTTACCAAATGGAAAAAAAAATATCCTATGAAGGACAAACCAAGCTGAGAAAAAGGTTTCCATCAGAGAGAACCAAAGTATCGAGAGGAATTTAATTTCTTTGTAGAAAACTATCACATTCTCTCTTAAGTACAGCTAGCTTGGTTAAATATATAACCTGAATCCAGAAAAAAAAAAAAAGTAAGCACAAGATCATGAGGCTGAAAGAGGTCAGGAGGCCATCTGTGTCCACCCCCCTCCTTTAAGACTGGATGATCAACACCTGTCTCACTCCTAATGGATCGGTCTAACCTGTTCTTAATGACCTGTAATGAAGACATCTCAGCCTCCCAGGCAACTGCATTGCTTTAAACTTCTCACCATAAGTTTTTCTAGTGCTTAAGAAGGGTTTCTTTTGCGGCAGTTTAGCCGTTTATCTTCTCCTCACATCTACCACAGATACGAAGATTTTTTTTTCCTCTCTTTTTGCTATTCTCACCCTTAAGGAGAGCTGCAGCAGAATTCTCTTCAGTCTGTTGCTATCCTGAGCGAACCCAGTTCCTTCCAGGGCACGTTTTGCCGGTCCCTGCTCACTCAAGCCACTGTGGGCTCTCTGCTGTTGGTGCAGAGAAAGGAAATAATTTTTGATACTGAGCATACTGCTCAGTTTGAGGCCTTACTGATGCTGGAAGCATTACTTTGCCATTGCATAATTTGCCATGCAAGCTGTACGTCACTTTCTGCGTCCCAATAATTATTTTATTCCTCCCCCACCCCTCCAACAATGTGGCATTGTTCACTATTGTTCAGAGGTCAGATATAGCATCCTGACTTTAGGATTCCCCACATTTTAAAATGCAGTTTAGTACACTATTATATACATTGCATTGATGTAAAGAAATACACCACTTCAGATGAAGACCTTTCCTAGTCATTACTTAAAAAAATGAAGAAAGAAATCCAACAGAGCTATTTAGAGTACAAATATTTGTACGTTTTGGCAAAATCATGACTCTAAATCAAAGCATAATAAACAAATATCACGGCTAGTGTTTGTGAGCAGATATGCCTGAATTTTTCAAACACAATGGCACATGCATTTTTTTCTGTGCTGTCTATATTTCTACAAATCAGGATCAGGAATATAAAACAACCCCAGAAAAGAACCATCAAAAACCTAGAGAAAAGGCTCAATAACACCTCATTATAGTCTTAAGACAAACGTTCTGATATGCAGGGGAAAAAAAAAAACCCTTCCAGGATGGAGGATACTACTTATGTCTGTGAAACTGAGATGGTCACATTTGCTTGGGTATTCTGTTCATAGCTATGTACTTTTCTAAACAGGTCACAAAACTATAGGTTTAAACACACGGCACTACGCTCCTGCTGCAGCAATGATTACCTCTTGAACACCATCCCATTTTGCTAAGGACTGTACAAGTTTATTGCAAAAAGATTTTTCCCTAGCCAAACATTGCACCCTAAATACCAGATAAGGAATGGATGGGCTGTTAAAAAAAGAAAACCAACAAAAAACCCCACCCCAACCCAACCTACAAGCCCCATCCTCACTCTCTGCTTAGGGACTGGAGGTAAAGGGAGCAGTGAAACACTGGCCAAGTACAGGGTTTGGTATGACAGAGAGGTGTCCTACTCCAGCAGCTGCTCAACTGTTGTTGAGTCACTTGGTAGAAACTAGAGCAGGGTAAACAATGCAACAATTCAAAAAATTCAGGAGACACCCTTAGGTAAGTGATTTGGCAAATATATTTAGCTTTGCTGGGGATACTCACTGAGACTACTTACGTGCCTGAGCACCTTGCTAATCAGGAGGCTATTTAAGCTATTTGGAGACAGAAACTGAAATGTGTTTGTTTGAAGCTGGTGGGCCTGGTTTTAGCTGGTTCTTGCAGGACAAAATCATGCGTAATACAATATGCCTTCCAAACATGCATTTAGTTGAATTTGATGTATTTTTTTAAGATTGTTTTTCATACTCATTATTGTAGATCCATGTAATTTTTTTTTTCTGTTAAAATGGTATATATTTTTTAAAAATCAATCCAATTCTTCACTATTCATTAAATACTTATAATTTTGAGGCAAAGCATGTTTGCAAGCAAAAAAAGCTCTTTTTGAAATTACTTAAATCTCATCCCTTATGACTTTGATAAAATCTTTCATTTTCTTTGCACAGGGGAGGAACCCTGAATTGTGATGTGTAGAACAAGCTCTCTTCAAAGGAAACAATGTATAATTGTATATAACTTGTGTATGTGTTAATTAACTTTTTGTACACATGGTTTGGTTTTCCATACTGGCTATCTTACATGCAATTTTTAGTTTATAATCTACCCATAAAAACTGAGTTAAACATTACACATTCCTATTAAATTGGTTATATGCCTTTTCTTTCTAGGAACTGCCTGTGATATTATTCAGAAATTATGTTTGATTGATTACTTTCAAGTGTGTTCACTTCCACAGTGTTTTACTTAGCATTCCCTTCACTGACACCTTGTTTGTGAATACTTGCCAATTTTAGAGGAGTAAGAAAATGCATTGATTGGAGAAGTCAGGTATTATATTTCTGTTTAACATCGGAAGGCCTTGCAGCTATGTAATAATAAATTGCAATTTTCTCATTGTGTGAGCTCATTTTCCTTATATTTTCTCACTATTGTGTCAAAAACTAGAAGAAATAAATTATAATCATGGAGATCAGGGAGAGCATGAGCAGGGAGTAGTAGGCTTGCCTATGTCTAATAGGTCTTCCTAATTCACATAACTCAAACAAGAAAATCAAGTGAGCTGGCAAACCCCAAACAATGGAATGAAGAAGTAATGCAAGAGTAATTTCTAATTAATGCTGTTTATTTTGTAGAAGCAGAATATTTAAACATCTGGAATTTCATCTGAACACCACCATTCAAATATCTTGCATTTAAAATATATGTATCACTTCTAATAAAATGCATTATATCTAGAAATGTGCCTATATACATATTATAGACATAAAATTACTTCTATAAAATCACCAGCTGTAATTATTCATAGCCATTGTAAGTAAATATGCTGAAATTAACGCAAAAAAGACAAAGTAGTTAAAATAAATAAAATAGAAGTTAAGAGAAGAAAAGATAAAAATGTGAATTTCCGAGTAGATAAAATTCTAATAAAGAAGACCACTTTCAAGAGATAATTTCTCCTCTTTTCATGCACCATGCCTGGAGTCTGGGTGGCTGGAGTCAGAAATTCTGGAAATGAAATGCAAATTAAGGTGAAACTGAAAATCAAGTTGTTTCTTACACAAGGAAATGTGCATACATTTTAGATATCCCATAACCAAATCATGACTGAATTGCTACTTCAGAGCAAGTGGAAAGGTTTATTGAAAAAAAAAATAAAATTAAGTTCCTGAAGAGCCAAAGTATGGAAATATCTCTTTATACCTGCAGCAATCTCAATCTTCCTATGTTTCTCTAAGACCTACCTATCTATAATCCAGATAGAAACACATGAGAAAATCCTGTACAGATTGAAATAAAGATAGAATCTACACTGAAATGTGGCTTGATTTTATTGAAAAAAAAAAAAAAAAGCTGCTAAGAAGCACAATGTGAAAGTTCAACCCTACACTGTGTTTTGTACATGCAAGTATTATTCTAAATACAAGCAGAAAGGAACCTCGCCCTAACTCAAATCACAGTGTCTGCAACTACCACTTACTGGAAAAAAAAAATAAAAAGAGGACAGGAACACTTTGTAGTTCTTGTGTAACTGGTTCACACACAGGTAGGTAGAAATGTGCATCAAACTCCTGCGTCAGCTCTTTTTCCTCCGAGTGCTGTGTGTTACCCTTTCCTTGCCCCATGAAATGGGGTGGAACTGCAGGGCTGACGTCACCCACACTGCAAACCAAGTCGTACAGCACTAAAAAAAAAAGCAGACCACAGACAGCTTTCTCTTTGGCTATACCCTGTGCTTTTTCCAGCCAGCAGCAGTCATCTCACTGCATTGCAAGCTCTTCCTATTGACAGTGCTCCTCGCTGCCGGTTCTAAGGAGGAAATGCTGCAACGAGCAAGGCAATGGAAGCCAAACAGCTTGCAGCGCATCAGCTCCAGACTGAAGGCTTGAAATTCCCTAAACATGCTCGGTTCTTATTAAAGAGCACAGAACAGCTGTACTGTCTCACAGTCAATTGCTGTGTTTTATACACCAGTAATCAAACCCTACTGTTACATCCAAATTCCTGTGCGTTTGGGGGTTCCAGATGCAATAGGTGCTGAGGTAAGTCAGCAAGGCTTGTAAGTCAGGCAAGACTTTAGGCACTGAAGGTCCTTGTAAATACTTCAGGTCCTTGTAAAACTTCTGAACAAAAACTACTATGGAAGTCAAATTTTCAAAGCTGACCAAAACTAGCAATCCCAGCATGGTTTTAACTGTAAAAAAAGCAATACAGGCATTCAACTTCCAGAAAACAAAAAAAACCCCACTTTGGACTTCTTAGCCAAAATAATGAAATGTTATGTAACACTTGGGTCGAGGTGTCCATTTTAGTTCAAGCCAGGACTGAGGCATGAACATGCACCTCTTGGATTATAACCTGGGAAGTTTCTAGTGGGGTACTCTTGCCCCAGCTGCACTGCTTTAAATCAGTCCTTATCCTTGTCGAATCTTCTCTTGGTTTTTACTTCCTCTTTCAGTGAGACTGTTAAAAAATCTGCAGGCTCCCTTTTCAACAGAGAAATTGCTTTTTTTTCCGTCTTGACCAAGAGGCAAGGCCATGAGGGAGGAAGGACATGGCTGCAGGGGTGGCTGGAGATTGGGACACCTGTCTCAGTAGATGTTGGCAAGTGTGATGTGGTTCTCCAGCTCTCCAAAGCCAATGCTCAACCTCAGCAGCTCCTCACAGGCACCAGGAAGAAAAAAAATTGCACTGCTGTGCAAAATCAACACAATAGTTATATGAGGAAACAACACAAAAATAATAAACATTCTGGTATTTACTTGGTTCTTGTTTTTTAAATGGAAAGCAAATATTGCTTTTGTTTTGTTTCGGTTTGGTTTGGTTTTTTGTGTGTATGTGTGTGTTCTTTTCTTGAAACCTGGACACCAGTTTGATGCGGGGGAAGGTTGGAAAACAAAAAAGTCCTTACCCAGTGGTAACAAAGGACAACCCCCCTTTGCCTGCTGTAGGCAATGCATTTCACCAGAAGCCACATGACATTGGGTACCAGACAGCAGCAAGTCAGAGATGAGCAATCTCAGCACTTAGTACCAACAGGCACCCATTTTGACTTCTCATATATGAGCAGGCCTAAAATGAGAATAAGAAAATCATGTGTGATGCCAATGGGCCTGATGCACAGAGATGGAGCTCACAGCAGCAAAACTTACTTTGCAATTTCCTTGTATCTCCGTAGAACACCTTCCGTAAGCAATTAATTCACTTAATTGGATGTTCAACACCTTTAAAACTTAGGCCCTCATTGTTGTAAAAAATTAACAAAATTAATAAACTAATTCTGTTTATACAAGTGAATTTTCCACAAAGTAATGACTGTTTTCTTTGGATTTTATTCCTTAGTTAATTTGATTGCGTGAATTAAGATGTAGAAGCTTCATCAAGAATAGAGCTAGTTGAAGTTTCTTCAAGGTCTTTTTTTTTAAGGGATACAAAAATTTCTGTTTATGTAGCTTTGTTTGGGAACCTAGCATTTACTGAGATAAATGGTAAGGTAATTATATTCAATGTTACTGAAAGAAAATGACAGAGAACATTATGTAATCGTTCTATTTCTGCAAATCCATGTTTTTTAGTTGCTAGTCTGCAATCTGTATTTTACCCAGTAATATCCCAATTTCCTCCCTAAGACAAGCTGCAAATTGAGTTTATAGTTTATTTTAATATTTCCTGCCATCAAATTATATGGATAAGAAATCCTGTATATTCGTGCCATAATCCCATTTCTGTAGAAGCAAAGAATATACGACCTGTAGTATAATATTGTCATGCAAATGGATTTGAGTCTCCCTATCTTAGCTTACCCAGACTTTGAAATCTTTTAAAGTAAACAACATATTTTTTTAGGTTAGCTGGGGAATGAACTTAGAAATTTCTCATGGAAAACTGAGATATCATCTTTCAAAATGAACAAAATAATGGAGAGTAAAAAAATATCCTTGTTTAACATGGTTTTGCTTAGAGTTCCATTAAGAAATGAAGAACAGTTCTTCAAGCCCTTCACTGAAATACTACAATATAACTTGAGACACAAAACAGATCTTCAGGTTTTACTGAGCACAACTTTTGTGACACGAATGTTTAATCTCATTAGAAGACGAGGATGAAAGTCAAAGAAAGAATTATAGTTGCATTATATTTCAAAAGGGAAAAAAACCAGTCACTCTGCAGAAAGGAGAATTTAGGACAGGAGAGCAAGGTATCTTCATGAGACTGGCGAAAGTACTTTGATATCCTAAGAAAAAAAAATGTTGAAAATTGGTATGAAAAATAAAAGCAGGGGGAAACATAGTGAGACCATCATAACTCCAGGTCCAAGCAAACTATAAAGACAAAGTGAAAAATACTAAATCATAAAATAGGCAAGATAAAATCAATTGAGAGAGGGATTTAAAACTGGTATTTACGTAGTTTTAACACAGTCAATTATTATAAATCCAGCATAACACAGAAACTATACATTCACCAAAATTTCTTCAATTAGGTACATTTTACAGCAAATGTATAGCAAGAGAAAACACTTGTTACTTCTAATACTAGATGATATGCAAAGTACACAACACAATCTGAGGAAATGAATGCAATGATGGTCAAATTTTAACAGTTGGTAATTTCAGGGTAGTTGAAACTTTAATGTGGTTTGTTCTCCTGTCCTCAATGCTTTCTGAAAATCAGGTCCCCTCTGATGTTTTCTCAGAAACTGGGGCACACAGAATAACTAGCAATTTGTTAAAACTGTGGCCTGGAAATACCTTCAGGACACAGACAACAGCACAGAGTTTGATGAATATTTTGATTGACTCCTGTGAAAATTTTGGGCAGAGGCAGAACACAGTAGAATGTCCAACAACTCATATTAACACGTAAGTCACACCTCCTCAAAAGAAAAACTAAAATGCCACATCCTGTCTGATAAAACAATAAAGAAAGGAATTCCAGCTTGTTTGTGAGATGGAGAAACAACCTCCTAGTGTGTCAGAATAATCACTAACAAGCAAACCCATATCAGATGTATTGAATGTTTGGGAAAGTACCAAACTAAAAGCCAAGAATGCCCAACACCTTTCAGTGTGACAACCTAACCACTGTGCTGAGTGATGCTGATGAATTCCTCTCTGACCATATTGCTGTGATAAGTTGGTGCAATTAATACTAATAGCACAGGATGCAGTGGTGCTTTAATTTCTGTAGAGCATTATAAAACTCTAAAGTGCTACATGCTGTATTTGTATTACTACTGTTACAATGCTCTTTATTTTTCAGCCAGAAAGCGGCAGGTAAATCTTTTTAACATACCTGTGTACAAGATATCCACAACAATCAAGACTGTTGTCCAGAAAAAGTAAGATACAACTGCTCAAAGGTATTTGAATATGTTCTGGAGAAAATTAAGACCAGTAAGAAAGTATATAAGGCCCTATATTTGGGTCTACTCAAAGTCTTCATTTTCCCTTTTCAAGTGTCTTTTACAGCCCATGGTCTGGACTTGTAGTCACATGGGTGCCTACTCTCTAAATTAAAAGTCAGAAATTACTAGGGAGTATTCTGGAGAACATTTATCTCTCTACATACATTTTCCAGACTCATAATGAGTAACCTCATAAAGGAAGTGCTTGAATGCTTCAATTTTTATTGCAAGGCAGCAGATAAGAAGAGAAAATCATTGTTCCAAGTAAGATTAGACAAGGATCCGAATACACCTGAAAGAAATATCAATTGCTTTAAAAAATTGATGATACAATTTTGTTTAAAATGCTTTGAAAATGGAAGTAACACCTGTAATCCCCAGCCTGGTCGTCCTCTTGGAATAATAGCAGGGCCTGTTTCACAGGTTTGTGTGATGGTTGGTGATGTGTCTTGTTAATCTTACATAAAGAGTGACTTCAAGCTGACGTACATGTCTTGAAAGCCATTTAAAGACATCTTTAAAAACCAGAAAGGTAAGCAGTGAGAATGGGAGTTTGTTTAGCTTTCTATGAGCTTAAGGAGGTTTATAAATTGGTTTCATCTCATTTGGCAGCTTCATTAATACAATGGCAGAGCATGTTGTAAACAACATGCTAATCACATCACATCACATAATGCTAAAATGAGAGGGTCTGATGGCGTTAATGAGAACAGAGATAGTGTAAGAAAAAGCCAAACCAAAACAAAAACCAGAGACAATGAAAATAGTGTAAGAAAATGCAATAACAATGTTTGAAAATTTCTATAGGGGGAGTACAGGCAAAAGCAGTGAAGGGAAGGCTGAGCAGGCGTGCCCAGGCAGCCCTGCAGGTGACAGTAGACAGAGATTTGGAGGCGGTTTCACACTGTGATGCAGTAGCACAAAAAGGATGTAAAATTCAGGCTGCTACTGTGGCATTTCTCTTCTAATAGAGCAGAGAAAGACACTCCTTCTAGCTAAATCTGTCTCAGTTTTCACTCCCAGAAGACATGCAGCACCCTGGCATAGATTGAGGCGAACTGAAATGAAGGGTAGAAAGAGAGAAAAGGTCTTAAAGGTTGCAAGGAGAACATTAAACTCTTAAGGGGTTTTAAAATTTCCCCTTCAGAAATGTTACAAGAGGCAAAGTTTGGAAACATTAGATAAAACATGATGGAGGGAAATGAAGAAGGGGGTTGGCAATGGGTATACTTTTTGATTGAGTCAAATCATTCCAGCCAGAAACCATTCAAAGTCTCTTGCAGATGAATGGTGGCAAATTAGAAATGAGTTGTCATTCTCTCTGCTAGTCCCACGGAGAAAAGCTTCATTTTGCAAAGGCCTTGTGCCAAATGACATCTCCATCAGTCACAACAAAAGAGTCAAGATCTGAAAGGAGAAGACAAGCAGCTTCTTTTCAGATGTATATGCTCTCAATAATTCTTAAATTATTTCATGAACAATATTCATCATGAAGACCAGTGGCTCATTATCTGCATTTTTCACAAGAATTCTGACCAAAATTTTAATAATGTGTCATTCTGAAAGCTGACACTCAAATCATATTAAATAATTTGAAGTGTAAAGCCACTAGCTTTGCTGTTTCACAAAGAGCCCCACTGCCATTAGATTTTGGTATTCCCTCATCCTGCCAAATCTTCCTTTAAATTGTGTTGTCTCCGACTCTATTTCAAGACTTTTCAGCTCTTCTCTCTCAACCAGTGCTTCAGGTAATGGCTGCTACTGGCAAATGTCTTGAGGATGGGCAATTCCTGGCCTTCTAATAAATAAAGTTTCTAATAAATACAACTGCTACTACAGACCCAGTGGGGTTTATGTGCACTTCTTGCTCAGTGCTGCTGTTATTCTCTGAAACTTTGGAGTAGTCATGTTGTAATAAAAGCCACTCTTGCTCATGCAGAAGGAGAACCATAAAACTTCATTAATAATATTTTTTTCCTTTCTTAAGGGCTAAAATCAAAACAACATGCTTCTCATCCTTAATTTTATGCACTCAGACTTGAAAATGGTGACTCACCAGAACTAAAAGGCAATGCATCTCTGCCTTTTGAGCCAAGATAGAAAGACTCATCTGCTGCATAAATCTTCGGATCCTACTAGAAAACAACATAAAAGTGGAAACTCTCAGTCCAGCCAGCATAAAAAACAGTATCAGAGAAGGCTCACCATCACGTATCTAGGATCCCTCACTCCTCAAAAACTCTTCTCTGTGGCTGTCACCCATGAAATAAGCACATGAACTTGGCTTGTCCCTGATTTGCAACCAGCCTGCCTCCTCCATGGTACCTGCAGCTGCTGCTCAGCCCCAGAGAGCATCCCCAGGACTCCACCCTGCCAAGCTGTGGCCCACTGGATTTCTTCTGTACTCTGGTTTGGGCTGTATCTGGTGAGTTCTGCCCAAACACATTAGAGGGAAAAACAGAGCTCTGCCGCTGTTGGTGACAGCGTGGTCCTCAGACTGAAAGGTTGCAAAGGCAAGGAGCCATCCCACCTCCTGTCAGCTCCCTGATTCCTGAGCAGGCACCACGTGTGCACATACCTGCCTGCATGCACACACAGTGTGACAGCTACTCAAAGCTGGAAAAAATGAGTTCAGATCTCTTTCCTCTCAAAAAGAGGGCCATTTCATGCACTGCTACATGCACTGCCTTGGCAGAATCAATGGTAAGCATCATCCTGTTTATAAATCAAACCAAGATTGTTTTCCTAATTACATTTACATCACTTTGGTTTTTAAATTTTCATCATAAACAGGGCACGTATTCTGGAATGACATCAAGGACTTTCTAATGACACAGAAAACAGGCAGATAACTTTGCAGCAATATTGACTTGTGATGCTTGTGTGCAATAAAAAAAGCCTTTTTCATCAGGGCTCTGCGTATGGGGGATTCCAAAACAAGACATGAAGCAATGAGAAATTGTTTACGAAGTATAATTTTATATTAATAATTGGGGGGGATAGGGCAAAAAGTAAACAAAACCAAATTTTAGTTCATGATCTTTACTTTTGTTCTAAGCTTTTCTGACACTAGCTCAGCCTCCCCCACTCTCTCTCCTTGCACTGAATTCTGCCTGGTCACATGGCCACAAGTCAAAATGAGATCAAATGACGCAGAAAACTAAAATTGAACTTTAACCCTCACTTCTTCTCACCAGTTATTTCCCCCATGTACTGGCAAGGAAAAAAAATTCAAATATAAAGCAGAAGTCGTTCCTCCACAAATAGTGAAGTCAAACAAAACCCAATCCAAACCAAAAAAAAAAAACCCAGACAAAGAGTTAAAATGTTTAATTTGACACAAAGACTTTCCTTTTTGCAGAGTTCTGCCAGGCAGATTATCTGCAACGAGAAGTAGAGCATTTAGAATGAAGAGCAGAAATAGAAATGTAGGCGTGGAGACTGCTAGCTCAGAAGAGTCTTTTGTCTGGCGATACTGTGACTAAAGATAATCTTTGTTTATCTTGTATGTTTAACTTGTGTCTTGTATACCCAAAGTGTTGGAAAAAAATGTGGAATTACAAGTGAGTAACTGAACAAACCCATAACACAGGGTATAATTTCTAGGCATGGTGAAGGCAGGAAAAACAAACTCAGCAGTTATTATACTGTATTTATTCTCTTTTTTCTTTATAAGCACTCCCAGACTTGTGGCACAATAATGTTACAATTAAAGCATACTTTGACTAACAATTTCACAGCAGAATGGAAGGAATTATGTGACAGCACTAACACAGCAAAGCAGAGCTGCAATGCACCCTGGCTACACGAGTACAGCTTACAGCTAAAACTTTACAGAGATGAAGGAGCGAGCTCAAGGCTGTCGAAAACTGAATAGGATTTGAGTACTTAGTGTCACCCAATCAGTGAAATATGATTAATGAGTCTGGAGGAGTACACTGCTTTTTAGTCTCCAAAGCAAGGCGGACATGGGGGGGGAAATGTATCGGAGCTCTTCAGCGATAAAAGCCGCAGCAAAATTCTGCACAGTTAAACTACACGTTCAATTGCAGCTGCTTATTTCTCCTCTGTGTGATTAGAGCCTCCCATTTCCCTCATTACAGCCTTGATATTATTGAAGCAAAGCCAACAGCAAGTTAGCAAGCCAGCAGGGGATCAAATTGATTATACAGTTAGCTGTGGAAAAACTGAAATTCTTTATTAAGGGGAAATGAAATACAGTTAATTTATGCTTCAGCTGAACCCCTCCCACACTACACTTACTCTGCTGGTACTCTGAATTTTCTCTGAAGCTGAAAGACAGCTGAGAAATTACAAAAGCTTTATTGATATAAAAATAAGTCAGGCCTTCAGTATTTTTTAAAGGATTTTTCTATTACTAATTATCATAACTCAGTATATAGGACAACACGGCATTAAAGCCGAAAAGAAAGGAAGGTAAAAATCATTTGGGTTTAGGTAGACTGGAAGATTTGCTATCTGTCTGTAGCTGGTGTTACAGAGGCAGTCCAAAAGTAAATGTAAACATCACCTTATCAGTAAAGCAGCAACTCAATTTTTGTGGTATTTCAGTTGTAAATCTCTTTCCCAAAATGAAGAAAATAATCATTTGGGACCAGAAGTAATTTTTTGAGGGTAAGAACAGGGTTGTTAGCTTATTTCTGACAAGGACAGACTGTGAGATAAAGCTTGTTTCTAAAATGAGACCTTGCAGAAGACAGCACCACACTTGCCCCATCCCAAGCAGTTTTAGCCAAGCAGTTCAGATCTCCCCTACAGAGCTGAAAAGTACTGAGAGCTCAGGAGCAGAAAGTTCCCTCTGCCCCACAGCCCTTTGCTCTCCCACCCCAAACATTTGTCCTTGGCAAAGCCATGATAAATAGAGCTGTGGATGGAAGTCTACTGAGGAACGTCCCCTCTCCAAACAGCTGTCACCTCCCACTGCTCTCAGCAACGTGGTCCCAGACCACTGGCCACCCCTGCCAAAGACAGTCACTGCTTCTTTTAATCTGTTTTGCATTGTCCCTTTACATCCCCTGTCAGAAAAAGGGATACATCCTCTTCAGGAGGCACCTTGGCTCCTGTCCCATGAGGCATGAAGGATGTTGTAACTTGTGGAAGTTTAGCAACCGAGCCTACACAAGGGTCCCATGGAGGGAAATGCTTAATGAGACTGCTCTGCAGGAAGTGAAAATACCATACACTGCATTTTTTAATAAATTTGTCAGGATTCACAGTCCTAATCATTGCCGTTGACGAGATGTGTTTAATTGAATTGCAAGCCCTCTAATTGCTGGTCTCCTTGGATAGGCCACCCTGTGCTTCACCAGACTTTCTTCTGCCTGCTCTGTGTTTCTGATGCTTTCTTCATGTTGCAACACCCCTGTAATATGTTTTTTCTCCCAATCACTGAGGAATGCTATGAGATTTCTCCCTGGTTTTCAGACAAAACTTCTACCAATTTTCTATACCTGTCAGTGTCTTTTTGGATAAAAAGGTCGTGATGGTTTTGGCTGGGCGAGAACCAATTTTCTTCATAGCTGATGTAGGGCTGTGTTTTGGATTCGTGCTACAAGCTGTTGATAACACAGAGATGTTTTAGCTGTTGCTTATCAGTGCTTGCACAGAGTCAAGGCCTTTTCTGCTCCTCACTCCATCCCACCAGCGAGCAGCTGGGGTGCCAAGGAGCTGAGAGGGGACACTGCTGGGACAGCTGACCCCAGCTGACCAAAGGGATATTTCATACCATATGGCATCACGCTCAGCATATAAAGATGGGGCACATTCAGAGTAATGGTGTTTTGTCTTCTCAGGTCACCATTATGTCTGATGGAGCCCTGCTATCCTGGGGGTGGCTGAACACCTGCCTGCCTGTGGGAAATGGTGAATTAATTCCTTGTTTTTCTTTGCTTGTGTGTGTTGCTTTTGCTTTGCCCATTAAATTTCTTTATCTCAACCACCGAGTTTTCTCACTTTTACCCTTTTGATTCTTTCCCTGATCCCACTGAGGGGAGTGAGTGAACGGCTGTGTGATGCTTAGTTACTAGCTGGGGTTAAACCATGACAAATATTTAAGAGCCTTATTAGAATAAAAGCAATCGAGCTTGATTTGCACTACCCACTTTAGCAATATTAATATTAAAAATATTAATATTAAAAGAGAAGTAAAAATAAATGTTATGTTTTTATTTCCTCTTACTCTTCTCACCCAAGAAAGGTCTTCTTTTTCACTTTCTGCTATGATATACGCTGGCTGATCTGAGGAAGTGCTAATAAATGCAAGTGAAAGTTTGCACACAACTTAAAATGCAGAGGAGCTTATTTCACTGAAGGCTGCATGTTTACCAGGAAATGAGATGGACTCAAATTGCCCTTGTGACTGCCTGAGACATATACTCATTAAAGATACCATTGAAGTAATATGGAGGAGGAAATAAATTGCTTGGAAGGACAGTGCCAAGACTGGCAAATCTAAAATTTACTACACAGTCACACAGAAGCTATTTTGGGAGCCACAATCACCTCTTGGAAAAATAAACACATTTCCACAGAACAGCAATTCTGTGTGTTGCACTTGGCCATCTTGACTGAAGCCAGTAGGGTAATGACTTTTACAAGTGGCAAAAAACAGTCTCTTGGCAAAAACAATCCCTAACCTCATGAAATACAGAATATTTTGCTAAAAGGAAAACAAAGTTGAAATGTATTTTATATAAATATATACATTTATATATAATTGTTGTTTACAAGAAAACTTCTACTTGACCACAGTAAGTCTACGGCACACAAACTCTGATATAAAACAATCACTGACATAAAAATGCTGCTCTTAAGCTGACAGGTGGTTTTCAAAGAGAAACAAGAAGAACCCCCTGCTTCACAAACAATGAAGTGAGATAGATTTCCAAGAAATTCTCTGTGGCATTCTGAACAAGTATTTCCTGATCTATAGCGGCTATCTATTTAATACAGTATTATTTTTATATGATGCAAAAAGCACCATAGGGAAAACAATCATCTAAACACCATGGACACATCCTAGCTCTGACTGAGATGTATCCAGAAAGTATCCAGAAAGTTCTGTGTGCATGTGATCGTATATCTATACATACATATATACTCTGCACACAGAGTCCTACAGGCTTTTCTCCTATATTTTGGTGTTTCATTTTGCTTTTCCTTTGCTATGTGACTCGTTTATACATTTATACATAAAAAAATTACATATATATATATATAACTCAAAATATTTTCATTTTGCAAAGAGAGCATGGCAAAAGACTGTAAAGCCCTAGGGCTCATCTCGGTAATCCAAGGAAGGGCCATGAAAAATTCCTGTTGTGAAAACCAGTCCTCACATGGCTGTGGGGGCTCTTCAGTTAAGTGATGTCATCTTAAGGCAAGGGCTTGAATTACAGAGTGTGAGTACTGATTTGGAGAGTCCCCATTATTTGCAATAGAGTTGCAAGACATAGTAAATACTGTGTGACTTCATAATACCTGACTAAAGAAACCTCACCATGGCACAGAAAAAGCCCAGGGGACAGAGCTTTTCTTTTAGGGCAAGTTGTTTTTCTGGAGATAGAGCTGCTTACATGTAAGAGAATCATATCACTGAATGGATCTATCCATGTGCAACAAATCTGACACCTTCATTTTCAGCACAATAAAGACAACCTGATCCACGTGTAGTGCGTGTACCATTTAACCATCCCTGGACTGTGGACAAGAATTTGCAAGTCCAATGGCTCCGAATTGCTTTAAGATGACCCTGTTATTGGTCTCAAGCACAATTCATACCCTTTGAAGGTGGAAAATTTTTCTTTTGTGCAGTAGACAAGAAAGAAAAGTGATTGACAGCATATATGAAGTGAACAGCACATCCAGAGCCTGTCCTGGCCAAATGCTCTGTGTGTTACACAGTATTGTTTCCTAGTACTTTCACACTTGCTTGTAATGCTTTTTGACTAATAAGTTCCAAATGCTTTTCAAAGATTCAGACATTTCAAAAAATCATTCATGTTTTTTGAGTGTTTTTTTCTGTGAAGCCAAGCTGAAATCCTGAAAGGAACATTTAAGAAGATGGCCTGGTTGTGAGTGCGACAAACAGGCATCTCAAAAGTAGCTGGTATCAAAAAGAATGACAAAAATCAAGGCATTCAAAAGTCCTCTGTGAGTTTCAGAAACCTGTGGTCTGTGAGCTCTGTTTCCTGCATCTTTAAGACATAACATGTTATTGTTCTGCACCAGAGAGCATCCATCCGCAGCTGGGAGCAATACACACCACTGACACCAACCACTGCTTTGCCAGGTGTAAAAACCTGGAGTTAAATAATTTTATCCCTAGGTCATTCTTTGAGACAGTTACAGTGTAGAGGAGAGCTGCCTTTCCATCACCTTGCTGACAATTAGATACACAACAGACACAAAGCACTCATCTTTCTCGGTACCAAAAGTGAAAACCTGCCCCTTAACTTGGAATTTCCTTGCTGTAATAAAAGTGAATGTTTTAATTTTGTTTTCCGTTTACTAGTCTGAAAGGTCATGTAAGTCTACTTTTATGAATATTCTTAACATAATCTGGAACATAAGCACAATATCTACACAAATTAAGAGGAATTTGAAAAGAGAGAGGTGGAGAATACTGCTTTGCCATTGTAACACTATTGTATTGACATCACTTCTTGAGCGAGGTTGATGCACTGTGCAGGAATCTGGGCTGTTTTGCTGTAAGTGGAAAGTTACTTAAGTAGGGTGTCTCTGCAGTGATGAAGGATGCAGCAAAGAGGTGGAGATTTAAAAAGCCAGATTTGCTTCTCAGAAAGAATACAGCAATATAAGGACAGGTATAGGAATTTGAAGGCTTTTTTTTAGCTGCCACATTTTTGTAGCTTTTCTACCTTGTACAGAATAAACTCTTCAGCATTTAAAGCACTAAAGGCTTGTGAAACTTTAGACAACTGGAAAACAAAAAAAAAAACCAAAAACCAAACCCAAACCCCAAACCCAAATCATCTGAGGCACTAGAGCAATGCTAATTCACTTGCAATCCTAGGTAATACAACCCATCCAATCTAAGATCTTTTATGATGATCCAAACCAGGACCCAGTAGGAAAACAAAAGAAAGTAAAAGAAAAACCAGGGGAAAGAAGTAAGTTTGATGCAGTGATAAAACATAGGCCTTTGTTAAATTCCCAGGTGTACTCTGGGCTAGCTGTATTTTGAGGTACTATAGGTTCCTCGAGGATGGAAGAAGTGTAATCTCCAAGCCAATGGGAGCATCATGAAGTTTAATGCTGACTGTTCCATTGGTGTAAATGTACAAAGTGGGAACATGGAAAATTGGAACAAGAAGAAAACAAGAAAAACTGTCTAAGGTTCATGCAATTTCTATAAGCTTTTCTTGCCTAGGACTAGGGAGCAACAGAGAGCAACTCTGTTCCAGCTGTTTTTTGAACAGCAACTGGAGATGAGCTAGGAGAGTCACAGCATTAAAGCATCCAGCTGACACTTGAACAACATGTCTAAAATGAGCATATCCAGAAGCACCTAGTGGCTGAGGAAAAAAATTCCCCTCTTTTGCATTACAAGTCCTATTTTTAGATCACTGGTATTTTAAAGTAAGGTTTTCAAGAAGAGTGTTTTTTAAAAAAACCCAGAATTTACAGAACAAGACCAAAATGTGAAGTGCTTGATGACTGTGGGTGAAGGCAAAGACTTTGGCACAGGCATCTCAGCAAGACAGCCTAGCTCAGACTCCTGGCCAGGCTCCAGCTTTGGAAGCTGTCCTCAGACTCCTCCGAGATGACTATCGGCTCCTCTTCCTGCTCAAAGCTGTTGAGCAATAAAGCTCTGAGTTGTCAAACTGATACTGCTCTTTCAAGCAGAAGTGCTGGGATTCAGTCATCAGCGAAATAACCCTCCCCATACTAAAACTCCCAGAGCTGCACTGGAATTAAAAGCACAATTATAAATGCAAGGATTCTGTTTAGTGAAGCTTTTTTGGTGAATACTGGTGTGTTATTGTCTTTACTTTGGTGACCTTTCATTAGTAATGCCTGACCGCATAATACCGGAAATCTTTCACTGCAAACAGGAATAAGGTTGTGCACTTCACAGCTACATTTTAGGAGCATGAGAAATATTTTGAAAAATGGCTTTGTTCCTTCATTGTGTCATCTCAGTAAAGCAAGAGAAGAGAGGAAGTCAGAGCACAACAGAAGCACTTTAAGTCATGAGACTGGCAAAGCTGAATTGAACGATCCCTCCTCGCCCCGTGCAAGCACTGCTTTCACCATGCTGACATTTCTTCAGCATCCCCAAAAGTGAACCAGGATGTCCTTTGAGTACTGAAACTAACTCTATCTTGCCTATCAGCCACTCTTTGTTTGTTTGATTGTTTGTTTTGGGGTGTGGTTTTTTGGGAGTTTTTGTTTTGTTTTATTATTTTAAATCTCGGTTGGTTTGGTTTTGTTGGTGTATTTTTGTTTGGTTTTTTGTTTGTGTGGGGGGTTTTGTTTGTTTGTTTTTGTTTTCTTTTGTGTTTATCTTCCAAGAAGATCAAAACTTCACATCTAAAATGTTTGGTTTTCCACACCAAATTCAAACTGCTCTTCACCAGGACTTGTATCTCAGCACTGGTTTGTTCTGGCTGTCTTACCAGACAGCTTACTTATCCTACGAGAAAGTATTTCCCCTACACGGCATTTCTTGATTTGCTAAAACATTTCTAGGCATTACTCCTTTCCATGTTCTCCAAGCGATGCTATCAGGAACCTTCTAGCAGTGTGTTTGTGAATCAAAACTGGTATTTTACAGAGAAAAAAAAGAACAGGAAAGGTCTAGCTTACCTCTAACTTTCTTAAAACAAGGATATTCATACAGCCAAGATGTCTGCAACAGGAGATGTGCCCCTACTCTCTTTTTCTCCTCACCAGTGCCTTTGCTACAAGAATGAAAGCCAATTATCACACCTACAGCAGTCTCAAAGTGCCTCAGGACAGTTCCTCTGCTCCAGTGGTGCTGGAGGGAATCTGTGCTTTCAGAAAGACTTTTGAGGCACACCAGCTACCATGATAATTTAATTTCCTGCTAATAAACTGTAGAAGGGAGAATGGCAACCGAACTAAGCGTGTTGCAAAGTCGTGCCAAGGGATGTTTAGAATTAATATCAGGAAAAGTTTCTTCACCTGGAGGGTTGTCAAGCAGTGGAACAGGCTGCCCAGGGAAGTAGTTGAGGCACCATCCCTGGGGGTGTAGATGGGGCACTTAGAGACATAGTTTGGTGGTGGGCTTGGCAGCGTTGGGTTAATGGCTGGACTCAATCTTAAAACTCTTTCCCAACCTAAATGTTTCTGGGTATCTGTTATTGAATTAAACATCTATCTCCTAAGTATCCAAGCATCCTTGAGAAATGAGACAGAGAAAAACAATTAATCATTCAAATAGCTAGCAACAGATAAAAACTAGCTTTTATACAAAGGGTTTTCTGACTAAGGCCAAGCTTTTCTATGTAAAGAAAAGCAGATCAAAACTACCGAGTCCTTCTGATCTAAAGCACATTTCTGGTTGTATTACAAAAATTTCTTCTTTGGGATACACCCATTGGGAAGTTCCAGCATTTTTGGTCATGTTGGCTGTCAAAAATGCATGAAGCTTTGTTGGTGGGAAGGACGACTTTCTGTTTCCAGGCTCAGACTTCTTATAGCTTAGATCAAACCCTGTAATAAAACACTTTAACAACCGCCAATTCTAGCATATGCAAATACTTAAACTTCTACTGAATCCCCCAGCCTAATCAGCCATCTACAGCCTTGCTTACCCCAAGAACATTGCCAGAAGTACATTTGTTCTTCATCATTTCATATTCTAGGCATGGACACAATGTAAAGTTCAGTTGTGTTCATCTCATAGCAGGAAAAGAGGTGCCTCAATGTAACAAGCTCAGAAAAACCAGATTTGGATATGTTGATATTGTCTGAAAACTGGGTTTT
This sequence comes from Brachypodius melanocephalos, assembly GCA_013398615.1. Lineage (NCBI taxonomy): Eukaryota > Metazoa > Chordata > Aves > Passeriformes > Pycnonotidae > Brachypodius > Brachypodius melanocephalos. The sequence goes on from VZSR01001685.1 coordinate 24,348,464, forward strand.
TAACTAACAGACCCACATGGGGTTTTTGACAACCCTTGTGAAAGCTTGGAAAGAGTGAGGAGTACTACTAGATGCTCTTTTAAGAACCCAGAGTATAACCTCCTCCAGATCAAGCTGCCTGTGGCAGCTTTGCCCACTCTCCAACAAAAGCCGTAAATTCCTCCAGAGGGAGAGGCCACTGCTGGGTGTCCAGAAGTTGCACCAGGCTAGCAAGGGCTGCTGCAGCTGCAGCTATGCTACTGCAAAATGCATGTCACGTCTCATTTTTGCCAGAGAAGAGAACCCATGAGCAGTGACAAGGCTGCCATTAGGAGTGTGATGTCTCTGCATTACAGACCTGCTCTCTAGCCTTCCATGAAAAGGAAGATAGGAAAAAAACCCACCAAGTGAGATCCGTTGTGTGAAAAAAAAAAAAAAGGCAGAATGGCATATAAGGAAAAATAAAACAGAAAGATGGCAGAGTCTTTCATTTATAACACCACTTTTTAACTTCATTTTAGCCTTAGACTTTTTGGTAAATCAAGAAAGCTCACATGGACTCCTGGTGGAGCTTGGATGAGTACATATTGACAGTAAGGGTTTTCTCTTAAGCCTTGTCTCTAACTAATGACAGATCACTGAGATTTTCTTTTTAAACTAAGTGGCTAGATAAGGAGGCAGCAGATAGTCTTCTAACCCCGATCTGTATCCACAGTGTGGATACACACAGCAGCCTGCAAACACCTACAAATCTGAGAATTCTTAGCAGTGGCTTGAAGCTGTCACACCCTTGGGACTCTTCTCCTCCAGAGAGCCACTTCCTTGCCTGCAGGAGACCAGGACACCAGCTCGCCCTACCAGGTTCTCACCCTGGCACCCCACGCTGAACAGCAGAAGGGTTCTCATCCATAGCACTTCCCCCACCAGCTGTCAATCCTCCTTGCTCCTCACCCCTCCTTTCCACACTGCTCTCACTTTTTGACTTTCAAGCTTTTTGTCTCCAGAAGTCCCCCAGAACTACCAGCCACTTCCAATCTGCTGCTCCCATTTTGCCTTGTTTTATGACTGCTCTTGCATGATCAGATGGAAGGTTCATTAGCCTGTAGCTGGTGGAGGTAACCAGATCTTCTTCTTTGCCCTTTTGGCTTGCCCTCTGCAGGTGACTGTATCCCAGCTCAGGAATCATCTAATAAAGTGGCCAGTGTCCAGGAAAAACTCTTAAATAGATTAACAGGAACATTTTGGTGGGGGCAGGGAAGTGGGAACCCCCCCCAAAAATGAAGGAAAAATGCACCAGCAGCCTGCAGGAGCAAAAGACAGTCATTTGCTTTCTGAACTCATTTGCTGTTGGGTAAATTACAAAATAAAATGAAATAAAATTATATTTCTAGTTGCTGCCTCCAAGGGAGCAGAAGGGAATCAGAGAGGAAAGCATAGCTGTGGAGAATCAGGAGACCTAGCTGCAGTTTTCAGTTCTGCTAGAGAAATCCTCTGTCAGAAGCACTGTCTCAGGCAGGCTGTAGGCTCGGCATTACCTACCCACGGTTTGGTGGATTCACTCTGCTCGAAACCACTCTGCCATGTGCAGGTGAAAGTTGACGTAGTTGGAGGTTGATCATCAACTATGTTCTGTTTTATCCTTTCTACTTACATTCTTTTTATCGTACACGTCACCAAGAGACATAGAAAAACCAGAAAGGACCGTGCTGAGGACGGAAAACACAGACTTTTAATCTTGCAAATAGGTGCTAAGCCTGCCTAGGGACTGCAGCGTTCCCAGCGCAGATAAGCATCGCTCCCTCGTGTGGTTAAAACTCACTATTGCTAATTTAGCGGCACTGCAGATCTTTGCACGAAAATTCAGGGGAAGAAAGGGTTATTTGCCGGGATTTGCATCTCAATGCACAGTCACATATGCGTTCACGCATGCAAAAGGATGAGTACAATAATACACCTTGCGCAGAGTTCACTCTGAACAGACAATTTCACCTTGTATCTGCCTTAAAAGGCTAAAAAAACTCATCTCCCTCAAAAGGCTGATAAAAACAGCAAAGAAAACTGGGATCTGATATGGCGAAATCTACAGCGCCTTACAAAAGAGGCTGTAAGGAATGAGTTTTCATATGCAAACACTGAATCGTTGCCCTCTAGATAACCAATAGTTAAACCCACAGAGTAGCTTGAAAATTGAAGATGTGAAACTACTGGATCCTTCACAGGATTAACACACACCCTTGAGTATCTTCTCAGAGTGTGCAGGATCCTATATAAGACTTTCTGTGAGAATTCAGAGGGTCCACAGACCTCAACAATTCACCTGTTAATTCACATCTGACTGGCATTTTTGAGTCCAACACACAGTGTAATGACAGAGTCTCTTACTGCATGTAAGTAGACAAGAGATGTGCTATTAATGCTGTTCAACAGACCTGTATCAAGGCACCCTAATGCCTCAGAGCCCCCTCCCTTGCCCTGATTTCCAACTTCATAGCACAACAGAGGATGCTTCTCATTTTGTCTCAATACAGTGGACCCTTCTTACACAGCTTAGCACAGTAAGATTGCATAAACAGGTCCCTACAGAAAAAAACCAAAAACACCCCCGAAAAACCAAACAAAAAAAGGCACTACTTCCAGTCAAGCTGCAATTTGATTAAGAGAACAATGAATTATTTTCTGTGCTTTCATTGCTAACAAATCAGATTTTGTTTAAAAAGCCAAGTATATTAGAAGGTTTATATGAACTATCATTTTGCAATAAATTCCTCTCCAAAACCACTGGGGAGTGAAAATGGGAATAAGAGACTGAAATTGTTGAAATTTGTGTTCCCTTAACTCAGTAGCAAGATATTTGAATAGGAAAGCATTATTCCATCGTATAGTATGAGCAAATATGCTTATTCACAGGAGTAACAGCCAACTCAGGTATTTCAAGCTGATATCAGGAAACGTTCAAATTTATCTAAAATACATAGCTACTGTTATGTGTTGAAAAGAATGGCTGAGATCAAGAATTAAAATACCTTGAACACAGGACATACAATGTCATTTAATCCCAGGCAAAAAAAAGGAAAAGCACTCTCGGGGACTTTTCCACCCCACCTTCCTGTTCAAAATGTTTGTTTCATTCAAGGTGCAAAAGTCCTTGAAAGAGAAAAATAAAGAGAACATAAAGGCGATATTTTAGGAACAAACTGCATCTACACATGTCCATGCTTTCCAGGAACTTGTAGCTGCTATTTTTCCCTCCGTGGTGACTGTGGCTTTTCTCTCTGTCTTACAATAAAACTGGACCCATCCCTACAGGAGTTTCCCCTCAAGCAGCCTCCCTACCCTCCCCCATCCTTAAGGAACCATAATTCAAGCTTAAATACTTTGGAAAGAAATTCATTTTCCTGCAGCATAGGAAGACTGATGCACAAACATTAGAGCAATCTAATTTTAGATCATTCAGACAATACGCTGGATCCTTACGCACATTTATTTAAGGCTATTTATAGTGCTCCAGACACTGCTGGAAGTATAGTCATCCATTGTGGAGCTATTCTGCTGTGCTCCAGTTTGGGAGGGAGGGAGGAAGGGAGGGAGGAAGGGATGGAGGAGGCAATCAAGAGTCTGATTGTTCTGGGGAACACAGGTATGGAGGTGTTGGATGAAATGTTCATTTGCAGGCTGAACGGAGATCAAAAGTTCTGGCCGCTTAGCAACACTGCTGCTGCCAAGAACTGTAGGGGCACTGGAGAACTTGGAAGTTCCAAACTGCTCCAAATTACAGGCCCAGAGACAAGCGCTGCTCATAGCTGCAGGCATGGAAAAGGGACCGTGTGCCAGAGTGGGGGGAAAAAAGCCTTGAAAAAGTTTTTAGTTCTCTGGGGACATTTTTGGAGTAGAATAAATGACTATACTGTACCTCTGAGCCTGAGTGTTGGAGTCAGCATCTCTCTCGAAGGCATGTGACTTTCAGAACAAAGTTCTTCTTTTTGCTGTAGGCACTTGCAAGTTCATCTGAACACTGGCACCCCCCAGTCTCTAGGTCTTGGCTATTGGAATGCCTCTCAAATCCCAACCTTCTTCAGATCTTTTCAGTTGATCTTTTTAAAAAAGAACACAACCGAAAAAACTAACATATCTTCATCTTCTAGGTTCAGATGAATTTTAACAACACATTAAGGCAACATTTCTAATGCACACATCCAGTGGTTGAACTGTAATTCATGCTTCATGGTGTCACAAAAGCCTTTGGACCATCAGCTCTGGTTCTCCTGCTGTAAGATTAGAACATATTTCTCCAGTTTGCCCTCCCTGATACACAGATCATATTTTATCACATCTAGATGCAAGTCCTGGGGGCTCTAGATATTCTAGAGCAGATGTGCTATTTTAACTCACAGTGTCATTCAGATACCCGGGTCAAAGGACTCCCACTTGAAAATATGGACAATCCAAAGCTCTACACCACAACATCTTGTTTTCATCACAGTATTGTCTTGAGTAGGAAAATTTGCTTTCGAAATTATTGGTGATTTTTTACAACGTTCCCCACGGATCTGGCCATACAGAACTCAAGGCCTTACTGTTTTCCTCTAGAGCAGCCACTGCAAGGCACAGCAGATAAAGAACATTTGTAGGTCACAGATCCTTAAGTCAGTGTCCTAGTATCTGTGTGATCTAAATATGATTCACTATTTAAAGAGAAGCAGGTACTAAGGCTCATAAAAAGACTGAGATCTTTGCTCTCAGATTTAAATCTGCTTTTGGAAGCATTAGCCAGCTGATGTTGGTGATCAAACCATACTCCTTGGGACTCCAGAAGATAGCTCCTCACTCGAAGAAAACAACTTTGCATTTTATGAAATTGCCATGGACAAAGATGAGTGACTAGTAAAATGGGAAAAGGACAAAACCAGCATAATAAGGTAGCTCTGTCTTGAAGATTTTTTGTTTCTAAAAATAATGTATTATAGATTAGTTATGACCCTTTAAGAACTAGCTGATCTCCAAAGAAATCCAAGCTACTCCCAGCAATGAGGGCAGGCCAGCAGTGCTCTTGCCAAAAGGGGTTAATTGATTATGCTGCCTTTTTTCAAGACCTCATGTTCCTAGACCTTTGAAACATCCAGTGCTTGCTATGAAATATTGCAGAACTAAGGTATTAAAGCCAGCTTCACTTGCATATAAATGGTACTCTCAAAGAGTATTTTCCTAAATCATATGAAAAAATGTTTTGGTAGAATCAGCTACAGCAATAACAGAGAACAACCACTGCACAGGCACTACAAACAAAACCAACAGACCACTAGAGTCAGCATGGCCAAGGAAGACCAGGCTGCATTCAAAAGAAAGTCTTTCACTTTGTGTTGGCAAGTCACTGTTTATTTTGTGATGAACTACTGTATCCCTAATCAATTAATATGCCAGCATTCTAGGAATATAGTTATACAGCTCAACCTGCAACTAAGATTGGATGCCATCCAGAGGGACCTGGACAAGTTCAAGAAGTGGGCCCACGGGACTTTCATGAGGTTTGACAAGACCAAATGCAAAGTGCTGCACGTGGGCTGGGGAAACAGCTGGACTCAATGCAGGTCAAGAGCAGTCCTGCTGAAAAGGACTTGTAGGTGCTGGTAGATGAGAGGCTGGACATGACCCAGCAATGGGCACTTGAAGCCCAGAAAGCCAAAAATGTCCTGGGCTGCACCCAAAGCAGCATGGCCAGCAGGGCCAGGGAGGGGATTCTGCCCCTCTGCTCTGCTCTGGTGACAGAGACCCCACCTGCAGTGCCACCTCCAGCTCTGAAGCCCTCAGCACAGATAGGATATCAGCCTGTTGCAGTGAGTCCAGAGGAGGCCACCAAGATGATTAGAAGGAATGTCTAAAGAGGAAAGGCTGAGGAAACTGGGATTCTTCAGCCAGGGAAACAGACAGCTTAGGGGTGACCTAATTGGGGCCTTCCATACCAGAAGGGAGCCTGCAAGAAAGCTGGAGAGGGACTTTTAACAAGAGCATGTAGTGACTGGGCAAGTACAGGTGGATTCAAACTGAAAGACAGTAGGTTTAGATTAGGTATTAGAAAGAAATTATTTTCTGTGAGAGTGGTGAGGCACCAGAAGAGGTTGTGGATGCCCCATCTCCAGAGGTGATCAAGAGCAGGCTACATGGGGCTCTGAGCAACCTGGTCTAGTAGAAGGTGCCCCTGCCCATGGCATGGGGGTTGGATCTTCAAGGTTCCTTCCAGTCCAAACCATTCTATGATGTGAAATATGTATCAGAAAAAAAGGGGTTCAAAATAGAAAAAAAAAACAAATCTAGAAGTGAATGAAGTATATTAGGATATACTTTCCAATAAACTTAACATATAAGGTCAAAAATTAAGCATTTAGGCAAACTAGAAAAGGTACATAAAAGCACAGATAATCACATGTAAAGAACAATTTCTGCACAAGAAAATACTAAATAGAGAGGGAACCCTCAGGCTTGAAAAAGAGAGGTCTATAAAATAAAGCCTAATATGAGAGCGATGAAGAGGGAATGATTATTCACTACTTGAGACTCACACAAGGAAATCATCAGGTTTAAAGCACAAGCCACAGGAAATATTTTTTCCAAACAAGGCATAGTTAAATTGTGTAACTTACTGAGTATTGCGGATGCCAAGTATTTAAATGGGTTCAAGAGGGATTACACAAATGCATGTAGAATACTTCTATTGGTGGCTATAAAAAAATTAAAAGAAGAAAAAACCCTGCAGTTTTGATGTACCAGATGCTTCAGAAGCCTGTAAAGTGATAACTGCCAGAAACCGGGGGGATGAAACATGAGGATACCTCTCACAGCTTTACATCCCTTCCCTAAAGGGCCATGAGTGCCAGACACTGGAGCACTTGGTCTTCTGGGTTTGTGCAGGATAGCAGCTCTTTGCAGAGAAGCCTTACAGCTGTGGAGACGAGAAGTCTGCCGGGCTTCCCTGTAAGAGGAACCTCCAGGGTTAATCATAGTTTCTCTGGCCTTCACTGCAGCTCATTCTCATGACTTTACTGACTTGTGGGGCAGAGAAGGGGAAGAGGGGAGAGTGAGAGAGCAGAAGCAGAGTGCCAAGAGAACTATGGTACCATTTGTGTTGCCTATAGAAACTACACCATTTCCTCTACCTTCTAAAAAATTTTCCTCCAGAAAGCTTCTGAGAGTTTTCTTGACAACACAGACAGTTTACAACGTCTGAACTTTTTTTTATGGCACGCAATGAACAAAATTTAAATACCAGTGCCAAGAATTAGAATGATTTACATCATTCTCTCCAGGGTGGGGCATACTCTATTCTCTACTCAGAGGCTCCTAATGTTCCCCATGCTGCTAAACTGTGTTTATCTATAAATTAAAAGGTTTCCTTTTCAAATCTCTGAAGCTCTTGAAGCAGAGCAGGCTTGGTAGTGGGGAACAGGGGGTGTGTATTCAAGTGCTGAGGGAATCTAGTGCTTCCAGAGCAATCTCAGCTCCTGGCTCCTGCAGGTCTCACTGCAGCCATTCATATCCAAAGTGATAGCAAGAGGAGAATGCTTGATATTGTACCTTCTCAGGGTAAGTATTGCAAGGCTTTGGACCTGTTTTCAGCTGCATTTCCATGGATGTGGAGCCACACAAACTGATGTTTCACACATGGTCTGTCTCAGAGGGCAGTGTGGCAACAACAAGACGACGATTAGGCCAGTCAGAGACTCAACCCATTGCCATCAGTTTAATGAATTACAAAACAAAGCACGTTCATAGTTCATAGCACGGTTCAGACAGTTTGCCATGTCTTAACAGGGCTACCCAAATCCAAACGTTCAGGAAAATTTTGCCCAGACTCCACCAAAGTCCCAGGAAATTCCTGAAGGAGAGCCATATTTCTTATTATTTTTCCAGAAATAGATTTCCCTGCACTGCTTTCCGGCAGCAAAAGCAATCCTATCAGGACCCAGAACAGCTAGAGCCAATGCAGGATGCTTTTTTTTCTGGGCAGACTAGAGTAAAATTACCCCAAAGACAACTACAAAAATTAGTGGACTAATTGTTTTCCAGTGTAACACCAAAACACTTTTTTTCTATATAAAAGAGGGAATGTGTTAACGAAAAAAAACCCACTTCCTTATTACTGTAAAAAAATTCTGTAGGCTGCAACTTTTAACTTTTATTTTCTGAGAAGTTGTTTTAACTACTACAGGCTAAGTTTTCATACAGCTCCTGTGGCATCTAAAGGGCTTGTTTCGTCCAAAAACAAGGATGTATTTTCTCCCACCCCAAGGATTCAGCCAAGAAAGCAGCATCTGCCACAGCACTGTGTACTTGCTTACAAAACTGATCTCAGACAGCAGACGTAATCTGAGGCTTACTTTGCACTCTCAATGCTGCTTTTCATCTAAGGTGTTGCGCTTGTGGGCTAAGATAAAAGCTTTAATACTGGATGTCTACATCCTGTTCTCTCAACCAGAAGTGAGGGAGTAGATTCTTGCCAAATTAGAACACCTTCCAAGCCCTGCACAGTGTAACACAGGTTTTATTACTATGTCAAAACTACAAGGAGATTGGTCTAATTTAATCCAATGCTCTGTTTTCCGAGTTACAGCAGAAATGCTTCTTAAAAGACAAGAAGTAATTTTCACTGAAAATGCAGCAAAAAGTGGGCCTTTGGAGATATTCCTGTTGGCTACTAGTCACCCGGAGCTGTCACAGACTTTGGTGGCCTCTAGTGGCTGCTTTGTCCACATCCCAAACCATCACATGATCTGACTCCTAAGAGTCCACCTGCTCCATTTCCCATCCGTACCTGCTGGATCACTCCAAGCCTGGCATCAGAGTGGGACGATGATACTGAGAGGTGCAGTAGGGGAAAGATAATCATCCTAGACACCATGCACCCGTCCAGATCTACCTGTCCTCACCACCTACAGTAGATTTCCTGTCACCTGACAGGTATAAACAGTGGCAAGTGGCTCTGGAAATTATGTGTTTTCATGGATTTTCTAACAAAATTTCTTTTTAAGCCACAGTTTAAGCTATGATGTCTAACAATGAAGTCAAGAACAAGATGTGTGTTCATGAAAGACTAATCTTCACTTAACTTTGTCTTTCAATTAGTTTGAGGATTTAAAAGTTGCAAATGCAGGTTGTAAAGAATGAAATATTTAAGTAGTTCAACAGTTCCTCAAAAGCAACAATCTGATATGTTTTCAAGTAAATACAGAGCTCGTGGGATCTGTAAACATCCCCTCTACAATGTATCAAATCAAACCTAATGGAAAGTAATATTCAAGGTAAAAGTTTCCTAAAAACAGTCTAACTTTCCCTTAGTTGGGTACAGTTCTCAGATCCCACCACATGGCCCAATCACCAACAGAACACTGTGGAGGCTCCAGTTCAGGCTGGATGAAATTTTGCCCTTCTGTATCAGGGAATTAGAAGTCTACAGAGGCTTTAAAAGTTGTTCAACTGAAGGGAGAGGAGATGCTGGAAAAGCAAGTTCCCAGGCTGCACCAGACACTGCCCAGGACAGCTCTTGGTGTTCTCCAAGTTCATGGTTACTCTCTCAAATTGGAAAGTGCTACTCAAAGGACACAAAACGCTGCACAAACATTACAGCAAACAAGGTCCCCCTTCCCAAGAGGAAGGGTCAATGCAGTTCCTCAGGCTGACAGAAGGTTTGAAAACCAGTCGTGAATTCCTGATAATTTTGTGCAAGTTCCAGCTCCAGCCCGAGTTAACAAGCCATTCCTCTTCAGCCTAAGCAGACTTCCCGTGTCAGGGGGTCCAGATGAATATCCCCAAACACAACACTGCATTTGCCTTTGAGCAGCATCTTCCTGATGCTGCTGGACTGTAAGCAAGGCCAGAAGCAATTTACATGCTTCCATTTTTGTAACAGACTATTCGAGCACAGTTTTAATTCGATACTCTTTATTATTATGATATCCAGGAAAACAATAACAAGGTGATTGCTTATTACAGCTTCCACAGACCGGGGCTCCAGACCTCATTGTCCTGGGTACACACACGCGCACGCACACACACGCACGAAAGACAACCCTGGCCACGAGAACTTACAATCTACACAAACAAAACAAAGATAATGATTAATCAAGGAACAAAGAGGAGGAATCACCTGCGTGAGAGCATGAGTTGAGTTTTGGCTTGGTTTCTAGTCTGGAGTTCAAGAGTTGAAATTCCTACCCTGTTACAATATTCTTATTACCATGGGCTGAGTATTTATCTGTTGATTGCAACACAAGATACAGTCTTCAAAACAAATATAAAGAGACACAAAGCTCTAGACCATAATTTTTCAAGTGGTATACAGCAAAACTACAGTCTAGAGATTCAGAGATCTTAGGTGCCCAGTTTCCTAAATGAGAAAGGCAGTGAGAGTGAACTGCAACATGCAAAGAAAAACCATCCAGGAATGTCAACTTTTGTTAAACCAGACTAATATTTTTTTTTTTTCAATTCAATATATCAAATTGCCTAACACTCTTGTGTGTGGCACGAAGAAGTAACAACTGTGTTGTGCTGAACGACAGTGCCTGACCTTTAATGTTAACCACAATAAATACGGACAAAGAATGAATACTGAAACGCTATTGAATTATAAAACTACACTTTAGCTGCTCTGATTCTGCAAAAAGTTTCAAACACAAAAAGAAGAAAAAGGAGTTGTCATTTCTGGCACTCACATCACAGGCTTGCCATCCTTGAGCTGGATAAACTAAAGTGTCTGCAGAAACCTAAAATAAAAGTGACAGGACACATAGAAAGAGATCAAGAGCAAGTGTATTGGATTCAAAACTAGGCCGTAAGCTTTTTTTTTTTAAACCAGAAATAAGAGTTGTTGCCTTTTGAATTGGCAACATCAAAAGAGCTTCTTTAAAGGCAGAAAGCAGTCAGCCTACTGCTGCTGCAGCCCAGCACTCCTCACCAATTGCTCACCAAGGGGAATGGACAGGGGCAGATGCCAACAGCAGTCCTATTTCACCCACAACAGCACTTGATATGAGGATGTGAGCCACATCCAAGTTGTATTGCAATTCATTCATCCTAAAGAGTTTCAGTTCCCATTAAGGAGGTTCTGATGACACTCAGCACATTGATGTGCTTATTTCTTTTGCACGTCTGATCCAGAAACACTCCAGCACGGATCCTATTTTTAGTTCTGAAGAACACACAAAACTCCTTATTGTGTACAGATTTAGGGTTATCAGATCCAAAACCGAGTAGTTCAGGGAGCAGTGTGAAGAGGGGATACTCATCAGACATCCACCACAACAACTTATATAAAACAAGTATATAAAACAGCCCCACCAACAAACTGACAAGCATGGGCTAATCCAGTGCTCTAAAGATAATCCACAGCTCACGATGTAAGAAATTCAAATATGATGAACAGATGATAACTGACGTCAGTCCTTTGAAGTCCTTTTCTTTTTAAAGGATTTTCTATATATTCCCCAAGCCTTCATTTTGGAGGACATTCTTATACCCTGCACCAGAAATAACCTAAATATTTGCATAACAAGATTCAGGCATTAAACCACAGCCCCCCCTCCAGATACCATCTCTGTATGCAGGCTCCAACCAGCCTGTAAATTTGACAAACATCACCACAGTCTCTACAGTTCCTTCAATACTGACATTTTCCAGAGAGAACAATTAGGACAGCAATGATCACCACTGCATAGGGAGCCTATTGAAACTGCCAATCTTACAACACAGGCCCAAAGGGCTGAGTCACAAATGGAACCAAACCCAAGTATGACCTAGGAATCAGCTGGTGAACTTCCTGAAAACAGGAAAACAAAATACGAGAAACCAAACAATCCTCCCCTCCATGTACCAAGACACGCATACAGTGCAATTCTTGCAAAGCTCTCTGGAAGACCTCCTCCAGTACATAAAGGATTGATGCAGACAAAAAAAAACACCTCACATCAAAAAAGAAAAAAAAAAAAAACCAACCCATAGTTTCCTGGCTGATAAGGAAAGCACTGTTGTTTGTTTGATCCAGGATAACCTACATTTTCAAAATCCCATTTCAAAATTTCTATACTGCCAGTATCCTCTTGCACTGCTTGGAAACCCTGAGGACAGATAAAAGGTATCTCAGTAGAGTAGTAAACCACAATGAGTATTTCTCCTTCCCCCACAAGATCTGAAAAAAATCCATTAATACTCAACAGATTTGGCATAGAGGAACCACCAGAGAGACCAGGTCTCTTCTGGTACTGGTGATTAGAAGCCTTTAAAGCTTTCCCACGCTGTAATCTAGTGTAATTTTTAAGCAACATGCTCTTCAAAGTAGCAGCTGCCTTAGAATCTGATCGATCTTTACCCTGCAACTTTTCTTCCTGCTTATACATAACTACTTGTAAAACTCTGGGGTTACCATCAGGCAACTAACCCAATGGAAAAAACCCAAACATGCTTGTTTCAGGTGCACCAGCTCCCTGGTCTAGCTCACCATGCAACCAGAAAGGCCTGTGCTAGCTAAGGCAAGGGACAGAACCACAATTCTGGCAGCAACCTACATTACTGTCAGGCTAGCATGGCTATGGAAATCCTGCCTTCCCTTTTATATCGAGTTTTGCCCCCAACAAAATCAATTCAGGTGCAGTCAGTCAGAAATCTTCACAGAACAAAGGACTGCAGATGTGTATTGACCCTTTTTACAGAAGTCCCATTACCTATACCAGAGGACCACACTGCTTATTACGATTCTGGGTACTGTAACTCCATAAACACAACGAAAATTTTCAAAGAAAATGAGTATTTAGAAAAAATACCAAATGCTTACAAATAACTGCTGATTTTCTAAATGCATTATCCCAACACACATAACCTAAAGTTAGAAGAAACAGCCTATGCATTTTCTCTGCTCAGCAAATTCCTTCACCATTCCTAAGTCTGGGCATGGGATCACCAGAAAAAACAGTATTTCCAAAGAGTATTTTCACATTCATAAATGATTCACATAGGAGAAATCTGGTTTTGCAATCAGTCAAGGAGAAAGTGTCCAGATGAAAACAACAATTCTGAAAATTAATTTCAGCTGCTCTGCATTCCTTGTTTGTACTTTGAAATTAAATATAATCACTTCAAAAGTAAAATACTGGTTTTGAGAGAATATTCTGGCATGTAAAACAAACACACATTTGGGGGCCAAAAAAGGCTTGAAATCATCTGTTGTTAAATCTTGACAAGTTTTGAGAAGATGGGGCAAAGAGAAGGAGGTTTAAGAAAAAAACCAAACCCAACAAATCCTATCTGTGCAATTATTCAATTCAAATCCATCTAAATGGACAAAGCTTTCTCTTTGTGGGACCTGGTAATTGACGGGGATAAATTAACTACTGCCTATTTTATCTGGCGTAGGATATAATAATGAACTCCTCAGTCATTTCCATTTCTAATTTTCTTGCTGCCATAATTAAGAAAACATGATTAGATAACTAATCTTCCTCCATCTTATTGAATCCTAGATTACAAGCAAAGAGCCAAAAATGCAATAACATTTGAAAATCAATTTTAAGCAATTCAAAAGATGTTATCCAGCCAAACAATACTCTTACGCTAAAACAAAGTATCAAACTAGAAGTCTCAGTATCTTTTAAGTTTATGAGTGCTTCCATCCCAAGGCAGATGATTAAAAATTACTGGTCTTGCCTCATCAAACATGATAAATATGTATTTTTACTTATGAGAGAAGAGACAGAAAATACTGGCTTCCAATACTCTAACCAAATTCTAGAACAACTGTTGTTACTTTCTATTACTTGGCAGACACCAACAACTCCTATAAGGCAATGATGAATATTAAGCCATTGTGGGAAAAAAAGTGCTTTTGTAAATGTCCAAAGGACAAGAATGTCCATCCATAAGGCCAAAAGGAGAGAAAAAGCAATGTCAGTATTAACAGTCAAGAATATATTCTTCTGAAGTTTTTGGAAATTAACCTGAAGTTTACATTTCCAGACTACTGTGCCAAAGAATGAGGTTTACAAGAAATAGTTTGCCTTAGGGAAACAACTATTACAACCCTCAGACTCTTATAAGTCTTGAAGATCTCAAGAAGTACCTTAAATGCTTGCTTCAGAATTTGTTCCTTCACCCTTTATGATTCTTTCAGCCCCAGTACAACCAGACATCACAAGCAAACCAATTTAGAGTCCAAGCACCAGACTAGACACTTAAAATTCACCCCCTTTGGCTTAAGGTACAAGTTGAGAGCAAGGCACACAGAATCTGTGAAGGTTTTTCTAGAAACATCAGACACAAAACATGATTTTGAACAACAAGTTTATAATGTACACGATTCTCCCAAAATTTCCGAGTTCCAGTTTTCCAGTTTCGTGGTCAGATTGGACAGATTCACAGTTCTACCCCTTCCAATCAAGACATGGGATACCTACTTCTACTGAAGCAGACTGGGCATGTGAGAGGGCACACTGCCCCAGAGTTCTCAAGCTAAACTAAGTCTGCCAAGTCCACTTCAGGAGCCATGAACCAAATACTTGGGAATTGTGACTGTAATCAGCTGAAACATGTAATAAATTATACTGCAATAACTCTAAATAGCACTAAACAACAGAAGAATGGATAGTTGCTTGTAGTGAGGATTTTGTACTAGAAATGTTTATTCTGAATAGTAAGCAATTGAGCTCTAGAAAATATAGAATGCAGATTTATCACTTTGTTGGGTATAAACTCAATTATAATAGCAGTTTTTAATTAAAATTATTTTATTTATCAGCTTGATAGCTCATAATTACTCCTTAATCAATAAGCAGTTCAATACTTGGGTTAACTTGATAGACTAATTCAGCAACTTCTTCTTAAGACTGCAATAACTGTCTCACTCCTTCCCAAGTGAAACAGGTTGAATTATACCCATTACAAAAGTGTACAGAGGAGACATTATCTGCATATTAAACTGGAAAACTAATTGGACAAAGTTTCACATTGCATACAATTATGAAAGATAATGGAAAAATTCTTAAATTTAGATTTTTCCAGTTGTAGCAGAGGTCACAATAAATCAGTTTTAAGAAGCTGTAGCTTTTAAATATTTTTTCATAAAAATATATATAGGAGAAATCAAACTATTTCCTAACAGAGGTGAAACAAAGCAAAGCAGGTAGAATAAAGGAATGTTTCTCATCACTTGATCCATTTATCTAATTCCCTCTTCATGGAGCATTAATTGTCTCCCAAAACAAACACAACACATTGTAATAACCTCCACCTGTAAAATCAGACAGACAAGTTTTCAGAGAAGGTCCAACGTGCACTAATCCTCCAAGATACACTTCAAAAGCAGAGACAGGAGTGGACAGTGCTACTCAAATCAGCTCTTTCTATGACCATACACCCTCCCTTCTAATTTTCAGGTGCTAAAAGCTGTATCTCAAAAAGGTGTTGTGTTCCTTGTAAGAGATTTCTAACCAGCAAACAATAAGACTCTGCAACATTTCCAATTAGTTCAGTTTTGTTTTAATGATATGGGGCAATTCTTAGAGCAGACATTGTGCAGCTAGTAACTACCAAATAAAGATGTCTATTGGTGTGGTCTTGGAATCCCAAATTGAAACATAAATTTGAGTCAAGGTAATTAACTGAAAACCCAGAGTAGCTGAAAATGCATACTATGTTTTTACTTCAATTTTCCAATACTTCTTGAGGAACTTGGAAAAAGTGAAGTTGGTAGAACAGTATCACCAAGATTACAAAAACTGGAAGGAAATAATACACTGCAACAGTGATCCTCATTAAGTGAGTTATTTCATCACAGTAAATATTTAAAAAAGCGTCAATGTTTTTTAAAAAGTGTTGAATCCTCCCCCCAAGTATTTGAAGAGAGATATACCTTTTTCCTTAGTCAAAATGGTTTTTTAAAAAAAGTTTCTCAAAACAACAGCAATAATCAAAAAACATGAATTGTATTTTCTTTAATCCATAATATCTCTAGTGCTGAAGGGCCATCCATGTAAAAAGCAGATTCTTTGGGGACATTAGTCAATTAACTTAATAAAACCCATTTTTACGAGGATTTATCCTTTCTGCTGCGAGGCGAGTCTGCTCCGTTTGAGGTCACTGTTCCATTTATTCCATTTTCTAGAAAAAAAAGAAGAAAACACTTTTCAAATACAGTGAGATGATTTATATTTTATTACATTTTTGTGAGTCCTACACAAACAGCCTTTATCTTCTTTTCTGATGTACCTCCTTTGTTAAACCTCTTAATTATCATTCAGGGTGCAACAGTATAATGAAGTTTTTACAATGTGCAATATTTAAAGCTTACTACAATAACTCTTGGGTTCCTGACGTGGCCAGACACTGAAATGTGTGCATTATATACATCTAGACTGAAAATCAACACCAGTTATGATATTTTAGAAGATATTCTGTGAAAAAGTAAAGTACAACTTGAAGATGAGATAAGACAGTTCTGTGAAATTTTGGAGACACAGTATATACACAGGTCTTAATTATTTATCCCACCTACCTCATAATTCTTGCTAAAATTATACTCCTTTGCTTACCTTTACAAGAATTTGATACATGGAGGAAATCCTTTATACACAGATACAATTTTTAAATTATATCTCCCAATTTTTAAAGCATATACTTTAACATACAGAATTCATTTATGTTATGATGACAATATTTACATACGTAAGACAGACAGAAGTAAAACACTAGCTCAGATTTGCAATGAGTATGTGTAGGTGGAAAGAGTTCAAGGTCAGGCACTTATCCAGCTGCAAATCTCCACTTCTATCCCACTTCAGGGGTAGAAGATCTCAAGAGGTTTAATCTCTTCAAGCACCACAGTGATGATTTCCTAGCAAAGTTTAGGTTTCCCTAAACCAGCGATGCACAACCTGTGAATTTATAGTGCATACAACCAGTAAAGTGGAGCTACGTGATACCACTGAGAATTAAAAGTACCACCTTTATTCAGTTTCACCACAACCAAGGAAACAGATGTTGCCTGACAGTAACTACATTTATAAAACAGATCTAAAGAGCATAGTGTATAGCCAGCTGCAATGCTTGCAGTCTAACATCTCTGCTCTGACTCATATCACTCTGACTTCAAGCAACAGCTGCTGGCTTTTTGGGCGCTTTAAAAAAATTATTATATATATATATTTATATATTTTTACGAAGGACTGGTTAAACTTATTTTTTCCATTTGCAGATGTGCTGAAGGTCACTAGAGTTAGGCCAGTCTACAAAAACAACTGCTGGCCTCCCTCTTTCTCCCACGACACCCAAATGCTCCCATTTATGCAAACAAGCAACAAAAAACCCAATGAGAGCCACACATGAGCATGAGACCAGACACAGGCCCAAAGAGGCAAAGTCTGCTTGACCACACATCTGGCTGTAAATGACACCATGATTTTAATCCTACCTAAGGCGGTCTCTGGATATTTCTGAAAATGTTTCAACTATTTTTAAATAAAAAAACTTACAACCAATTAATTAGACTCAAGCTAACTGAAATCATATTTTCTTACACAGTTTAGGTAAAACAAAGAACATGAATCAGCTTGTGGCTGGATACCCCTACATCACCAGCAGGATGACATTTCTCGCTTTTGGCACAGACTAAAAGTAACACATTTTATTGTGCCCTGACACCCCCAAAACCATTCAACCATCAAAAAGCAAAAAAAAAAAAAGGAGTATTTTAAACAGTTCAATTGCATATATTACTCTTTCAAAAACACTGCTTTGCTGCACCCTATGCAAGTGTTCTAAACAGACAACATAAGAGTATTCAAAACGGAAGAATTCGAATGAACTGATTTCTTTTACTTCCATTTAAAATAAGGAATAAAATTCTTCAGTGTTCGAGACAGGCATAGTCCAATTATTTCGGGAATTAAACCACAACTCCAATTAACTGACTTTTTCACTATTTGTTTACCAGCTACAAGTCTCCACTGAAGCTGGGTGAAACCCAGCAGACGCACTAAACTACATGAATGAAAGACTTTAAAAGCTATTACATTTCTGACTCCCTGATTAAATCATCATCAAGGCACATATTTTAAAATTATTTGACATAAGACTTAAATTACAAAAACCCAGTGAGAAGGCCATGAACATGAAGCTCTGATTAAACAGGACACTTACACAGGAAACTACCTTCACTTAATTATATATAAAAAAATTCCAACTGAATTTTCAGATAAAAAAAAAATCCCAACATTACACAAAAGCCAAGTTGTGATAATTACAAATCATTCTAAAGGGAGTCCAGCAGTACTCTAAAACACATAATTTTAATAAAAATAGAAACTTGGGTGGGGGAAATTAAAAAATAATATTGATCTCCCACCACAAATCTCAGTTCTCAGTGCGAATGGTCTTGACACACTATTTTCAATATATCAAAAAGTAGAACAGGCTGGTAATACATGACTGGGAGCAAAGGGTCATGTTGAAGAAAGGTCTTGAAACAACTTCTGCCATTTCAAAAGGGTGCAGAAGTTATTCAAGCTAGCAGTGAAATACACAGATGTTGAACTGTTGCTGCAAGAGATATACTGAAGGACAGGGATTTTTTTTTTTTTTTTTAAAGAGCACATAAATTTTTCTTGGAGGAAAGAGCATTCTGCTCATCTTTCATACCCTTTCCATAAAAAGGGTGTGACATAATGAAAAAGTCAAATCTGGACTCTTCAGTTCACTTCCAAATGCTTTGACACAGGTTTAGAGCAGTAAGATGTTATTACCTTTCCTTTAAGAACTATCAATTTCTGTTTTTCCTAAAAACAGTCCAACACAAAAATTTTACTGGGTGGATCATCAAACCATCTCTTTGCTGTAAACCCCCAGAACTTCATAGCAACGAAAAACAAGTTGAAATGCACTGCAAGAAAATTTTACAAATAAATGTCTAAGAGAACAGATCTAAAATTGCATCTGTTCCTTTTATATAAGAGAATAAACATAAGCATGACACATTTTGTTCAAGTAATGAAATTAAAGAGAATAAAAATATCAGGCTGCATGAACTAAAAAAACCTCCAATAATTCTTTAATTTGAGCAGTTAGAAAACCCAACAATATACAGTGGTTTTTCTTAAAAATCTATCCCTCCCACAGTAATATTCACCAGTACTGCTTCTGTAGCTGAGTCATCTCACAAGTTAAACACAAAATGCTTCTTTAGAGACCTAAAGTTGGTTTTGACAATTCAAGGCAACAGAAAAACTGAAACTACAAACCTCTTTCTTTTCTGGAGGTCTTTCCTTTAGCTGATACAAACTTCTTTTTCACGGACTGAGGCTGAGAAGAAGAATGCTCTCTCCACCTCCGAAGCTGGAAATTAATGAACTTCCACATCATAAATGCTTGAGTCATGCAGATGGAGGCCAGCACACTGATTCTAGAAACAAATAACAGGTAAAGTTTTATCAGTAAGTTTGTCTCACTATTCAAACAGAAATGGAAGGTAGAACACCTCAGGTTTTTTGGCAACTTCCATCCCCGCCCCCAGTAACATCCATTTTCTAAGCTAAGAGTTTGCTTGCATAGGGCAACACTGGGCTTAAGCACAGATGATCAAAACCAGATACAGAGTGATAGTGAAATCTTTGCCCATCAAAACTGGCAAGTACTAGGTTTCTTTCCTGCTGTCTTTCTCAGAATTACTCTCAGGGTACCAGGTTGCAACAGCTGAAAATGGTTCAAGAGTGTCTTGCAGCTCAGAGTACCCATCTTGCAAGATAATGCTGACATTGTCAAAGTTTCAATAACTTCTTTTTCTGCACTCATAAGAAGGCCAGGCAACTGGAACACACAGCAGCACTAGGAGCCATAATAAAGGCAGAGAAAGAGGCAGTAATCTTTAACCAAGAGCAAAGCTGCTCTGGACACAATGCCTTGACCTCTAAGATAAACTCACAGCAATCATATCTAGAATTCAATTTATTAACTTTGAAACATTTGAAAGCAGTGTCTGGAATTGGATGTTCATTTTAATTCTTTTGGCTTTTTGTTGTTTTCTTGCTTGGTTTTTTTTTTTTTTAAACAAAAGAAAAAAGAATAACCAGTTACAGATTTCTCACTAAAATGTAGACTAAATTCAATCCATTCATTTCACTGTGCATTAAAAGTTTCTTACATAAGCTATTCCTATTGAGCTCACTGGTTGCATGAAAAGAATCATTCAGAATTACTGGCATTAGTACCATACCATTTACATTGTGTATTTAACACGGCTTTGCAGCACATGCTTAAGAACTGTTCCAGGTTTACTATACCTAACAGCCAGGATATTAAAGTTCCCAGTACTGAAATTCAGCTGCTGATCTTCTGCTCTTGCCAGTCCAAAACCAAAAGTGAGGACTGAGAGAATCAAGGTGAGAAGCCTTCCCAAAACAAACAGGACTGCCCACAGTGAAAATCTAGAAATAAAAACATCACAATCACTAAATAAACTTTCCATTCAAAACACGTGCACTAACAATGCAAATGCTTACATCTCACCATGCAAATTTGTTTGAAATGTAAGAACTTATCTAAATATATGGTTTTCCACCCATCTTAAATGCATCTTGTATTATGTTATGAAAACTGATTTTAGCTCAATGGAAAGAGCTTTCCAGTACTATTAGAACAAAAGCACATCTTTAGTTTCTACAGAGCTGGCTGTATTAGCAACCTATCCTGTTCTCCCCAAAACTTAAAAAAAACCCCACATTAATATACATCCAGAGATTTTCTTTCATTTAATACTGCTACTAGTATTTATTTAAATAGGCTAAAACAAGGTAAAAAGTATACTGATGGTTTAGAAACATAAGTACTAACACTAGTCTGGAGAACTGTGGTCACTTAATGAACACTGAACTTCCTTGTGATTTTGGTTTCTGGTTAGTTTAATGCAAAAGGTCTAAGACAGAAATGACACGAATTTTAAAGATAAAGACTATTTACCCTTTCTGGTATTTTTCATCACTGAAGTAGAAAAGACGGGATATGTGGAAAAGAAATTCAACGAAGTAATGCAATACCAGAAGAACAAGTCCAAGATGGGTCAGACTATCAAAACAAATAAAACAAACATTTAGACATTTTGGTAGGTATTTAAGGCAGAGAATGGAGCCAGCAAAAGTTTACAATTGACTTACTTCAGGAGATAGGCTCCAGCAATATGAAAGAGGTAAAGTCCAATGTAGACAATCTGGCGAAAGATATCTTCCTATTTGGAAGAAAAACAGTGACCATGTGTTATACACAATGTTATCTGTTATCACAAACTACTCCCTAGTCATGGAAATTCTTCTTGGTGTATCAGCTACCTTAATGTGGCCTGGTCTGGCACTGAATTACTCAGCCTGGATCATCTAATTCCACACATAACTTATTGCTCATTTATCAGTAACATTCAGTATCTTACATATGCTACTGTGAGAAAAGGCATCAAACATGGAAAGATGCTTTTTAAAAGGATCCACTTTTATTTGTTATGACCACTGTGAATTTATACAAGCTATAACAATATTTACTTTGTATGTATTACAGTATCATCAGATCCTACAGTTCCACATATTTGCTGCCCATCAAATTGTCAGATTGCTACAGAATAAAATAACAGTCTACAAAGCAAAATGAAAGGTTTTCCAAGTGTTGACATCACTTTTAAAAAATCAAGGCCATCCAAAATTCTGGCACACAGTTTCTGGCAAATACATAGAATATTGTTATTAATCAGTCATGCTAAAGCACATGGTCCCACTTTAAGTCAGGCTTTAGCCAGCCCTATTAAACTGAAGACTTCGTGGAGATGGAATAATAGAGGAAGACACACAGCACATGGAAAGCAGATTGTGCCATCTGTAAACAGAAGAACCGCTGAAGTATGCCAGACCACAATAAAAATCTCTTTTGGAGTAGTAGCAGAGTTGTGCTTAAGAAATTTCTTATTTTTGGAAATATTCCCTAAACTTCAAGAAAGGATCTTTATCTTGTATACATGTAAGTTAAAATGGCATAAAATTTTAATCTTACAAGAGGTATACTATGTTATCCAATACTCAGTATCAAATCCACCAAACCCCCAGAAACAAACAATTGTGACAACAGCAAACACCATAATACAGAAAGAGCAAGAAAACAGGTGGAGAAAGACCTACTCTAAATTATCTGAAAGAAAATGAAAAATTAGTTATTTCAGATGAAGACACAGAAAGTACAAATGGTCAGTTTTTCCAAGCACAACCAGGACCAGCCTCTAACACTTTAACTTTAGAACTGAGATAACATTTAAACAGTCCATGCTGCCTGCTTAGACAAACTGCCAGAGACTGCAGGCCTTGTGGAATAATGCACGAGGTATACATGACTGACTAAACAGGAACCAGAGTTAAGAAGTTCTTATCTTTTTTATGTCAGCAGGACAGATAACTAGACCTGAGTAAAAGCAGCCAGTTCATTCAAGAGAAGGAATAAGGCAAGGAAGCCAAGATGGCAGAGGTTAAGCTGTGGTCAAAGAAATATCAACTATGAACTTGCTAAAACAAATGAACTATCACTCTTGAAATTTAGGGGGCACAATTTCAAGCAGTGATCAAGTAAAACACTACTATGCAACATACAACACTTAGGCCACTTGTGACAGCTTTCTTGAAGTTATTTTAAGAAAAATCTCCACAATTGGCTATGAAGTCAAATTTGAAAGGTATCACTAGCACAACAGGGGAACATCAGCTGCAGTGCATCTGCAAAACAGGAACCATACTGCATCTGAGCAGCGTAGGAACAGCACCTCGTTACTATTTTACTAAGCCTCTTCTAGGCCTCTGTACAAAGATTTGTGGTTATGTAACACCTATTTTCATTTTCCTGAATAAAGCAGAACTGGCAACAGAGACGCAGCCTAGTCACAGAGCAACAACACAGAATGGCTTGGGCTCAAAGATACCTCTGTAGATCACCTAGTCCAACCTCCATACCATGGACAGGGACATCTACCACTTGAGCAGGTTTTGCTCAAAGGCCCATCCAGACCCTGAACACTCCAAATGAAAGCAAATTCACAACTTCTCTGGGCATTGTGTTCTAGCGGCTCACCATCTTCATCACAAAGAATTTCTTCACATCTGCTCTAAACCTACCCTCTTTCAAAATCATTGTTCCTTGTCACTACAGACCCCAATAAAAAGTCTCTCTCCATCTTTCTTGTAAGCCCCTGTCAAACAGTGAGAAGCCACAATAAGTTCTCCCTGGAGCCTTCTCTTCTCCAGGCTGGACAACCCCAACTCTCTTAGGCTGCCTTCACAGAAGGGGTGCTCCAGCCCTCTGTGCACCTTCATGGCCCTCCTCTGGACCTGCTCAAACAGACCCACACCTTGCTTGTGCTGGGGACCCCAGAGCTGGGTGCAGCACCCCAGGGGCACCCTCACCAGGACAGGGCAGAGCAGAGCAAAACCCCTTCCCTTTAACAGCTGGTCACTGCTTGTTAGGCAGCCCAGGTGACACCTGTTTTTTTGGTGTGCAAAGGTACAGTGCCAGCTCACGTCCCATTTTCATCCACCCATTTAAATGCTATTTAAATCAAATCCCAGGCTTTCACACTCCTTTGATGTATAGAATTACTTACAGTTTATATTCCACACCTATATCATGATTCATGAAGCAACTATGATTTCAATGAGCCTATTCAGACTATCTATTCCAAGAAAAAACAAACAAACCAAAAAAATTGTTGAAGAGAAAATCTAACAATCACTTGCTCTAAAGAAAGTTCTTTCAGTGGATGAAAAACACATGTAATTTTTATTTACACAACAGATATTTAGCAACTTTACTGCAATTAGGATTTAACTGAAAAGAAAAAAAGCCACCTTGCTATGGAGCGCCTCCCATTTATGTTTTGAACTTACTTTTTTAGTTTTCTGAAAGTACAGTTCTGGAAAAGCATGAAACCAGTATGCCAGCTGTAAGATGTAGAAAAACTTCATTTGAAACCTGTGCAATACAGCAAGAATTGAAGAATATTATTTATTATGAATGAACTTTCAGAAGCTTCTAGTGAACTCATTTTATCACTGTCTCATAAAAAAAGAAAAAAATGCAGATCCTTCATGCCAGCCAAGTCTAAACTAATATTTTTAACAACAGAATCATTAAGATAAAGCTTGCAAAAACGTAATTCTTTAAGTCATAACCTACATAAAAAGAACTTTGTATGCTACAAATTGTCAAAGGCTTGAGCTCCCATAAATACTACCAAAAATACATTAGTGACTAATATAGTTTTGCAAACTACTTATTCTACACATTGTACATGACACACCCTAGGCTTAAAACATTCCCTCCTCTCCCCCAGCAACCCTCTAAGGAAGAGGCCTTACGGAATCAGAGCGTGTGGATAGTCTCTCCACAGGGAGGTTGGATCTGATATATAGTTCTCCTAAAAAAAGAAAAGAACAAACAAAAAACTCCAATAAATGCTCTAAAATGTTATTTTCTAGTAAAAAAATAATGACTGGACATAAACGTATGCATTTATGTATATGCACATGTGTACGCACAAAAATACATACGCAAGCAAAAGCTGCAGATCTATAAATTTTCTTTTAAAAAAATGCCCGAGAAATCGTAAATAAGCCAAACCATCCCAGAAAACAAATCCCCAAAAGAAAAGACAGTTGCACTGGTTTAGAAAAATAAAAAGCAACCAAACAAATCAAGTGATCATGCAAGACAGAATGTCCATATGAGATGGAAATTATTCCAGGAGTACTACAGCCACTAGTCTTCTCTTGTAAACCGCTGACAAATTTTGAACTTAACTAAGAGGAAGAAAGGTTTTCCAGGAGTTATTATGTTAAAATAGAAAAAAACCCAAAAAAACACCAAAACAAACAAACAAAAAAAACCCCAAAAGACAGTCTTCCCTTTCTATGAGCTAAGCTCATACACACCCAGCAAAGAGTATGTCACCTAAAAGCACACTGACCTGAGGTTACAGCAACC
Organism: Brachypodius melanocephalos; assembly: GCA_013398615.1. Classification (NCBI taxonomy): domain Eukaryota; kingdom Metazoa; phylum Chordata; class Aves; order Passeriformes; family Pycnonotidae; genus Brachypodius; species Brachypodius melanocephalos. The sequence goes on from VZSR01001685.1 coordinate 24,373,469, forward strand.
TGTCATATACCCATTCCCTAAGCTCCAGAATGCTATGTATGGTGTTTTCCAAACATTTATTTTATATTACTAAACCAACACCAAAAACAGAGGATTAAATACATAATAAAGTTAAATGGTTTTATATTATTGAGTTTAACAGTAAATCAACTCAAGACTGAGCAACAGTAACACTACAGACTTTATACTCAGTTATGAGTACAACCCACACAGAATCCTTAAACCTGTCCCCACCTTAAGATTAAAACCCTCTAAAGCCAGAAAAAAAATAAGACAAGACTATATTTATCATCGACATAAGTGAATTTTTTGAAATCTCATAATACAAACAGAAGAGAAAGCATACTTACAGAGACAAGAATACTTGTTCCCCAAACACAGGAGAAAAGGTAGAATGCACTAAGTTGCCCAGACTCATTGAACTTGCTATGCTTTGTCTTTGAAAAGTGCATTTTCCTGTTGATTTTCTGAAATGAAAGTCCACTGTTATTTACATGTTGCAGTACTTCAAATTTATATGGTAACTTCATTAGAGTATCTAAAAGTTTCAATACATGTTTTTACAGCTAAAAATTTTAATACAGAAGTTTACTTTTAAGTTAATAGTCTTAAAGTCTAATTAAAACCTGACAATTATCTTGATGAAAGGAATTAATATTTTGTACTTACATCCAGTACATACTCCTGAATTATAGCATGTATGATTATTGCTACAAGCATGTAAAAGAAAATTGTAGCCAAGTCTTTGATGCCATAGTAATAGAGAGAGATTGTTTCTGCAGATTGTTCTTCTAAAAGACAAACAGAATTAACTGTTAGGCACCAGTACAGTTTAATGGTTCATAAGTTTATTTCTCAGAGTGAAACCTTTCAGACAGAAGTAGCTTGTAGTCAGCTGAACAAATAGAAGTCAAATTAAACAGCCACCATGAACTGGGTCACTAGACTGTTTATAGTTATCTTCTCCATCACATCACAAACTCAAATTGACTCTGGAAAGATGCTATAAAACTAAAAACTTAAGTGCACTTAGGAAGCTTACCCAAAAACACTGAAAGTGGACAATAAACATAAATTAAACTATCACCCCACTTTGACTATTAAAGATTATCACCTGCAAAGCCAGAGTAAGAACTCAGGTGGACTTATCTACCAGCCAGATGGTGTTTCAGCACTAATGAGCAATCCAGCAGAACAGAAACATTGTCTCTAACCTTATTAGTGCAAACAGCGTTTTAATAATAATAAAGTGAAATCCTTGAAAGCTGCTCATTAGCTATTGACATTAACAAGTTCCCTTCTTGTCAAGTCTAGGAAGCATGGCACACTAACAATGTCTGATCCACTGTCTCTAACTAACCTCCTACAAGATACATACCTGTGGCAGGAATGGTAACATTATACTGAAGTGTAACAAAAATGACGGCTGCTTTTGCTGTAATCTGAAAGAGAAAAAACCCAAAGTGCTGTAAATTCTCACGGAAGTAAACTACACTAAACTGAAAATATTTGCCCATAGTTTTGGCACCCTTGCCCAGCATGCTTGTCTCCTCCCAAAAAACTCACCAACTCTCATTATCTCACCACTGCACCTGACTTTCCAAGGGCAGCACACATGGCGTGGTCTCTATAGGTTTATTTACAGAATACTCAACCTGCCAAATGAAAGGTCCTTGAAACTATTACTTACAAACAGCCTTTCCTGCAACAGTAAAATGAAAACACATGCTACAATGCTGTCTTTAGTCCATACTGTATTATTACATTAACAGAATGTTAATGTAATATTGTGGAGTCCCTAGACCACGGTGCATTCAGCAGTGGCTGAGAATAAACTTTATTTACAAGTACTTTATTTATTTGACAAAATTTGGAAGTCAGTTATCATATTCATAAATCTGTGGGTGATCTAAAATATGTGGACATGGAAGCAAAAAAGGCAGAAACAACAGAAAACAATTTCAGGCCAGCGGGATATCAACTCAGTACAATTAGTATTCTTTTGACCCTAGGGGATCCTTTGGCAAGAACCATAAAACAAACGAAATTAAATTTAGCAGTGGTACTACCTCTTTATGATGAGCTGTAAGAAAAACCAGAATGAACAAAAACTATTTGAAGAGAAGATGCTGTCCTAATGGCTTTCTTTGTGGGGGGGGGGGGTGTGGGGATATTCTAAAACCCACAATACGGAGTTGGGAGTACAAGTTCTTATTTGTCAATAAGCAGAAGCTTATTTTTTACTAAAACACATCTTCATTGAATCCCAACATGAATCAACATGCCCTAAATGAGAGGGAAAAATAAATGCCCTTCACCATATTCATGATCAGATGGTTTCTCATTGCTGTAAAAACCATGGCATCTATGTGGTAATTAACAGGGCTGACAAAAAACTCAAACGCCTTTAGGAATCCTGAAAGGATATGCTGAGTGTCTGAAGATAATGACTAGGTTACTATTAATATTAATTATTCAGAGGAAGTGAGATTTTTAAAACCAGTGCTTTGTGAACAAGCCCTAGATTTTCTATGAAACCCTGAATACGTGGCAGACTGTTCAGACTATGTAACTTCAGGGAATCCAACTAGTTTGCTCAAATTAGTGAGGTTGCCTCGGGCTCTCTATTCATCAAGGGAGCCCTTAGAGGACAATTCGAAACAGTACTCAATTCTGAAGTGCCCTTTGAAGGCTCTGTCAGCTACTCTCAATACTGGAATTGTACAAGTCAGGCAGTGTAAACACCTTACCATACCAACATTAACCGCAGCAAGTGACTTCCATTAGCTACACAGGAGCATTTAAAAAATTGCAACATACCACATCTGTACCAACAATGACACCTGGCCTCTTTACACTGGGTTAGAAAACACAGTGGGTTAAACAAACTGGAAACAAAAGAATTCAGCACATTCAATCCTCCAAAATCTCTAACCCTACCAGTAATACTATTAATATAGTAAGCCTCATGTAGGCACAAAAAGTAACAGTTTAGGTTTATCTCTTTAACTTCATTCCTCAGAAAATCACCATATAACAGCTGTCTTGGTGATTTTTGATAGCAAACACTAACACAACAGGGTAGCTGGTCTGCCCTATTTTCACTTTTTATCTGTGTTATCTATCTATCTTCTTCCTAACTCCGGTCCCTATTGTGCTGAGCTGTACCAACAGCTGGATGAAACCACCCTGAAAACCATCCCTGTGACAAAAATGCCCACAACCCTTAACAAATGCCTAAAATATCAGAAACATTTGTTCATCAGTCTTAATTTGGTGATCAGTGATCTGAGATCACTGATAACATGTTGGCAGTCACACAGGTAAGTTACCTTTCCAGCGCCGAAAAGGCACTTTTTAAAGCATCTGCATTCAACATGGGAGCCCAGAGAGCGGAGGGCCTGCGGCAGGGCCGGCGCTCAGGCCGGAGGGAGAGCTCCCCTCTGCCACTGCCAAACCTCGGCGCATCCCCGAGGGAGGGAGGCGTGAGGAGGCGGCGGGGGTGCTCAGCCCAGCCGCACGGCGCCTCCAGCCGCCGGGAGCCCAGGGATGCTCGGGGGCGGTGCGGGGGCGCGGGCAGGGGGACCCGAGCGGCGGCCCTAAGGACACGTCACCGCTGCTTTCCCTTCCCTTCCCGCCGCGCCGCCCGCCGGGAGCCGTAGTGCCGGCGGGGGCCGGCGGGGCCGCGCACACAAAGAGCGGGGGATCGGCTGTGGCGGCCGGGCCTCGCCCCCCGCCCCCTCCCCGCCGTGCCCGCGCACTCCTCCCTCCCTCCCCGGCTGCCACGTAACCCCGCCGCCCGCAGGAACTGCCGCCGCCGCGGCGGGCAGCGCGCCGCCCCGCTCCCGGCCCCGCACGGCCTCCCTCCCGCCAGCGGCAGCGGGGCAGCGGGACCCGGGTCCCGGCGGTAGCCACGGCTGCGCCCGTCCAAGCAGAGCCGGGGAGAAGGGCGTTCCCCGCGGGCGCCCGGGGTGGTTCTCGCGCGGTGCGGCGGGGCGGGGGTCGGCTCCTGTCCCCGCGTACGGCGGGTCGGGCGTGGGCCGGCGGGCAGGTGCGGCGCTGACTGGGGGCAGCCGCAGGGTTCCGCCGCAGCCCGCACAGCCTCCCCTGCTGCCACGGCACTGCCGCGCCCTCCCTCCCCTCCAGCAGCGAGAGCCTCCGGTAGAGCGGGAGGAAGCGGGAAGAGGAGCCCCGGCGGGGGCGTCGATGCCGCCTCACCTCGAACATGAGCCCCAGAAGGAAGATCATGGCCATGCAGGACACGATGTCCGCATGGTTCTGCACGATGAACTCGTGGCTCAGCACCGGCGGGTTCTTGTTGCTCTTCTTGCGGATCGCCATGGCGGGCCGGGAGCTGGGCGCCGCCGCCGCCGCCTCCCCGCTGCCAGCACAGCTCCTCTGGCCGCGGCCAGGAAGAGGCGGAGGGGAGGAGGCGGCCGCGCAGCCGGGGAATGGCAGCGCCGCCGCTCCGCTTCCCCCGCCCCGCTGCCCGCAGCGCCCCTGCCGGCCGGCGGCGCCTCCGCCCGCGCTCCGCCCGCCGGGGCGGGGGCAGCGCCCGCCACTTCAAACCCGCCAACCCGGGGCGCGGCGTGGCCGGGGCTTGTCAGCACTGCCGAGCCGTGTCGTGGCACCCGGGCAGCAGTGCTGCCTCCCCGGCAATGCCGGCCGGATACTCGCTGGCGGTAGGCGGAGGCCCGCGCTGGACACCGGCCCAGCTTCACTCTCCTGCCGAGGCAGCGCCGACGGGGAATGACCGTGTGTCTCCTCCGGCGTCGCGACCTAACAGAGAGGGCTGTCCCCGGTTCGGGTCGTGCCGCGGAGCCGGCCCGGACTCCACTCCCCACCGGCATCCCTCGCTACCCAGATTCACCATTGATGTCTCTCCTTCACCGGGGGTTCTGGCTAAGTTTGGTTGCCACCAGATCTCTGCCAGCTGGGCTCCCGAAAGCGTGAGGAGGCCGCGCTGGCTGGGCTCCTTCTGGCTGCGACTCAGTGGCAGCCGCATGGTACAGGTGACCCCGCGCCGGCAGCGACCTCCAGCCGCCACTCTGCTCAACACGGTACTGTGTAGCCAGAAAGAAAGGGAACAGTTACAAGACATCGAAGTCCAAGAAAGCAAACGAGAAGAAAACTAACCAGGCAGTACAGAGCAAAGAGACAGAGAAGCTAGATGCAGATTACAAAAAACCAACCCAGTAACAGAAGGCTCTCGTCAGGTTAAAACGATGAACGCAGAGATCTGAGAAATCAACGCTGATGCGGCGCTGATTCAGGCTGAATTCTGCGGCCCTTCAACCCTCGCAAAATTCGTGCTATCTTTATTTATTAAAGCTTCTGTTAGGCAGATACTCCCCGTGGATATATGAAAAAAAAAAAAAAAAGAAAAAAAAGAAACAGACTAATTTATAGCTGAAATTTAGTGTTGTCAGAACGGCTTTTGTTGCCGGTAGCTTATGAATGAATACAGGGCAAGAAATTAAAGTGTAGCTATTTGGTATTACTTTACTTTGCCAGAATTGAGAGTGTGCACCAAATTCATTGTGTGAGCTGTCTTAAATAGGTTGATTTCTTCCAACTGTATGGAGCAGTGACTCATGGAACAGATTGATCAGTGTAAGACCAGGTTTTTCAGCTATGAAACACCTTCATCAACTGTGTAGATGCTCACAGGTTTTCTATGAATTTATAACGAGACAGCTATATTTGGTGTCTGGAGATGATCTAGGACACCTAAAAATACAGAAAAAGCTACAGAAAAAATTCCCTTCACAGCTGGGTATTTTTTAAAAGTTTAAACAGAAGGAGCATTCATATTTTAGTCCCATGATGTTTTGTATTCCAGAAATGCCTTAAGCCCCTGACTGAACCAGTATTGTGTAAATATAAAGTAAGGAGGATATTATTTCAACAATAACAATGTGAAAGTATATCCCTGACTGCATACAGTATACCCATGGATGGAATGTACTGTACCTGTGAAATACACCAGGTTGGAGTAAAAATTGGACTCCTTTTTTGCAATATAAGTGTGCATCTATTTCCCACCTCAGGCTTAAAAGAAATCAAGGTCATCTCATCTCCACAGAACAGAACAAGCAGGACTTAACTGGGACAAGACATGCTTTCCCCAAGCTTTAATCAGCAAGTGCCTGGCTAGATATCCTGTCATACAGGCATTCGGTTTCAGCTTGGCTGCCTGTTTGTCCTGATGATACACTGTAAACTGCTACACTGAAATGGAAAACAAGGCAACCTGTTGGAAAACACGGCTCACCTCATTTCCACACTTTCATCAGGAGTTTCCTCTCCAGGCACATGACATTTCATATGGCACTTCAGGCAAAGTGGGATTGTCAGCCCTCAATCTCTGCTGCTTACCATGAGTGGCTGGTCTATGTTTGCCAGGTTTCTTTCCAGACTCCATATTTTCCAACTAGGCTTCAAAACGATGATGTTATTTGGGAAGGAAGTTCCCTACAATCTAAGAGGGAGTTTCTAGCATCTTATCACAGAAGCTGCCATCATGTGTGTGTGTGTGTCCCAAACCCTTGCCAACCAAACCAAATACAGCGTTTCAGGTGGCAAGATTGTGGAGACTTTGGCAGGAAGCATATTATGACACCTGCAGTAACAAGACACAAGGATCTTTTTATTTGGGAACATTTCCTGATTTTACATGTCATGAAACATGCTTAGAGACAGAACCAATAACAACATTTTAAAACAAATATAAATTAGCAAATCAGCAAGGAACAGAATGGAAAACTTCAAAAAGATGATACCTACCATCAAACATCTAGGTCTTAACTGTAATAAATGATGTTGCCTCTCAGGAGAGGACCTTGAAATTAGCTGGCAGGGAGGCTGGAAACATGGTTTGTCCTTTCTTCTGACCCCAGCTGTTTAGAAAGTTATCCCAGCAACTGGTATTAGCCCTTCTAACCTGTTAAGACAGAAATAGCCTCCTCCCCCTTTTTTTACTTGTAACTTTTAATGCATTCTGCACAGATGAACACATTCACATGAGGGATGTGAATTGGCTAATCTCCCTTTTTATACATACATGGCATTCTTACATAGTCACCTTTTAAAAATAAACATTCCATTTGACATAATCAACAAGGAGCCTTGAGATCTTTTTAAAGATGTCATAGCCAAGTATCCTTTATTATATGTACATCTTAGTAACAGTGCATTTTCTGCTCTTAGTATTCCAAAGACACCATACACAACCATTAATGACTTGTCTGGTCAAACAACCTTTTTTCTTGTTTTTGTTTTCTGAAGATGTCAGGCATTTGCTGCAGTAGACCATGGAATGTGGAGTTTTCTATTTATATCCTCTTGCTCTCTTCATGGCCTGCAAGTTCCAACAATTCTTTAAGTGCATTCTAAAGCCATTTCCATGTATTTCAAAATTTATAGTAAAACAGAAGAAAAGTGTTAAGTGACATTAGATTTTTTCTTTAGCTGTCTTAGGTTCTCAGAGCTCATGACAGAAAACTGTCATTTCACTAATATTTCTATTTTCTTGAAGCAAAATGACTCTATACAGAGCATGAGAATTATCTTTTTCAATAAAGTAGTGATAATTACATTTTTATGCCTAACAGTGGAAAAGGTAACTAAATTCATGGAATAGCTACAGGAAAACTAATTATTAATGGAAAGAAGTCAATTTGAAAACTGAGTAATTATTCCAAAAGGAAGTGAAGAAAAAAAAGTTTGTGGGAGGAAGGGATAAGTGTCTGGAAAAATGTAAATAAATAGAAAATACAATAGGAAGGAAACACAGGAGACCTGAGAAAGACCTCAAAATGGCACTGCAGAAAAAGTTAAAAGTAAGCATGTGTCATGAAGTGGCCAAATTTTAGATCAATGAAGTTTGCAAGATGCATCATTTTAGCAGAAAGTAATTATTTCCCTTCTTCAGGGAAGAAAAGAAATACTACTTCAGAATATGATTTCAGTTTTGTGTTGCTATACCTGTAAATATTCTTGTGTTGGATTTGTTTCAGCTGATCAGAACAAATGTGAGCAGCTTCATAAAATAATGTAAATTATTAAGACATGCCTTAAGTACCCAAACATATATGCATGTTTCACAAATGAGGGTACAGGATTGAATGGTGAAAGGTTTTCAGCAGCATATATTTGTCCTTGATATTTTCAAACATCTCAGATCTGCTTTTGTTTTTAAGGCTGAGTAATATAAAAAATGTATATATTATCAAATGTCACACACTTTGAATACACAAAGTAATGCAAATATTTATGTACTATTCTGCAAGTGTAAGGTTTACAGAGAATTGAACTTACAGTTTAAATTAATCTCCAAACATATTTTAATACACTGTATAGTATTTTACAACCAAATACAATCTTTTAGTTAAAATATTTATATTGTAAGTGGATGAGCAGCAAATTCACAGACCAGGTTAACTTAATATGGCATGTAAAACATATCTCAATTTATATAGCTTTTTAATCACATTCTTGCAGAATCTTATAAAGAATTTAAGAGTCTGCTCCAACTCTGTGCATTTTTTGACTCTCATTGATTAAAATTAATGAATCCTTTGAATGAATTCCATAGAAATGGTGTTTCCACCAAAAAAACACAAAACCTGAAATTACTTTCAGTGTGAAAACCTATTGCACTGAGCAACCAGCAAAGATGAGCACAGTCAGCTGAATTAGAAAAGGAACATAAACCCCAGTATTTATATCTTAGCAAAAATAACTTGGTTTTTTAGAATGTACAGATAACTTACTAGAAAATAACTTTTTGAGAAGCACAAGCAGGTGAAACCAGGTTTAGAATAACATATGTTCTGGGATTTTTTTCACTAGAGATTTCTTTTATATATGTAATTTATTAAGTTTATAATATTAATATATTATAGTATTAAATTTAAAGACCTTGCTATTTGTGTTTTGCCACCAATGACAAAACTCAACATTTTATGACAAAGGTAAGATTCAATTCTTCACACTCATTCCATTTTATTAACTCAGTACCTACCCACCAGGGTATTTTCAAAATTCCAATAAAGTAGAATGTGAAAAACATTAGTTAACTTACTGTAACATTGCTTTAAAATAGTTACCACTTTTTTTTAAAATAAGCAAAAATTAGTTTTTATTTTACATATAGTCCCAGCTCATTGTTGTGATTTTTCATACAGCAACCGTGCAGATTATATACATTCCTGAGCAATCTTGTCTAACTTATAAATTGTTTTTCCATCTGAAGCTGGGAGTTTCATCACGTACTGTTAAGAAAAAGAAACCAAGTTAGTCACCAACCAATACTTAGATTTTATTTATAAACATTAGATTATCCCAAACTTAACCTGGACATGCATATGTATGTCTACATATGACATTTTTTATTAAAACTAATGAAATGCTTTCCTTCATGCCAGTGTTCAGTTTTAACTGAAAAGTTAATGTGAAACATTAACTGTTTCACAATGTAACCTAGCAATATAACAAGTGATTAATAAAAAGGTTTTAATAATCCTCTAGTTGTTTAAAGTTTGGTATTTTAAACTTTCTAGATATTCAGAAATCTGAGGTAGCAGAGTGCTTGTTGCATTTTCTGAAATTTATAACCTTTAGGCAGAAAAAAGTCTGTGCTGCCAAATTAAGAACAGCCAAATTGTTTTTCTCTCTCCGTCAGCTATGATGTGAAACAATGACCAAATTATTTATATCTAGCCATGGGATAAAGCTTACATGTGTGCATTGTGCCACACTCTTGCTTACAAGATATTATTTTTGTTTTAAGTAAGAAGAGCAACATTTATGTTTTAAGTAAGAGGCAGTGTTGCTCCCAACTGCCAACAAAACCTACAATCCCTAGTATTAAGTGGTTAATTAATGACTGCAGCAGGCAGCATATGGCCATCATTTGCAGTGAGCAACTCACTTGTAAGGTTGTAATATGCCTGTCACATTCATTATTGATACTGACAAGATGTTCCTTTGGAAAAACGTTTTGAGAATATTAACCAAGACGGTGTTATGTCTACAGCTCAAGCCTTCCATAATGAGAACAAAACTTGAGATGCTGCAAGGTCTGGGAGTATGTGGAAAGGGCATCAAAGGATATTAAAATCAAATGAGCAACTACCATGAGTACACAAGCATCTGTATGCTACATGCTCAGAATCAACAGGATCAGTCTTCCTTAACAAACGCCCTTAATTTGAACTGAAAAATGGGCAAAGGTCACGTGATGTTAAGCATTTACCACAGGTCTGGGCCTAAGTGTGTATTTAAAAATTCAGCAACCCCAAGGGTTCCGATGAGATTGCTTCTCACCTTCTCTGTGAGCACAAATTCAAGTTTAAAAAACAAAACAAACTTCAAAGGGCACATCTCATGCTTCCAGGAAAGCAAGATACATATCTAAATCAAGAGCCTCCAACTGACGTAGAAGAGTCCCAACAATTATTCTGACTAGCATCTCCTCTGGTTATTTAACCTTTCTAATAATTTCAAGGAGTTGATACTTTGTAAAAAGATACATGACTGTATCTCTCTCTCTTCAAAAGTAAAATGTGATTTCTGAGAAATACTGAGTTATTTTTATTCAGTAAATATGAAAAGGATGGTTTTGAGAAAACAAACCCTTAAGTCAGTAGCTCACTCAACCAAATTACTTCCTGGGCATTCAAGAGCCAGACTCTCTTGTAGGGAACACTACCTTTAAAGAGAAAGTTAATTTATCCACTTCCTGATCTCAACAGAAAATGCTGTTGGCTTGAACTACTTTCAGAGTGAAAAGAAAGGATAAACAGTCAACAGCACCTCATGCCCTTGATGAATCTGGTGGCACAAAACTAGAGAAATGTATGTATGTTAACAATGATGTATGTTAATAACCAAGAATTGAGACAATATTTAAAAGCTGGTGCAGCAAGTACTATGCTGGTAAAGTTTCTATGGCATTCTGCTCAAAATAAGCCCAAGGAGAATATTTTCTAAACTTCAGTAATGACTGCATTCATATGACTCCACTCTATTTTCTTTGAATAAAAAGCAGGTTGTTATATTATTACAAAAATTCAGTCTCAATTGTTCAGTTAGTACTTAGTAGCCTTTCTATCAGTAAGATAAACAGAAGGTCTAAGTTGAAAAAATACACTAATTTCATGTTGTTATTCAGGTTGGTAAATGCTAAAGATCTGCAACAGCTGTAAATTCATGTAATTATTTACTTATAAATAGACATTCCTGAGTGCAGTTATGTATTGTACAGGAAGAAATATTTTCCTAAGCTTTGGCTGAGTAACATTTCCATATGCACATGCCATTACAGAAATAGAATACTTCACCTTGTTCACTAAGAGTAAAGGCACAATGTAGAAAGAGTAAACAAAATACAGCAGCTCTACTGAGGTACTGTACTAACCAGAAATCCTAAACATTTACACCACATGATTTTGACCATCTCTATAACACAAAAATATGCAAAATACGTAGCATGGGCAGAAACTTAAACGTAAACCCAAAAATGCTATGTGCATGCATATTTAGGTATGAATTTCAGAAATTACACGAAGGTTTAAATGCTAGGAACAAGTATTCTCTGGTATGTTTTAAATAAAAATTTAAAGGTACATGCATTGCAGTAATCTGAGCTCTAAGCACTCAAATACTTAGTAAATTATTTACAAAAGTTTGTAAATACTGTACAACCATTCTGTATATTACTCTACTTCAACTTTTCTGATGGGCAGCTACTGCAAAAAAATTGCATTTTCTTCCCCTAGAAAAGAACACACTAAAATAACATGAGAAATAGTGCACAAAACATCAAAATGAAAATTACCCGCCTTCCACCCTCCAACCTCAACTTACACACTTTTCCTTCTTTTTCCAGCTTTTTCAAGTGGACTAGGAGGTTACGTTCTGCTGCTGGAAGTAAATTTTCAGGGATTTCCTAATGGGAACAAAAAATATGCATTTTGTATTTGTTTAAATATCCATCAATTATTTTTTCAGTATATGGAACCCATGGTTTATTATCACAGATTTTCCTCTTCTTAATTGGTATGGGAACATTTAGTTAGTTATGTAACAAAAGGAAACTAAGATGAGTAAAGCAAATTTTACACCAGTTAAATGAGTGGTCTAACAACATATTTTTGTTTACTTTGCTCAGTTTTTTTGCATTATCCATTTGTATGATGAAAACTTTGGCCAGCACTAAGAAGACTCCTCTTCTGAGCTTGGTCTGCCCTGGATTGTCAGTGTAGCTGAGTATTTTTAAAGACAAATTTATGCTGCATTTCTGTACAGTATCTATCACTTCTATCCCATAACAACATTTGCATAGGTTTAAATATCCTGTAGCAATTAGTATCTGTAAATGAGTAAACAATTAAAAAATGTAACAGCTTCAGGAGGACATTACAATTCTTCAGTGCTCATTATGTAAAAAGCAGTAACACCAGAAAAGCTGTGGATACCCCATCCCTAGATGGATTCAAGGATGGGACTTTGAGCAACCTGGTCTTGTGGAACGTGTCTCTGCCCATGGCAGGGGGGTTGGAAACTGCTGACCTTTAAAGTCCCTTCCAACCCAAACCATTCTATGATTGTATGACAATTGCTTAAAATCCCCCTCTCCAGCTCCATCATCCTGAAGGTAAAGCTCTGTTTTTCCTTTTTGAAAATTAAAAAAATCCTTCAAATAATATGGGTGGCAGGAAATTCACCAGAAAACTAGTTAAATAAATTGTGAACCTTGAGAATACTTTGAAAGCATATACTTCTTTTTATAATATAAAGCTGTAATAGTACTGAAAAAATCTTATATAGATGGGACAAGTGGTTTGTGATTTACAGAAACATAAGAATGGCTGTATACTGAAAACCAAGTTGATCAGGCAGGTAAACTGCAGAAGCTGAACAGCCATAAGTAATGGTAGATCAGCATTGCAAAACGTTCATTGCGATGTCATCATTCTTTTGGAAACTGGGTATCCGCAGAACCACGAAAAATCTGCTGTGAAGCTGTTACAGACTTGGTCACAAGCCACGGCCATTGGCAACTTTGACATCTTCCTCCAAAGCTGAAATACTGTATCTCTTATCTCTGCTTGTTAGGAGGGCAACCCGCCACCGGGAAAAGCTGCAGAGGTTACATGAAGGATGATGAAGTAGCAACAAAGTACTGTTACACCAGTCTAATGACACATACAAGCTATCCAACATCTGAGCTGTAATATCCCTCTCTGTGGAACTGCCCCTCCATCTGTAACCTCCTGCAGACTGATAAACCAAGAACTTAAAGTTTTCAACCATTCTTCAGGAGACTCCACATACACTTTGGGAAATCCACAATTAACAGTCATGTCATACTTTTCGCTTTGAACCAAGCACTACAATTTTATTTTTGCTTAGTCTTATGAAACTGTGCCTAAGACCTGGATAGTTAAGTTTGTAGTAATCATGTGGGCCTCACTCCAATTAAGTGCTTAAACAAGACAATTTAAAGGCACAGTCATAAGTGAACTCTGAACAGTCAGGAATATTTTTTATCCCTTTAAAAAAACCACCAGGACTTTCACTCAAAGACCAACCCTGTCACATACAAGTTTTATGAACCTAAGCTCAATTTTCTTTAGTTTGCTTCAAAAACTTTTAGTCAATTACCTTGTATACCAGATTTACAAGCTCTGAGGACGTATATGATTTTCCAGTATTCTTCTGGAAAACACTTAGAATTTGCTGTTCACGTGCAAGTCGGTGAGAAATGTAGTTTTGAATTCTAGTATTTGCATCACGCACTACTGGGCCATGACCTAAAAATCAAAACACATGTACCAGAGCACTATTACTTACATTTGTAATTAAGTACGCTATTGAATAATTGAAACATTCTTATGTAAACTCTAGTAGATTTAGAAGTCATGAGAAAAAGGTTTGAATGTCTGTATTACAGTGTGCATCTGCAAGGCATTAAGATGGAAAGGAAGAATCAGGATATTGAAAGTCTGAACGGGGAAAAGGGAATACTTCAGATGGAATAAGGAAAGCAAGGGAAGACTGCTTTAGGCCATTAGTAAAAAGGAAAGAAGTTCATTGCTGAACAAATTTAAAAGATGAGAGTCAGATTATTGTATTATCTCTGCCTGTCTTCCTCTCCCCAAAGGATATTGATACTAATGATTTAAACTGATACTGGTCTTTGAACACTAATGGCTGATGCAAGGGACTCAGGTACTATTGTCCTGCTGGGGCAAACACCAAGGTGACATCTTTAATTGTCAGGTCATTTTCCCATACAAATCTTCAAAAGTGAATCACACACTGTATTTTATGCCTTTAAAAACACTGTCATAAATATGATTAAAAAAATTAACAGAAGACAAGTAAGTGAGGCAGTCGGAATGCGTCAGGACAGGAATGGAAGGCACAGGGAAAGTTATAGGTGGATCGTTTTAGGTCTGGCTGCTTAATAACCAAACCACTTTTTTTCGTGGACTGACTGTGGCAGATCAGAAATGTTCAAGATTCAACTGGTCTTTGAATCACATTATGAAAAGGCTTAATTGGTAAAGCACTAACCTTTATGAAAAATCAAATACCATCCCATGGTACATTAAAATGACAGAGAAAATACTGTTCAGCCATGAGAGCTACATGCACAGAAATTAAACTTACTGTGTTACCTATAGAGCAATTGACTTGCACAAATATTCATCACGTTTTTTATAGCAAGGTTTTCTATTTCTCTGCCTGTGCAACTTGTCTGAAGTAGTGGCAGCAACTTCCAGCTCTGCCCTCTGAGTGTAAACTTTAAGTAATTTATAAAATCAGCAAAAAAACCCACTACTGTAAAAAAACCATAGCTTTCTTTTATAAGTTATTTGGTATAGTCAAAATAAGTTACTTTTGAGGTTCTCTGACTACTTTAAAAAATCACTGTATTCTTTACTAGTACTTTTGGGTTTACTGATTAAATGGGTTTTTAGTTTTTAAGCTTTTAAAAATAAAGCTTATTTTTCCTGAGAATAGGCAGCTTATAGAAAAAGAGCAACTGATTTTTTGTGTTTTGAACCGAAGTGTCAAAGGAATCTATCCTTCTGTAAGTCAAAATATTTATACATATCTCAACTTACACACTCACTTCAGCAGGCTTGAAATTACTAAGTATACATTGAAACTTACCTTGTTTAAATAAGTATCATAAATACAAGATATGTAATGTGTAAATATAAAACTATACTGGCATATGCATTTATATTTAATGATTTCGAACATATTTAAAATGAAGCTATTTTTCCTTACAAAATAAATTACAAGTATAACAGTATCTTTACTGCTACCATTTATACACCCAAAATTTTAAATTTAGAAAACACATAGTAACATACACAAAGCAGAGACTGTTATGTTAACTGTCCATTCTCTTGCATTCTCTAATTACAGAAGTCTCACTAAAGTAATCAAAATTAAGGGTTGCACATGGAATCACAAGGCATTCTTAAAACCTGCCCCTACTCTTCCAAGTGAATTAAGTGACTTAGACCACAAGACCAATGTCAGAACCTGAAATGGAACCCACATTTACCGAAGTTAAAGAGATTTCATATCCATTACATCATCTGATCTGTAGCTGTTGTGTATGCATATAGGTACATTTAAATTATCTCAGAAAGCCTGGAACTAAATCCAGATGTGGAACTTTCCCATCCATTATTTTTCAGAGACAGCAACACAGTTATTTATTTATTAATGAATAAATTGATCAATATCTGAATAAATGTAAAATGTTTCTGAGCATATGAAATGCACTTTCAAAATATGACTGTCCATTATTTCAGCTTTAATATCAGACAGATTCATATTATTTCCTCATAACACATTGTGAAATGTGAGATTCCTTTACTTTACAGCACAAAGGACAGAAGTGAAGAAAACAATTGGCTCATGAAGTTTTCCACAGATTCCTAATTCCAGTACCATTTTTTTCTGTATTACCAAGGAACATTGTTTATTATTACAGGATGGGGAGCCCTCTGCTGACTAAAATTCCCTTTTCTTGTTCCAAGGACTCTCACCAAATATTATCTGTAATTAGATATCATGTAATTAGATATCCCACATTAAAAAAGAAACATGGAAGCGGATTGATAAAATTTACCTTCTCTCAGGTAGCCAGCAGTCAGTTTGTTACAAAATTTCATACAATCCATAGGCTACCACATGAGTGTTAAAGTGTGGATGGGGGAAAGAGAAACAGTTCAAGAATCACAAAGACCTAATATTGCAGCACAGAGTGCATGGCTTACATAGAACACATTGGTAAAGCAAATGACTGCTGCAATTATACTCAACAGTATCAACAATTGATTGTTGATTAATCAACTCTGACTGGGCAATGGTAGCTTATGTGCAACTTGCATGTTCATTTTGTGGTGCGTGGATGAAAAAATAAGTTAGCTCCAAACCACCTCAATACTCAGCTATCATCACTGAAAATGCACCACGTCAGACTGGCTTCCGAGTTGCAAGTCCACTATGAACACAGTTAAAACAGTAGCAAACACTTAGAAATAAAGAGCACAGATGTTCAGCCTTGGTGAATGGGTAATCTAGACACATAACCATTAAGAATAGAGTGAAATACAACAGATACAATTGATAAACCAAACAGAGTTTGGCATATATGGGTTTTGGGAGGCAGAAATTCAGTTAGAGGAACAGACTGCGTTTTGCAGGTATTAAGAAAGTAAAACATTTGATTGAGATTCTGGAGGCTAAAAAATTGTTTTAACGGTAGTTAAGTCAATAAATATGACCAAGTCACTATTCTGTCTACATCAATCACTACATCTATGGAATATGTAAGAATGTTTTTCTTAAACAGCATTTTTATGCCTAGATCTTAAAGGACACATACTTCAAAACAAGGGTATTTTAAGAGTGAACACAAGAGAGTAGGCGAAATATAGATGGCTAATGGAAGAAGGCACAACTGAGAACATAGATACAGTAGCTTGGAATGACAAGTTGAAGATGAAACAGAAAAAGTCAGAAAAAACCCTGAGAGTAGTTCTGAAAAAGCAAATGAGCAGCTTAAACCTTAGTTACATAATGAATTCTTAAAATGTAGTCTTGTCAAACAGAAGTGGTATATATGAAAAGTAAATGCATTCCCAAAGTTTGGAGGAGAGAGAGGAAAAGAATTAAAGGAAAGCCATAGACTGAATGAATAGGAAACTTACTTTTAGAGCATTTTTGGCCTCTTGGCTCTTGTTCAAATTTAACCTAACTCATTAACTAAGACAGCCATTTTACAGTTCTGCAGCTTTCCAAGATGAATTTGTGATTAATCTGTACTGCAAAGGACACACAACGCTCTCAAAAACATTACTAGGTTACTCACATTGACAGTGTAGGGGGGATGAAAAGAACAAAAATTATTTTTTCTTCCAGGATAACATTCAAGCACAGAGACAGAGTAATATAAGAAGAATAAATCTGCTGTACGATTCCAACAGTGGAAGACTTTGGCCCCAGGACTCTTTGGATACAGAAAGACAAGACCCACCCTCAAATGGAGAAATTTCAAAAAGGAAAGGTACCTATCACTGAAAATTTTCAAGTTTTGCAAACCACCATGACAAAGTCAGCTTAGCTTATTGCTTATTAACGTGAATTGTTACATTGCAAACAATGCTTGATTGTAATAATACTTCTCAAATTCTTAGAGGAGATATTTAAAAATTACACAGTAAAAGAGAGCAGTTAAAACCAAAACCACCTACCTGGGTAAATCAAATCTGGTTTCATTTCTAACAACTTTTTCAAAGTTTTCATGTAATCAAACAGGTCTTCTATTACTGTTGTTCCTTCCCCTAAAATACAGTCACCAGAAAATAAAGCATTTTCTTCTTCTAGATGTAAAATCATATGATCATCAGTGTGTCCTGGCGTATATAAAACTCTGTTTAAAGAACAAAAAAGTGTACGTTTTTCATACAGCATGTATATTTCATTTTCAGAGCCAGAACAAATGATGGTAAAATAATACAGTTGCAAAGCAGCCCCTAACAAGAACCAGAAAAAACTGACCAAAAAAGGCTGAAAATTTGATGTAAACAGGTATCACTTTGCCTAACCGAAATCCATTCTCTTATACCATGTAGAGAACACCAATCATCTCTAACATGCTTTTACTTACATGACACACCATAATACAAGTGCATTAAAAGAGATGACTAGCTGTGTAGAATTTCTGTTATAGAGAGCTTTATTATGAAGTTTTAAAAAATAAAATTGACATATTTTCAGATTAAAACACTTGAAGTTCTTGACATACATACTGTACTTTGGAAGGAGGTTAAGGATGGTATCTATTCTTTTAGAAATTGACTACAAACTTCTGAACGCGACGCAGATAAAGTTAAATCTCCAAAAATTTATTTTTCCCTGAAAGCCCCATAGCACAGTGGAACACAGCTGTCAAATACAAAGAACCATGGTCTTTAAGCTGTTCTCTGTGCAGGTCATTAAACACCTGCATGGTAAGGATTAAGAACCCACAGCTTGGATAAGCACTATTAGCATGCAGCAAAGAGACAGTGGGTATGGATATAGTGTATGGTAATCTGAGCTGCCAAGGAGCTGCACTGGGGTGTCCATTCATGATACCTGAAAAGCAGAGGGGCTTTATGCCAAGGCTGATGCAGACTGAAAATAACACAGCTCCAACCAGCATCACTGCTGATATCCATTAGAATCTTCTTGTTAATGGCAGATGCATCAAAGCCGTGATCAGGACTGACAGAGCTGGTGCCACTGTGGTGTACAGGGCAAGGCTAAACAGCTCCCAGCCACACTGATGCAGGGCTGGAGACCACAAGTGCAGCATCATCTGATGCAATGACTTCCAGCTCCTACTGAATACTGAGCTCAGCAGAAAGCAGGTGAGCCATTGCCCTGTGGAGGCAATATCAAAATCAAGTTGATGGGCTGTAGCTCACCTTTGGGAAATGCTATCCTTCAGTTCTTGATTAACTTTTACCAGGAAGCCAAACCACTAACACGAAAAAATAGAAAGATAATGCCAGACCGTGTGTGGAGAGGCGTTGCCAGTGTGTCTTGCCCCCTTGCTATGGCACACCTTGAAAACCTGAAGGTTGCTAACTAAAATTTAACATGCAGACACTGCTGTTTTGCAACCAGTGGTGGGTCTAAGAGTACCCTTAAAGTGGTTACTGAATTAACCCACGTGAGAATACCTGCTTTTAATCAACCATAAAGTTTGGCTGCATTACCCCTGTAACCCATAGAGGCTGTGATGATTGTTGTAAATTCTCTTCAGGATCAACAAGGACACCAGACTGTGTGTCTGGGAACTCCCACTATTTGGTCTCAGAAGTGTTGGCTGTTCACTTCTAGGACACATTTCAACAAGCTCCCAATGGTCACAAACTTCTCACAGGTGGTGGCTACAAGCCCTGTATTTTTACAACACCCTTCAACAAGCTCCCAGCTCCCACAACAGCAAAGCCAGCCTGTTCGGTGCCCTCTGGGCACTGAGCTGGGGTGGGGAACCGAGGAAGGCGTGAATCTGAAGGCAGAAAAGGAAGTTGGCTCAGAACCGTGCTGTCCCACCTCCAGGGGACTCTCCTTACCAATCACAACTTCCCTGTAGCAAGTTAGGATGTCTGAGACAAAACATGCCTATGTCTGGTGCTCCACAACCCCAAACTTCAAAATGTGCTAATCCTTCACTGACTTGGATTGAAATTAAAAAAATTGTTTTCCATCTCCAAATTTTTGCCCAAACATGGACCACTTAGGGTAGTGAAAGGTCTTCAGTATGCAATATAATACTCTTTTTACTTGTATTTTTACACTAATAAAATAAAATGCTTTTGGACAAAATACATCGCCTTTCTTTTTAAATGTTTTTTTTTCCTTCCAATCAATCAACCAAGTGACATATTCTACAAGTAGGATATACTTCCCATCTAAACTGAGGAAAACAAGGAAATTTTGTCCTTTTAAGAATAATGCCTTATTAATGAAAGGAGTCTGAAAACAGAATGGTCAGATCTTTTTATTGTGTGTGCGCTTCCATGAGACACAGTAGCTTTCTGTTTCACACTCATTCAGACTAACATTATAGGAGCATGCACCACAGAAAGAAGTCCTCCAAAACTGGCACTCTACAAGAACCTCATAAGTTCAAGGTCTAAAATTTAACATTTTAAGTATTAAACGTTTTAGAGTGTCTTAGGGAAATATTTTTGAAGTAAAAAGGAAGGCATGCTAAATAATCCAGCCAGACAACCACAGACTTTCACAATTTTAATAGTAACTAACTATGTAAGAGTGATGAGAAAGCATATAACCTATGTGATTTTCCTGGAGAAAGTATTTTTCTAGGGAAATACTGAGTCCAAAGACTAATTTCTGATAAGTCTCATTCATAAGAACAATGTCTTTGTATTAACATATCCTGCTGGATCATGATAGGAAGTCTACATGCACTACATGCATAAGTGCTGAAAATGGATTGACAACCATTAGAAATTAGGATACAAGTACATGTCAGAATTCTGAAGAATTCTGAAGAAAAAAGAACTTGCAGACATTCATGGTTACCTGAGTGTGGCTCCCTCTGTCTGTATCATATCTCCATCTTTAAGATAAAAATATTTATGTCCTCCTTCTATTGTTTCTTCACAGTGAGGGACACGAGGGAGCTTACATATGCGATATTCCGAGTCTAATATTAAAGGAAAGCAAAGAAAACAATGTTTTGAATTTGTCACTAAGGTAATTCCACAGGCAGGTTATTTTGACTAAGTACTATTAATTATCACATGGCATGAATACAAACTAGAAACAACAAATTCTGTAAAGTAACTTTATATTTGTAGAATAACCTTTTTCCAGAGCCAAAACCATTAAACAATGAAAGGCACTGATTTTGAATACAGCACTCTGTACCAGCAACAAATTTGAAGCTGGAAAAAAATTTCACAGATTAAATTAATAAATATCAGTAATTATATTTTACAAATGTTCCTTCTTGACTCATGAGCCAATTCCTCCAAGTTTTTACAATGCCACTAAGATTTCTGCACTCATATTTTGCTCTATGATTCATAGAAGCATCACTTAATATTTGCCTAAAATTGGATGAAGACTTTTTGACCTGCAACCTCTCTCAGCTTTTATCATTCTGAACAGTGCAAAAAAATGCAAGCACCTTGGCTGGAACAGCTATAGATAGCAACGCAAAAAGGCATTCATCTTCCTTGCTAGTCTTTAAGACCACATTGACAGGCTGGTGAGCCCAAAATGCTCACCACTATACCCCTGTCTCCAAGACACCAATTGTTTTCAGTAGTGCCCAGGCTTCATTGCAGATAAGCACTTGGCAGCTTTACAGAATTAAGGCTGTGACAAAGCTTGTGACAAAGTCCAACAATGTTAAGAATTACCACATTATCCATACTGCTTATTCTCTTCTCACATACCAACACAGAAATGTCTCTTACTGTTTATCAACATGGAATACACATTTTAGATCAGACTTTACTTGCAGACTGCTCTACTGCTTTCCCCTCCCGCTCTGAGGCCTATGAATTTGTCACAAACTACTAATGGGCTCCCGTAAGGAATCCCAAAGTTATGCACACTTCTTTTTCAAAATTCAAGCTATTTGTTTTCACAAAGTTTTTCCTCACATTTCTTAATACCAAGCTGGTAGTAATCTAGGTTTTCATTATTCACACATAAGAAAAAAAAACTCTATGAAAGTATGCACAGGTATTGAAGAAAACTTGTATTACATTCCTATTAGTATTACATTACCTATTACATTCAGATTATTCATTGCTCTCAATCTACACACTGCAGCAGAATCATGAAATTGCATGTAGTTTATACAGCAATTCTAGAAGAGCAATCCAGTTGATTTGCACAGAAGCATTCAGTTAATGTGTTTCTTGCCATGTATCTAACATTTTCAGAAATATCTGAAATCTCTAGCCTACCACTTGGAATGTTTTTGCAGATATCAGGTATTCCACCAGTATGATCACGATGCCAGTGTGTCACTAAAATTTCTTGAATCCCGATGTTGAACTCTGACAGTGCCTGCTTTAAACAGCTGATATATTCAGGAATAGCTGGCTCTCCGGTGTCAATAAGGACTCTTCTACACATGGACCACAAAAAAGGGAGGGAGAAACACACACCAGAAAATAAAGAGTGTTCATATGACAGCCAAATAAGATTAATAAAATAAACAAAGAGATGGAAATTTAGCAATAATGGATGTCTCCATATCCAGACGCCACCTTCTGCCTACTGATACTCCACCCCCGTGGCGTAACGATTTAAAAAGTGGGATAAGTAGTAAATGTAGGCCACACGTTTACAACCCCGCAGCAAGTGGCAGAAGCCACCAAGGTTCTACGGGCTCCACCCTGGGGCACACGCCCGCTTCCCTCACAGAATTCCCAGACTCGGCCCAAGGGTCCCCCGGACGAGACTTCACATCCCACCCGCCCAAACCACCTCCGGGCACTAGCTCCTAAACTTTAACGCTGTAGGATTTCTTTTCTCTTTCTAATGCTGACTAAGGGATTTGGGAGCAGGCCGGCAGCGGCCTCTCGAGCTGGAGCCAGCGCACAGTCCTCAGGCGAGGCCGGGCAGCGGAGCCTCGTCGGCCGTGCCCTGCCCCGTTCTCCGAGCAGGGTCGGTACCTGTGCCCGGTGCCCACCAGGTAGGTGTTGGTGCCCTGCAGCGTCATGGGCCCCGGATTGCAGCCCAGCACCCGCACCACCCGCGACGAGAGCCGCTCGATGCGCGGCAGCAGCGACACCATCTCTGCAGCGAATTCCCCAAAAGCCGGCTGCGCTTCCCTCACGACGCCACAGAGCGGGCGGGCGGGCGGAAGCCTCGATTGCCCGTGCTCCGCCTCCCCGGCCCGGCCCGGCCGCGGAGCCTTCCGCCCGCCGTGAGGCGGCTGCTTCCGTCCCAGGGCGGGGCGGGCCGGCCGCGGGTGTGGAGTAAAACCCGGCCCTTAATGACAAACACTGCGGTGATCCAGGCGCCTGAAGTTCTCCTCAGTGGAGGAGGCCAGTTCTCGGTGGAATTCACTTCTCCGTGCCGGGTCGGTGCCTCGCTGCTGCCCACCGAGGGGCATGCCCGCGCTCTGTCGGCTCTTTCCAAGGAAATTTGATCTAAGAGACAAATGCGCCTTTTCTATATCCCAGGAACACTTACAGCGTATATAGGAGCTGCGTATGCTCCCGCACGGCACATCCGAACCATCTAGGATTCAGCGTTTTTAATAAAATTGGAGAGCTACCGGAGGGTGTCCAGCGAAGGGCCACTAAAGTGATGAGCTGGAGCACCTCTTTTGTGAGGATAAGCTGAGAGAGATGGCACTGTCCAGCTTGGAGAAGGACAGGCTCAGGAAAATCTCGTTAGTGTGTGTAAAAACGTGAAGAGAGGGTGTGTAGTGAACAGAGCCAGGCTCTGCCACGGGGCAGTTACCTCAGGATCTGTCACGGTGCCCAGGGCCAGGACCAGACGCAGTGGGCACAAACTGGAACACTGGATGTTCACTCCGAACATCAGGAAACACTTTTTCACTGTATGGGTGACCAAGAGCTGGCACAGGGGGCCCAGGGAGGTTGTGGGGTTTGCATTCTTGGTGATGCTCAAAACTCACCTGGACACCGTCCTGGGCAACTGGCTCTAGGTGGCCCTGCTTGAGCTGGGGGCTTCAAACATGAGCTCCAATAGTCCCCCCCCCGGAGGGAGCCATCCTGTGATTTTGTGAAATTATGTCACTATCATCCAAGTAGAAATAATGTGTTTGCAAGCAGCATTCATTGTGGATCCTCCAAGGTGCTGGAATTTACCTGTTTGGCTTTGCAGCGTCTCCTCTGAAAGCCCTGATTAATTGCCTTTCAAGTGACATTGGTTAAAGAAAAGCAGCAGACTTGTTCTCTTCTTAAACTACATGTAAATGAAGAATAAACATAATTTAACTTGAAATAAAAACAGGTAATATTACTGCAGGTAACTTTAGTAATATTAGAATTTCAAATATTATCTGTTTTATACTTATATAAAATCTCACCTGTTATAAGCTGATCTTAGCAATACAAAGCCACAGCTAGAAACTGTAATCCCTATATTTAGGCCTTCAAGTGCCAATTTCCTTGATTTATCTGATAAATCCTTACTTATTTGAGATAGCCATTCACTTATTTGAGATATAAAACCATTACTTTTTTTAAAAATTTTCATACTCATTAATGCATGAACTACAGACAACAGAAAGGATGTTTCAGGTCAGAGTAAAGAAGCTTTTATGTGTACAGGTATGCTGCTGAAACAATCAAGAAAATGCCATACAAAATATTCTAGGCTCTCCCCATATCATTTGCATGTATGCTCTTTTGTAAGAAACTGTGACTAGACCTGAATTTACCTAATCCTGAGGTACCCTCTTATGCTTATTTTGTAGCATATTTGTATAACTATTGGTATATTCAACCCATTTTCAGTCTTCAGTTAAAGTGTAGTTTAGTCATTAGAAGAAGCTACTACCTAAGCCAAGGCAAGTTGTGTATTTAAGTGGTTTTCTATTTTTAAAAAAATTCTGCATGTTTAGAGAGAGTTTCCAAAATTTTATATCTGAATTTAATATGTCATTAATAACTCGGTAAGGTGCCGTTATTTTTAACATCACAAGACCTTTTTTTCCCCAAAATTAAGAGTTGTTTGAGGAGTTGTAGTCTTTTTCTCGGGGAATACTTGTTTTTTCTCTTTCTGTCCTGTAATAAAGCATTTTCTGATGTTAGGCAGGAGCTGTGAATTTGTTTCATCTGTAGGTGGCAGCAATAGTGCCTTTGGAGAATGAAGTACAGGTTCTTTGATCATCTTAATTTCCTGCACAAGCCCATCTGTTTAAAAAATCTGTTGCTTCTCTTATAATACAGAGGTTAATAAGTCCTGCTATTATGCTCAGATGTGGTGCAAGAAAGGATAAATGTACACCCTCAAGTTCTTTTGGTTCTCTGACTGTTTTGCATTGTTGAATTTTTTGAGGGGAAGAATGTTCTGAAGCGGGTAGGCTACCAGTAAAAAAATGAAAACCAGCTTAGTTTCCTAAATAATAAATAAATAAACCTGAAATTAGATTGTTGGTGACATACAGTGATTAATTTTGTAATAACTATGAGATACACAAGACACAGACTGGTATTTCTGAAAATCCCACAAGGTTTGAATTTTTAGCACTCAAGAAATCTTTGGGTACTGCCACTTGGCTTTTTTCACATTTTAAGCATAAATATTGGGGATAAATGCCTCTACACTGTGGCTGTGTAATAGGCTAATAGAACTAAGCAGAAACATGTAATTCTGCAATAATTAAGTCAGAATCAGTTGATTAGCAGACAGAAAATGTCTTGAGAGACTTATCTTCGTAGCTATTGGCACATGAATATCTCGTTGAGAGGATTTTTTACTTGCAGAATTTTTCTTTCTGTTTAATTATATTTTTATTCTTTTTATCTGCTACAGAGATAAGTAAAAAGAGCTTAAACCAAAAAGAAGTGAAGCAGATTGTGCAGAGAGAAAGGTCATGGGCTGCAAGATTCCTGCATGGAGGGGCAACATGTAGAAAATGTAAAATAGTCACATCAGTAGGTTTGTGGGAGATGATTAGGGAGGATGATGAAGGGCCAGGGACATTTCTCTAATAAGGAAAGGCTGAAAGAGCTGGTGTTGTCTAGTCTGTAGAAGAGAAGGATCATCAATGCCTATAAATACCTGAAAGGTCCTTCCTACCACCTTTGGAAGCAAATAAAAGGATGTGTACTGAATACCATAGGAAATTTGTCACAATTTAGAATTGTGCTTGCTTTGATGCCATGTCTAACCAGAAAACAAATAAATCATCAAGCCAGTAATTTATCTTGTGGGTTGGTTGATTTACACTCCAAGAATCAGGTACACAAACCTTGCCCCTCCCTATGTGCCATAGAGTTTTTGTAATTTTTTAAAATTATAACAAAGGTCATAGCAGTGAGTTTGTGACGGCTGACTTAATGGTCTTTCAAGCACTGCAAGGACTGCTTAGGACTAGGATGTTTCTAAAGTGTAAGGGAGAAGCAGGAAGGCACACAAAAAAAAAGACAAGAGTTGATACCATGTTCATTATGAAGACACTGAGGATTGTACCTCCTGTCCTAAGAGCTAGAAAAGCTACAGTGTGGGCATCATCCTGTGCAGCACAGTCACACCTGTACCTTGTACCCTGCAGCTATTTTAAACACGCACAAAAATTTCGTGTTGAGTACCAACAGCTCAGCTCCTGTAAACACCTGTAGTTTTACCAAAGGAAAACAATTTTAATCCCCTGTCTTTGGCAACATGCAGTCTCTTCATGCATGACTGCACAGAAAGGATTTTTTAAAGTGCATTGTACTACAGTCTTTAATTATAGCCAAAAGGATTGTTCTTTTTGCATAAATCTTTGGGATATATACATGGAACATATATGTTATATACATAATGAATATATATAAGCATACATGGGTATATAATCACACACACATACACTTGTGTTTCCAGAAATATCTATTGGCTTTTGCTCAACAGATCTAATGAACTAAAGTCTAAATCTGAAAATTAATACACAGATACAGAAATATACAGAGGCAAAGTGTTTTTTTTTTTTTTTACTTTGATGAAGTAAATTGTTAAATTATTTTATTGAAGAGAAATTTATAATCTGTTAGACTTAGTATTTATTATTAAGAGAGACTTCTATACCAAATTTTTAGAATAGAACTTCTATAATATTATCATAAAAAGGACAGTTCTTTAGCAAATCATTAACTGTGTCACATGGTTTCCATATGATTTGAGTTTCACTTTGTGTTACATTAGTAAGCCCTTTAATTTCCTTGGATTGCAAGTCTTGTAAAGGTATGGATGGGAAACCATGAATATGGAAATCTACACTTTTTTTGAGTTAAAAAAACCCTTTATCCATGGCAATTAAGGTAACTGCATTTTAAAATAGAATTTTAAATATGTAATGAGAACTGAAGCCTTGCTAACCCAATTTTATTGTTTCTGCTTTATCACAAAATGATTCTGTATCACAAAATGTTTTTAGAGGGGGCTTATATTTATGTTGACTGACAGTTTACTCTTCCTGCTCCTGTCATGTTAGATCTCATATGTTTAGTAAGACTGGGGACAATTTAATTCTGATTGATACAAGACACTCTCTTCTGTGGCACTTAATTGAACCCCACCTGGTACTGAGACTGTGGTGCTCTTTGGAGTGCTATCATGCATAAAATGTAGGGATATTAAAGGCTGGGATCTTCAACAGTGATTTCATGTGCACCTGTGAGCAGGTGTTGGTGCTTGGATTTGGAATTAAGACAATAGACATTTGTGATTACAGATTTGTGAGTCTTGGGTAGAATTTTTTTTAGGTTGCTATCAGCAAAATATAAACCTTTTGTCTTCTCAGCTGTTCCAAGGCTCTTTCAGGACTGGAAACCTTATTCAAAATAATGGTGAGACAGTGAGCAAGCTGACATGCTTGATAATGTGTGGCTCTTCATTTATCTTAGCTAACCTGATGGCTTCAAATAGCACCAAGATGTCCAGACAGGTCTGCAGACTGCTGACATGACAGCACTTTGGACGGTAGGCTTGTCAGGAGTAGAAATCTCCTGGCTTACAGCTACTCTTCATGCTGTTATTTCAGAGGAGTCTGCCTGTAAAACTTCCTTTCTCATATTCCTCTTTGTGAAGTGCTCACATACAAAAAGGATAGGGAGGCTGAAAAGAGGGAGGAATCTTGTTATCTTTTTTAGTCATTTGAAATGCGAGATTAGAGGTTGTTTCTTGCCACTGGAATGTCTGGTACAGTATTAGTCATTAAATGTGAACCTTGGTATCTTGCCTAATTTGGCCATAAATTGTCTTCCAAAGAACTTTCTGTTTTAATCCAGGTATTGACTAACCTGTTGCTGTTGTGCTTCCTGTAACAGTCAAATAGTGAACTTGTTTGTTTTATTTTGTTTAATGTTTGTTTTTGTTTTTAATCTATTCTAAAAACCATAGATACAGCTTGACAAAGGTGGTACTCAAGTTGCAGAATGACATGTTGTTATATAGGGTAAATTCTGTTTCCTTTGGAATTTTCTTGAATGAACCCTAGAAAAAAACTTGTAAATTGGTTCATACACAAATTTTGCAACATAAAAACTTCAGTGTCACAATTCAATTGGGGTTGGATGGGACCTCTGAAGGTAATCTAATCCAAACCCCCTGCTAAATCAGGTTCACTTGTAACAGGTTGCACAGGATTACATCCAGGCAGGTTATGAAAATCTTCAGAGAAGGAGACTCCACAACCACTGGGCAACCTGTTTGAGTGCTTCATCACCCTAAAAGTAGAGTTTTTTTCTCATATTCAGATGGAACTCTCTGTGTTTCAGTTTGTGCCCATTCCCTTTGTCCCGTTGCTGGCATCACTGAAAAGAGTCTGGCCCCATCTCCTTACCACCTGGCCTTAAGATATTCGTGTCCATTATAAGGTCCTCTCTTAGCAGTCTCTTCTCCAGCTTGAACAGAACCAGCTCCCTCAGCCTGTCCTCATGAGAGAGATGTTCCAGTCTTCTAAACATCTTTGTAACCCTCTGACAGACCCTCTCCAGTAGTTCCATGTCTTTATTGAACTGGGGGGTCTCAGACCTGGGCATGGTACCCCAGATGCAGCCCCACCAGGGCAGAGTGGAGGGGGAGAATAATCACCCTAGACCTCCTGGCCACACTGTTCATAATGCACCCCACAATGCCATTTGCCTTCTTGGCCACACAGAGACATTGCTGGCTCATGGTTAACTTGTCTTTTTTGTGTTTGTAAACAGAGTTCAGTTTATGCTGGACTTTGTACTGAAGTCCACTTCCCAGAATCTAACTGTCAATTGGATATAAATTGTGTTAGTGATTTGCAAGAGATTAGTGGTATTTTAAGAGAGAATAGGAAAGAACAGCAAAAGGATTCCAACTATCCCAGCTGCAGGATCACCTGATCTTTCTGACCTCTTCTGGGCCAGGACATGAAACCTAAGTAGGAGATAGAATGAGAGGCTAGAAATAGCTAAGGACTCGATCCAAAAAAATAACCCATATGCTCAGCACCTTTTCAGGCTGTTATGTTCCCACTTGTCTTCATTAGGAAATTAAGAACTTAAGTTTCTTTTTTGGGTTTGTACCTGGGTCACAGTGAAGATGAGCCCAGTCAACCCAAGCAAAGCACAGTCATTACCTTTTTTTATGGGTTATTAACCAATTCTCTCATTTCATTCCTCTGTGGCAGTGTGCCTGAATTCACAAAATCCAAAGGGACCTGCCTCCACATGCCCTTTTCCTGCTCCAAGTTCCCTGGTGCAGCTGTTCCCCATGTATTGTCTGCAGCTGTTTGGCACTGGCACCAGCCCAGCCTTGGCATATCCTGCATCCCATCCTTTGCGTTTGCTGCCAGCAGCTTTTTCCTGAGATATGTAAATGAATTAAAGGGACTTTGTAATTTTAACTTTATAGCTTTGCAGAGGTGAATGAGAAAAAGAATTTACTACCTTTTAGCTTTTCTGTTTCACCTGCCAAATACCACAGATCTACAGAGGAAAGACATATAAGGACTACCTAGGAGGTCACAAGATTCCTTGCAGAGTTGGGCAATGTAAAATGTAGTTCTGACCACAAATTAATTATATTTGCAGTGAGCTATGTGGTTAAATCATCTATGTGTAGCTATGCACAACTTAGAAGACATTTCTCAAAGACGTATAGGCTGGTCTAGGTCTGGCTCCTTACAAGCCTCTTTAACAGGAGAGCTGCAATCCTATTCAGCACTTTCCTACTGCATGTGGAACACCAAGCAGGAATGATAAAAACACTGGATGTGTGCACACAAATGCAGTAACACAGTTGGAAACTACCAAATTATGTTTATTCTGCTACCATGGTGTGGGCTCAAGTAAAAGTTTTCTCAACATTTTGTGCCATGCACAGTAAAGCAGAAGCATTCAGAAATTACGAATGTTCTGGGAAGGAATCAATCTTTTTTTTTCCCATAAGCTTCTTTTAAAAGCTTGCTTGTTTCTTAGTGTTTTGCGACTCAGGAATTATCTCAACAGCTGCTTGAGTGGAGAGTCACTGTTTGGAAAAGTGGGAGACCTCAGCAGGCTTAGAAATGCAGCTCTCTTGGGCTGACTGCTTACTGGTATCTCAGCACATTCTGCATTTTATACTTGCCTGTTCAAATGGTCATGAGAATTGCTGTAGGATATTTTAAGTTATGAAGATATTGTTACTGCTAATCTTCCTTTTTTTCTTCTTCTTTTTAGGAATCAGTAATGAAGAATGACTCCCTCAATTAAAAAGACAATTTACATTTATCTTTTCCAGAATAGATGTGTATTTTAGAAGTTACTTTAATATTTAAATCAAGACATGGAAAAATGCAAGTCTCTTTGCCATAATAAAAATTGATAACCCAACTTTCCTTTGTATGAAGCAATATGAGCAGGTGGTAAGAAAAAAGACTCCATTGTAGGAAAGCATTTAGATTCCTTTACATTAAGTGAGGAGAGAATGACAACAGTGGCAGTTTCACACATGATGAAATTTACTAAGCAAAATTTCTTTGTTTTAGTTGGCGGAATGATAATTTATGTAGTTGATATTGGAGTGGACTTCTGGGTAGCTAGTAGGTATTTCTGTCAAGGACAATATTCTTGGAGTATATTGATACTATGTTTTAGAGGTCTTTCATCAGTAATAACTCAGATATTTAGTTATGAGTGGTTTAAAAACGACTGGGAAGGTACTGATACTGGGAAGCTGAAATTGGTTTTTCTAGTTCATCTCTTTCATTGTGGAATCTTTATAAGGTAAGCACATTTAAATGTTTATTTTAAAATGAGAAATCGTGGTGCTTTGGAACAGTTATTAAGAAGTGCTTAGTATGGCTTCAGGGACAAGACCAATTCTGGCCTTTACAATTACTCCTCCATGAAAGCAAATGGATTTTTGTCTGGTTATGCCAGTGGTAAATTTTGTCAGGTTTTGATGGAGATGTAGTTCTTCTTCCATATGCCTGTAAGTAATGATTTTTATAATTCACAACCCTACTCTGTTTGATTTATCAGCCATTTGACGAGGCATACTTAAAAAATGATTGCTTTGAAATGTGCTACTGTCATAACTGATAAATAGGAGTTTTCAAAGTGATGTTATGCACACTAAGCATCTGAGACAGCTGAAGAAGCAATGTTTGAACCTGAGTGTCTAACCATATGTAGAAAACGCACCAAGATTCACAGGAGAGATGAATAGCTGAATAGTTAGTAAGGATACTTGCAGCAATCTTCCCACAGGGACTGACTTAATGGTGATAGGAAACTTGGTTTACTTAGTGGAGTACCTTAACTCTAAAGTGATCCGCCAAACTCTTGGATTTACTTGAACTCATACCCTTTCCAATGAATGTCTCTTACCATGAATTTCTATAAGTTTGAATATTCTTTCCCAGAATTAGCTCCATATTCTCTGAGTGGCTTATTATCTAGTAAACATTATTTTGTCCTTTACTTTGACAGTGTTGTCAACTTGGTTTCTTGTTCTTTATTACATGAATGATATTTTCTCCAGTGCTGCTACTTATGCTTGGAAATTTTCCAAGATATTATGTATAAGTTACAAAGTTCTTTCAGCCACTCCTCACAATTCAGCAGTGTGGTAATGCATACTGTAAAGCGTAAGCTAGAAACAGCAAGCTGGCATCTGTGCTTGTACCTTCATGATTAACTATTATATACTTTTATTATATGTATTTTCCTCAGGTGTATCAAGGTACAGCTTCCTCCTGTCCTCTCTTTTAGTCATCTGATTTATGCAGTTAATTTAGATGATTAGTTTCTCAGGTTTATCTGTGCAGTAAATGGATAAAAATAGATTCTGTCAAGTCAGGTCACACTTGTTAAAGTGAGATTCTCCAGAAGGTCATTTGGGCCAGAAATCCATATTCATTCAAAGAGGAAAATGAGGGCCTAACCAGTAAATAACATTTGGTCAGTGAACTCTGGATGCTTGAAATTATAAGATGTGAGTGAACCTTATCAAATTCTCTTTTTTCATTTTTTTTCCTTCCTTTCTTTCTTTCCTTCTTCCCCCTTTCGTCTCCTTTTACACCTACTGCTCCATCTTTGGGCTTAGACTCCTAGAATGGTTTGGTTTGAAAGGGACCTTAAAAATCAACTTGTTCTAACCCCTCTGCCATGGGAACCCCTCTTCCAGTTGACCAGGTTGATCAAAGCCCCATCCAACATGGTCTTAAACACTTCCAGGGATGAGGCTTCCACAGCTTTTCTGGGCACCCTGTGCATCACCACCCTAACAGGAGTTTCATCCTGATATCTTGTCTTAGCCTACTGTCTTTCAGTTTGAAGCCATTCTCCATTGTTATATCACTCCATGCTCTTGTACAAAGACCCTCTTCAGCTTTCTTCTAGGCTCTCTTTAGGTACTGGAACTGGTGACTTACAAACTCGTACTGTTTGGGTACTGGAGGTTTGTACAGTGCACAGAACAATGGGAATCAGTTTGGTTTTGCCAACATACTGACAGTGCTAAGTAATAAATATGAAAATCATATTGCTATATATATGTACATACATATATATACACATATATACATACATATATATACATATATGTACACCATATAGATATAAAATCAGAGGAAAACAAAATTAAAAATATTTCTTATCTAAGAAGGCTTTAGTTTCTTTTATTGGAAAGAGTGCATACCTGCAATTATATTTAATATGAAATAGTATGCTCTGCAAGGAGGCAAAATTAACTTAAAAACGTACATATTAACTATGCTGACTAAAATTATATTCAGCCTGACCCATCTAAATGGCTCTCAGAGATGTTTGTAGAATTGAGAACAGTCTTGATGTAACAGACAACATTAAGACAATAACACAGTCAGGACATGTGGGGAAATGGGACATTTCCTTAGGGCACCATATGAGTTCTGGATCTGTCTGATGTGTGGCAGTGTACTTCATCAGCCAAGGACACCTGTGGGAGACTAAACATTTATAACCTTTGCTGTCAGAATAGAAGGTCACATAGGCAGCAGCTACTGTGACACTGGCAGCTACTGTTGGCCCTCTTGATGCTTAAAGGTAGCTCAGAACGCCCTGCAACTTTGAACAGAAGCAGATGAAAAAGATTTTTTTTTGCATATTTGTAAAAATTAATTCTAGATCCATGAGGCATTCGAGTAAATGTGAGTGCTTTGCTGGGGTTATTTCATTACATATTTCTAAAAGGCAGTGAGAAAAATTCAGAGCCAGCATAGGTGATGGGTGGCAGGGTTTGCCCTGTTCTGAAGCAGTACTAGCTGGCAGCAGTGAGCAGGCCTGTGGGAGATGCACTCTGGAAAAGGAATTCCTCTGCTTAGTGACAGAGCTCTGGGAGGAGGTGAGTAGGTTGAGGAGTATCAGGGGCAGAGAGACACACATGCTGACTGCTAGAATCATACCCTGCCTTTCCTGAGACAGCCCCACATCCATGATATGGATGATTCCCTATCCACTCTTCACCTGGCTAAGCACAGTGACTTAAGGCTAGGGGGCAATGGCAACAAGTTCCTGCCCAACACAGCAGGTGTGTCTCCCCTGTGACTATCCCACCTTCAGACTCCCTGGTGTAACAGGTATGAGGCTCTGCAAGTGGAACTCAACAATAATGAGGATGTTGGGTCCTCTGGCTTGGAGAGGTCACTGAGGTTAAGTTACCTACACCCCGTGTCAAACCCTCTACAAATGAAAGCAGGTTGTCATCATGTGGAGGTCAGTCTTCCCTCAAGTAACTAGTGACAGGATGAGAGGAAATGGCCCCAACTTGCACTGGGAAAGTTTGGGTTGGATATTAAGGAAATTTTCTTCACTGTAATGGTTGACAAGTTTTGGAACAGGTGCCCAAGGAAGTGAGTGAGTCTCCATCTCTGGAGATATTTAAAAGATATGTAGATGTGGCATTTAGGGACATGGTTTAGTGGTTGACTTGATACTGCTGGGAGCAGTGCTTGTTCTCAATGGTGTTAAAGATCTCTTCCAAACTAAATGATTCTGTGATTCTGTGTGCTTGATCACATTTTCTTAATATAAATTTACTGACCTAAGTATTGACTTAGTTGCATCAGTTTAATGGGTTTAATCCAAGTATTTTGATACTTAGAAGGTGAAATTTAACATGCAGCAGAGAGCAATTTTCCTTTGATAAGGATTTATACAGTGCTGAAAGCTGTGACTGCATGACCAGAATTTAGACAGGACAATCATTATTGCCAGGCCACTCACACCCTGCCTATATGAATTTCTAAATGGCACCCTTATATTTATCAGTGTCGTTGATGAGATGGGATGTGTAGTATAATACTGGGATTGTGTTGTAGAGTCAGTGGAAATCTGAGGGGAAGCATGTGATATGGAAACATTGGCAAGGCAGCTTGCTTGTCACATGTGAAAGCTATGAAGCAACAAAACCAAATAGGTGTCACCCCTGTGAATTCCCAGCCCTTCCTACAAAACCTTCCTAAGTTTACATGATCAAACTTCATCACTTGTGAAATGATGATGAGTATCTAGGAACATCTCAAGAGCAGAGAGAGAGTGGAGCTATGTTTCCACGAGTGTTTATCACAAGTAGGAACCCTGCCATCTGTGTTCTTCACAAAGCAACACTACAGAGGCAGAACCCCTTTTTTTTTTCCTCCTGTCAAAGTCAATGATATTTAGAAACACTGGTAATTCTTTACCATTCACATATGACAATTCCAGTTGCAAAGAAATTGTAGGTTTTTTACTCTTCCGAGTAGCTTATATAACTCAAAATAATGAAAAACATATTCTCTTTATTGAATTTATAGGGAGAAAAAGTAAATGGTAAACCTGCATTTGTCTGTTTTATTGACATAACCATTTCACATTCCATTTAGGATGTACCTCTACCTAAAACACATAACTAATCCAATACTTTTAATTAATGTATTTTTATTACGGTTCTAGTGCCTTTTTAGAAGACTTTTTACAGTTCATGAAACACAGAACTTCTATAGCAATAGATATATTATAGGAAAATCGATTAGAAGAGTATAGCTATAATAGTTTCAAAGTAGGCACAGGGTTCAGCTGAGCTATGGCCATGAAAGTTTAAAAAAAAAAGGAGAAAATTTAAACCTGACCTATCCTTTAGTATGGACTGAACTTTGTCCTAAGCTAGGAACGTAGTTCTAAAAGTCTAGTAGTTCTAGTAGTTCTTTGCCCTAGTTCAGAATGAAGTTCTAAAAGTCACTAGGTCTAAAAGTTGGCTTTGAGCCCTTCCTAAAAAGTCATATTACATGCCAAAGGGATAGATGAGAATGAGAGTATAAGTACAAAATACTCTTAAAATATGAAAATTTGTCACAATGAACTTACAGTAAGTGACATAAGCATGTGGAGCTCAGAGAATGCCACTCTGCTTAACACATAATAATCAAAGAACGGTAGAAGTATTTGGAATTTACTAGAAAAAACAATGTATTTTATAAAGAGTTCAAAGTCAGAAGTGGACTAACCAAAATCGCTACAACTAGTAACAAATATATAGCATACCATGTTATAACAATGTAAACCTAATATACAATGCTCAGAAGGAATGTACTTTGAAAACTGACAAGTGATTTCAGGTATGCATCCAGCTGAAATATTCCTTTTAGGACATTTCTTGCCTTGCATATCACCTGCCACCTCAGCTGTGAGCTCTGCAGCTTGAGATATGTGCAGGTGGTTTCCACTTCTTGCTGCTGGGACAAACACAGGCTCTGGTGAGTGAGTCCGTGAACAACTAGGAGATCAGTCTACCCAATTGTTTTTTCTTGAAAACATTGCAAACTTTCCAGATTTTGACATCTCACATGCAAGAACCAGATGTTTTAGAATAGTAATTGTTATATAAACAGGAAAAAGCTTTAGATGCTTTGCCAAACAGTTTGATTCTTTGCTTATGAGTGATTATTGAGAGAACAATAAGATAAATACACAAAACCATAAAAATAAAAATTAGTTTTCTTTGGGAGTAAATAATGGATCTCGAGCCAGCTCATGGGCTGAGTGGCAGGGATGCAGTCTATGAATCTCTGCAAGGAGCAGAGCAAAGGCTCATCCCCTGAGGCTCTTAAGTAGTAGCAAAGCTGCTCCACACCTACTCCTATTGCTGCTTCCATGTTGCAATTCCCACTTGTATGGTCAACATGCCTTAACATACCAGGGAATAAGTCATGAATCCTCTAGCATGCCCTTAGCCTGGGAGCTAACAATCCTGGCTGTCTTGCTTGTGGCTGTGGAAGAGACCCCTACACTGCCTGCCGTGTGGTCAGAGGATTTGGTCTTTAAAGGTGGTAAAGGTTAAACTTTTAACCTCTGAAGGAGCCCGGGATTCTCCCTAGCTCCCTTAGTAAGGAGAAGTGCTCCAGTGTTACATTGGGATGAGATGATCCTGTGAGATGTGGCTGCGAGATGTGGTTGTGAGATGTGGCTGTGAGATGATCCTGTGAGATGTGGTTGTGAGATGTGGCTGTGAGATGATCCTGTGAGATGTGGCTGTGAGATGATCCTGTGAGATGATCCTGTGAGATCTGGCTGTCCAATGATCTGCTGCCCTCTGTTCTCTACGCATGGTAAATGCAACAGCACGGGTTTCACCAGGTCTATAGTGTGTGTGGTCCTGTGGATGCTGAAGGAATTAGAAAGTTGCACTTTAGCATGAATCTTGAAATTGTCTCAGGTGCTGTCTTAGGGAATGTAGGTAGGAGGCAAGTTAAGGCATAGGACCTTGCCTTTCTCAGTCTCTGTATTAGCAGTTTTGTCCAACTGTCTAAGATAACCAACTGTTGGCCAGTGGTGTTCTGCTTAATTTCTCAAGAAAATAGATCCAAATGAAGGATAAAACTGTTGTAATTTATTTAGTAAATTAGTTTGTTTTGTTGTTGTTGTTGTGTTTTTTTGGTTTTTGGGTTTTGTTTTGTTTTTTTTTTGTTGTTGTTGGTTTTTTTTTTAGTTTTTTTTTAGGGGAAAGGCTCTAGTAGTCTTTGCAAGGCTAGAAAAATTGGCTGAATAACTGTGACTTTTCTTTAAAAGGAACTGCTTATGCTGTCCTTGCCTGCTGGTTATAGTCAAAATGGGTTCATTGGAGAAGAATGTTAGAAGCTCAAAACATTTAGGAATTGAATAGACAGAAATAGGCTTGGAAGTGATGTCTGAAGGCTGCTATGATCAAAATCCTGTTTATGGATGAACACGTGGATTTATATACCTATAAAACCAAGAGCTTAATATAAGCTAAATTCTAACAGTTGATTCCAAGAATCACTATTAGTCTAGATCTATTTATTACAGAAAAATAAAGAATACTTCTATGCATAAAAATCTTCAGTAATAATAATAACAATACAGTTAAAATTGTTACACATTCTTTTTTTCATTCCTCTCCCTTTTTTAAGGGATAATGGCTATCCCTTATCATCCTATGCATGTGCTTTTCTACACTGTATCCTATCTCTCCACAGCTCAAGACTTCTGCTGTCATAGCAAGACTAGATTTCTCTATCCTACATCATCATGTCTGCAATAAATATCTCATTTGATGCATATCTGCCTGTTACTATTAGCTATATAAAACTATGACTATGGCGCAAAAATTGAAAAAAGTAAGACATCAGCCACCTAGTCAATTGGAAGAAATCACCAATTTTTCTGCAGAAAAGCCAGGCTAAACCAAGAAATACGAAGTCACAGACAGATCAGGAAAATTTCAAAGAGAGCAGGCCTGGTGAGCCTCAGTTCTGAGGTCTTGCAAGGTTCATACCAGACTACCAACAATGACAGCATCTATTGCAGTGCTGCAGAGTTATAGACAGTCTACAATCTGCCCAGTCAGTGTTAATGACCACTTGAAGTCCAGCTACCAGCAAAAGAGAGCAAGCACTGATTTGCTTCCAGAGGACATTTACATGCATACTAATGAGGATACTTCTCCCTGCTTTCATTTGTTTACTTGCTCCAAAAGAGTTTTTGTTTGCTGCTGAACAGTTCACTGGAAAGAAGTCTTCAGCTGTGAAACGCACTTCTGCAATTAATTACAGAAAAAAAAAATTCCTACCATTCTTAACTTCCAAAGCAGTAGTGCAATGAATCAGGTCACTCCTCAGGGCTGTGTGGCTCTATATGTGAGCCCATTAGAGGCAGCAGAAATACTGTAATTTCCAGCATCTGGAGTTCTGGTCCTACATCAAGTTATAGCTACCATCCTGTTTTCCCAAACTCAGATGTAAAGATTACTATGTACAGCAGCTAGTTCATCTGTTAATTATCAAAAGAGTTTTTGATTAAAACTTAAATGTTCTTTCCCCTCTCACACTTCCAAGCCTGAAGCAAAGCTGCTGAAAATGGGAATAAGAGCTAGTTTCATATCCAAGCAAAGGATAGGGATATCCTGAACAAAATAGATTCTTTA
Source organism: Brachypodius melanocephalos (assembly GCA_013398615.1). Taxonomy (NCBI): domain Eukaryota; kingdom Metazoa; phylum Chordata; class Aves; order Passeriformes; family Pycnonotidae; genus Brachypodius; species Brachypodius melanocephalos. Next base: position 24,412,145 of record VZSR01001685.1, read on the forward strand.
CAACACAGAATCTACACCACTTGTAACTGACTAATTCCATGTATCTTTGCATTTATTGCTCTTTAAAAGAAGGTGTTAATTTAGGCTTAGTTAAAAATAAACCAAAACTGTTCTAAAAGTAATTCGGGTGACACTCATTTTCCAAGGCAAATGTAAAACCGCTCGTATTGTTAACAGACTCTTTCGACTCAGGAATCCATGTGTCTTGAAAAATATTTTCTGAAATATACGTCTTCCTGATTATTTAGAAAGTAACAATGCAGTAGGTTTTTAAAAAAGTCTGTTTTATGTTTGCAATTCATCAGGTATTATACTTGGGGCTTATGGACCTATATTCTACTTACATAGATGTTCACAGCTGGATATTCATTAATACCCTGAAAAGGATACAAAGAAAGTGAATGAGTATCTCAAAGAGAGACTGAGGAGAGATGCTAAGTGTATTTTCAGAAATGCATAATTTAAAGAAATAAGAACCTAACAAAATAAAGCTTGTAATCTTTATTAAACAAGTATCATTCAGTTTTATTAGTTTTCTTACTGCATGGTATTGCTGGTCTAATATCCCTCATACCAGACAGATATCAGACAAAACTTTACCTGAGTAGAAGATGGAAAATGTTGTAAGACTGCATAATTTTGTTGAGTTGGTCTTGTAAAAAGTGCTGTCTAATCAAGTCTTCTTTTTTAACTAGGTATTGGTTTGCTATGAAATATGGCTGTCAAGTTGCATTTAAACAAACAAGTAGGAGAGGTGCATCAGAAGCAGACCCTTCCAGCTTCATTCAAAAACAAGCTATTGATGCAGTGACTGATATCAACATGCTCAGGGTGTTCAAGACTTTTCTTGAGACCACACCTCAACTTTTTCTTCAGATTTACATCCTCATGGAACACGGCAAAACTCATTTCTATCAATGTAAGTCTGTCTTTTTCCTTCTGTTGCAAGTTGAGTATCTTACCTGAAAATATAACTCATGACTGGATAACATTTTAAACAAACTTTGGAAAGCATGTGTTCCACTGTATTATTACTCCGCATTTAATTAGAATTTCTGTCTAGTAGATGGTCCATTCTGCTAAATCAATGAAAAGGAAAATTTCACTATAAAAATGGAAAGTCATATATAAATGCTGTATATCATAAATATAAAAAGTCATAATATCTAATAGAAACATAATGATGCATCACTTGAAAATAAGCTCTTAAATGCAATTATCATGGAATTTGCAGAGCAGTTTGATGTGTGTGGTTTTGCTTATAGATTCATTTAAAACTGCTAGGCATTTGGAAATCAGTAACATAATTAAAGCAGCCCTGTGAGCTGTCCCCACCATCACCCATGTTACAGCTGAGGGACAGAGTCAAAACTAAATCTAAGGATATGTCAGGATTGTAGAATGCCACATGGTGAAGAGATACTGGTTCAACTCTCACAAGCAAGAGAGCAGCTGTACCATTTCCAGCTCTAAAACTAGCAGAATTATTGGCAGGACATTGATTTATTCCGGGTTGGAATTTGTCTGCACCAAATGGGGATACCTGCACTGATACCTTGTGTTCCTTCAAAGTCCATGGAGTCAAAATTTACTCACAGAAAAGGATCAGACAAATCTCATCTCGAATATGACCGTGTGAAGGATCAAGGGTTAGTTATAAATTTCTACATTTTAGACACAGCAGACTGACATCAATTGGATGCTGAAACATAAATTTTTACGGTCTATTTGCAAAACTTTGGGAATTTCTAAGTCACCTGTGTATGGAGATGGCAAATGTGGAACTTAGGCCAGGGGCTGGGCAGGATAACATAAGCACACCAAACAGCATCAGATGCCTAGATTTAAGTAACTACAGTGAGCCTTAAAATTAAGGTGACTTGCTTTGGAGCAGAGAGTAAAATCTAAAACTGGGATAATGGAAGTGTTAGCATGACATTTTCTAAAACTTCATTCAGAAATCATAGTGTAAAATATGTACCTTTTCTCTGATATAACATTTTGCCTTGTGTTTTGTTTAGATGCTGCCATTATGATGTCTTTTTGTGGTATTTCCTTATCAATGGTTGATTATCAGATATCACTACGAACATCTCTGCCTGACAAAGGTGAATTTCATGTGCTTTCCAAGGTCATGTATCTCTTCTATAAATTGCTTACCATCACTTCTTGGATACTCAGTATTTCACTGATCACTCTACTAAGTGTCAGAATTTCTGTAATTCTGCTGATATTTCTTTGGATCTGTGGCTTCACTTGGACTTTGAAACAGCATACAACATTTTGCAAGTCTAAGAAGATGGAATATCTATACAGAGCTGTAGTTGGAATCATCCTAATTTTTTCGTTTTTTAACATAAAGGGGAGAAAAACAAAAGTTTGGATTTCTATTTATTATGCTACTCACACTGTAGTGACTCTAGGTATTTTGTTTGTATATATGTTCTGGAGACCTTCCTTTATCAAAGAAATATATTTTACAATTGTAAGCATCTTAACTATTTTGAGTCTGGTGTTAGGTATTATTTTTCTTGTTGTTTATTACAGCCATCTTCATCCCACTACTTATTTCAGACCTCAGGCATGTTCAGATGAAGTTGATGGAGTGGCAAGGCAAAAAGAGAGAGTCAAAACTGGTAGATTTCAGAATTTCTTAATGCAATGAACATTACAGGGGTTTTATTGGTGTAGGTTTGTTTTTTTTTTTTTTTTTTTGGTTGTTGTTGTTGTTGTTTTGGTTATTTTTGTCACCTTAAAAGCAAATTCCTGCTGGACAGTGTGTTTCTCTGTCATTGGTACTTGTGTAGCATCACTGAGGAGTACATAGTGGACCAGAGTTGTTTGCTTTGAATAACTGTTTGTTTTCCATGATACAAAGACTCTGTAACATGAACATTTATGTGCTGGTGAAAGTTACTTTTGACAAAGAAACAATTTATTCATCCAACACAATTCATAGTTTTAGGTTTTTATAGCAACGCAAATGCATAGGAAAAACTGAGAGTTGATTAAATGAAACATAGCATTAAACCCACATTCTATTAACTTATGTTGATTCTGTCAAAAACAAGGCTTGGTGTTTTTGTTGTTGTTTGGGGTGGGGTTTTTTTGTTTGGTTGGTTTTTTTTTCTTGCTGGAAGGAAAGAAGAGTGCATTTCAAATAAGTGAGGGCAGTGATCAGTTTTCTGCTTCTACCCATTACTGTAAGAGCTACAGTCCTTCATGCTAACACACCGCACTGCCTTCTGCCTGAACAGCTCCTGAAGAAGAATAGCTTCGATTTACGGCTCAATCACTGTCATGCCACAAGGAAATTTGGGGAGATATTTTTAAGCATTTTATCATCTAGGTGTTTTAATGATTTCTTTGTTGGTTTTGTTCTGTTAATCTTTCACACAGTCATCTGTATTTAGGGGTGATGCCAGCTTGTTCTGGGTTATGATGGCAGCCTGTGTGATTTACAGATGGCAACAGGAGTCTTGTGTACAAACAAAGTACTATCTTCCATGAAGGTTTCTTCTCCTTTGGGCTCACTTTAAATGCTGATTTTCACTGAAATATGAGGTTATGCAGGGCAGTGTCTTCTGTCTTTATCACTGGAGAAAAGAGGAGCAACTGTTGTGACAGCCCACTCACAGGGGCTGGCAAATGATAAAACTAGCTTGTCCATCAAGAATTTTTGGCAGAAGGCAGAATGAAACTAGACAACATTTCAGTTCTGGGTTTGAATGCTAAATCAACAACAATGAAATGAGATTGATAGCTGCAGTTTCTTCAGAAATAAAATCTAAGGTGGAGTATTTCAGAGCTGCTCTGTTTTAAATCTCTATTATGAAAAGCTGGGGCTCTTTCTCGCCCCTCCCTTCTCCTGCCATTAAATTATATTTGCAGTTAGATTGGCCAAAAGCAAAGATAGGGAACTAGGTTTGAGAAAAGAGGCTAGAGATAAGAAAAACAGATAAACTTTGCCAGGAACTAAATCTGTTAATATTATTTGTTGACAACAAACTTCTGTGAAACTCTGGGGGAAGGGCTGATGCTTTGGTTGATGATTAGGATGCTTAAGAGCTGTGTCTTGTGTCTTTTGTGTCAAGTTCATGGGCTGCAGATTGCTTTTTTCTTGTTACTCTTCCAGCCTTACCAGAGCTCAGGGGAAGTTCCTAAATGTGTTTCTTTCCTGCTCCATGTCCACACTTTATCAGGCCAACCACGTGCATTTCCTTGATCCTATTCGAGGAAATTAATTTCTATTTGCATAGCTTGGGCTGAGTGATCTGCCTTTCTGAGGCTACACATGAGAAATTGGCGTAGTGAGGGAGAGTTTTGTTCTAAACCCCCTCATTCCTGCTTAGAGGTAACAAAATGTCGTCCAGAAATTAAGACAGAAAAGCACAATCCGTGAGAGAAAGCAACAGTTTTACTAAAATTGGTATTAAAAATAGTACCTTCACTTCTTTTATGCTGGAAGAGAGATATCCAGATTTGTTAGCCCTGGAATATCTTCTTAGGTAAGAAGAAAAAGCCCAAGGCTTTCATGCACCATGACTAAGTTCTGTCTTCTTTATTGCAGAATATTCATTACTGGTGATGGTGTCCTTGGCAGCAAAGTGCATGCCTGCTTTTAGGCTGAATGTACTCTTATTTTGCTATGGAAAAAATTGAATCCTAAGTAGTGAAGATATCTCTATATGGCTTCTCACACTTTTACTGTTTGTCAATCTAAAATCTTGAAAAGGGACTAGAGTAAAGGATGGTGGAAAATGGAGAATATTTTCTCTATCTTGCAGGAAATGACAAAACGTTGTCTAGCTATTTTTTAGAACATAACCTCAAGCTTTATACATGATCTGAGAAGAAGATCTCTGGGGAAATATGAGATCCTAAGAAGTCCTAGTGTGGGCAGTTCAGCCCTGGGGCCTCCAAGTTCTCTGCCTACTCCCAGAAATCTGGAGCCTGAATTGTTCCTGAGGAAAATTAGTTTCTGGTGTAACAAAATAATTTGTCTTGGTGCTTTTTTTCCTCCTTTCAATGAACTGACAAATTCCAAAGAGAAGTCTTTCATTGCCATCTCTCTGGCCAACTCCTAACACTCATTTTCTCTGAGGAGAGAAAAGCAGAACATTGTGCTGCCTTCTGTTGTTCACCTTATGTCTCCTCACTCCCTCTTCTGTGCCCCTAAGAAGCATGTTACACTGAAGTTGAGTTGGAAAGAAAGACATCTAAGTGGCTATTTATATCACTCTAATTCAAATGCACACCAAACCAAATTACTTCAGTTTCAATCCTTATTTTATGCTTCTAAGTGCTAGTGGATATAAATTTAGCCATATCCTAAACCTGGAAATGGTTCTTTGGGAAATTTAGATTCTTTTCAGAAATCTTAAAGATCTTCAGTGTCCTTCCACCAATACATCTCCATTTTGCTGTCTTGAGTCAGGAGGCCTCAAGACATGGGAATTCCTGGTGGCTTCCTCCAAGTGAATTTTTACCTACGGGGGAATATTCTGAGAATAATAAAATTTTAACTTTAAACTCCTCCCTTTCTTCTTGACCTTGAGTTCAAGATTTTCACTTGATTCCCTTCATTTTCACAGTTGTGAAAATGGCTTCTCATTCATGTGGCCACTCTAACTCAGAATCACTGTAGGAGGGAGGATAAGGAAGGACATGAATTGACTCCAGACACATTTCATATCACCAGTGACCACTTCAGACAAAATAAAGCCCCACTTCACCTGGGTGTAAAGTTCAAACAATAGACTTCACATATATCCTTTCTGCTGCCCAACTACCCTTAAAATTCAGCTGTCATTCAGTTCATGCATTGTGCTTGACCTTGTCATTTTAATCTAACAGCAAATTGAAAACAAACGCGGGTTTTTTTCCTTTTTATTTTTTTTTGTGATAAGTATGCCCATTACATCTTACAAAAAGTATTTTAATAAGTTAAATAAAATTAATAAACAATTTCTTCCTGTTTTGACTACTGTCAGACCTGGGTAAGAAGAACAACATCCAACAGAATTGTTTTAATTATCCTACTAATATTCAACGTGCCATTTGATGGCATGGGTGAGCTCACCTGATGTACCGCAGATAGCACTGATTTATGAAGCCATAATTGGGTTTCCAATAAACATTTGTCAAAATAATGTATTCATTCAAACCAAAGCCTTCTTTATTTATTCATATAAAAGAGCACTTAACTTTCAACAAAGAATTGCCTGCCATCAAAAACACTCCATAAACGGGGGAAATTTACGAAGATACAGTACCAGAGGGTGATCGGTGGAAGACTAAAGTTCACCTTAACCCTTCGAAGAGCTGAGTTCCACCTCTTGCTTGCACATATTTCTCACTAACAGCCTGAAGCCCAAGCATTAAGCTTTGTGTATTTACACATGAAAGTTCCATCTCTTTTTTCTACCATTGAGTCTTATATCTCAAAGACTGTTTCAAAATGAACATTTCTTATTTTTATTATACAGTCTAGAAGCGTGCACACAGCTCAAAGTTTTTTAGGCTTACCTACATTCTGCCCACGGGTTTCACCATGTGTACATTCTTCCAAAAAATGGTGGGCTTTGAGAGGTTAAACAACGTATCTTGTCTGAACCTGAGGTTATACAGGTACTTGTCATTCATTCCAACTGAAGAATTTTCCTCTTCTACGTCTTTGCACTCTTCGCTATTTCCTTAGCACTTAAGTTTAATTTTACAGAATTTTGGTAGAAGAATAGCAAAGTAGGTGGTTTGTACGATTGATATTTGAATGGAGTGCAGCTAACCCCTTGGAGTCCACCTTCAACAAAAAGTGTTCTTCTTTAACCTCCAGTTGGCTAATATATAGCAAATAAAAGTCACTGAAGGTTCCCACTATGCAAGTCTTATGTTTATTAGCTTAGTAAAATGTAGACCTTGGTGTAATAGGGAGTGTTGCTTCAAAATTAATGTAGCTTGCTAGCACATGTTAAAAATACAAACTGCACTAGCCTTCCTATGACTGTGGTCTGGTTTCCATATTTTTAGCATAGTTTTTATTTCTGACAGTGAACAGAGATGTAAATAACAGAGTAGAATGAGAAAGAATAGGAAAATTTCCAAGTGCACTTTCATGCCTCAGAAGCTCTGGTGTGATTTTGCTAAACTCAGTACAAATATGTCAATATCATTACATTATCATTACTACTTGTGGCATTTTGTCAAGGTGAAGAGGATAACAATGCCTGGAGGAATATCTCTGTTGCAAATGGAATGCAACAAAAAGTCAGTGGTAACATTCTGTAATGCTTTGTCTGCTCACCACTGACAAGTGATCTTAAGTCTCACTGATTTAGCACAGGTATTTTATAATGGGGGCCTAGAAAAGACACAGTTAACTATTTTGGTCCATGGGAAGTAGGTAAATTGCTGAAAATAAAGGACTAAATGTGACTGGATACTTCTTGGCTGCTATGAGAAAGTAAATGACAAAGCTACACATTTGCAGGTCACTTGCAGAAAGGTACAGAGAGGAAGAGAGGCAGTGGACAGAGAAAAAGGGAGCTGGTATTTTTTCCACATATTTGATCTAACTGGAAGTGTGTTATGCTGTAGTAGAGCAGAAAGAGACCTCCAACATAATTTTGTAGTTTGTCCTACAGCAGGATGACTGTGCTTGTGCCATTCCTGGCAGAAATTTTCTAACAGGTTCTGAAAAATACAACGTTCCAGTAAATCTCCCCCAGATCTACCCAGTCTTGTCAGTCAGAAGCCTCTTATGTTCAGACTCTCTCCTGCAGTCTCAGCCCCTTATTGTTCTCCTTGCCTTACAGAGCAGACTGGTTCCCTCTTCCATGAAGCAGAATTTTACATATTTGAAGACCATGATCATGTTCTCAGACTTCTGTATATGCCAAACACAGGAAACTTCTTAGTCTTGTTTGCCTTTTCTTCTAGCTGGCAGTCCTTCCTGCTGCTTTCTCTTCCATTTCACCATGTCCTCCTTGAAGTTCAGATTCAAAATTATTATGCAGTACTTTAACTACTGCTGAATGTATCCAATGGACTATTTCTTGTGTCCATAGGCTATAATTCTATTTTTGTATCATAAATAAAGTTTTCATCTTTTTTATGATGCCATCACTTTTAATGACTCATATTCAGTGCACTGTAGTACAAATATTTCTGTGCAGAAGCATTGTCTTATCTGTTCTTCACTCTTTGGGTGTTTGGATTCCACTGTAAAATCCAAGTTCAGCTCCTGCCTTCTTTAAGGCCTGGCTTCCTTCACAGATTTTTTTTCAGGAATAGAAAACATCTTCTTCTCTTCAATAGCAAGTATGCGACCAAATTTGTCTGGGTGTTCACATAAAAGTTTGAGGCACTTCAGAAGAATACCATTAGCTTTTTATAATTATTCTGTGCTTATATTTGGGATTTCCCAAAAACTGCATCTTACATGAAGTTGTGCATCATTAGTGAACATTGAATTATTTAACTGAGGGAAGAAATGCATTTGTTTGGTTGAAGCTATGCTGTGTGGAGATACACAACACTGCCATGATGGAGACTGTGTGCTGTTGACAGTTTTGGAAGCCACCAGGTCTTTGTCATACTGTTTTAATTGCATGAAAAAGCGGAGCGAGAAGAGAGTATTTTTGTAATCTGGACCCTGCAAAACAGAAAATGTACAATGAGACAGAAAGATTACATACTGCAGGTCTTTTCCATCTGTTTGGGGCTGTATTTTGCTGGGCTATAGACATTCATAAACTTAGATTTTAAAGAATAAACCTTTATCCCCTGACAGTTGCTTTAGTCACCACTCCAAAGCAGAAAACAGTACCTCATACAGTTCTCTGCTGCTTTGCCCCATTCAAAAGTGTGTGGCAGTGTTATCTGAGTGGTATTTATACCCTTACTGCTAAGTAGGTATTTACCTCAAACTTCTGACAATTAATTCAAATTGCATGTTAGGTTTATAGGGTTCTCTACAGTCAATGGAGAAAAAACTCACATCCAAGGTACTGCCATCCTATCTGCCCCGCCACCTGTTTAGGATGTGGTAAATGTTCCTTTACAGGTGCCCTTTCCCATTGACTGCAGCCAGAATGTTGACAGGATAAAACTTTGTTGACCTGGTTCCTAAGTTTGACCTTTTGCATAGTCTTATGTGTTAGGTATTGCTTTGCTGCAAATCGATGATATGACCCTATTTTCTCACTTGAGAAGAAAAGAGGAAGCAATTAACACCTGGTGAGTTTTTCCTGGGTTCTCTACCATGACTTTGACTACGTGGTCTTAACACATAGTCTGCAGAGCTGAACAGCACAGTTACATAAACACAAGGAAAACAGGCTAGGACACAATATGGCCTAATTCCTTACAAACAACTTCTTAAATGACACTACGAGAACTTTCATAATGAGTGTGTGCTTTGGCAATCAGTTATCATAATCATCAACATTTTAAAAAAGCATCATATAAGCAAAGTTATATTTCAAGTTGAATGTCCATTTCTACTGTGATGTGTTAAACAGAGGATTTTTTATAAAAGAAATAAGCATGGCAGTTTCATTCAAAAATGACTATTGTGTAGAAAAATTGAATATAAAATTATATATAGTGATTTGACATCTATAATTATAATCAGATGTGGACAACAATTGTAGCTGTCAGTAACTAATTTATTTCTTTCTTTGAAGACAGAAGTGGAACACTAAAAAGCCATTTCTCACTTATGTTCTCCCAGCCAAAAAAATAATGTTTACATGTATGTATTTAGAAGTATAATTAAAGCAGCTGGGTTTGGCCTTCCTCAATCAGAAAGAAAAATAAAACACAAACCCACAAGGTTTTTTGTTGGGTTTTTTTTTTTTTTTTGGTTGAGTTTTTCTTGATAATGAGGGATTGTTCATGGGAGAATAGAAACAAATAACTTGTAGGCCTTGTCATGGGCAATAATTGTTTTTCCCCCACCAAAATGGGCTGGTCCTCTGAGGCTCAGCAGTCACCGAACTACACATGTGAGGTGGGTGGCCCCTTGTTTGCTGGTTAATGGCTACTTACCCTTGTGTGCTTTGAGAAAGGTACTCAGCTCAACCACTTGGGAAGAAAGCAATGGAATCCTGCTAAAGTACTAGATCTTCCAGCTTCTGTTTGTCAAAAAAAAATTTCAAACGGGTGACTGTCAAAGCGATGATAAATCTGCTGCTAAGAAAAGTCCCAACAATATTGTGTTGGTGGCATTTTATGTATGTGTCAGACAGCCATACACCAAGCCAAGAATTCTATATGATTTAAGACCTCCATCTCAATTTTTGTTTTAAAAAAGGACTTTCTCAGCAATAGATTGGAGGGGCTCCATAGTTACTGATACAGTTTGCTGTAGATAATCTCAGAAAATTGACGAATGTTGCCCAGGGGAATAAATTGATCCATCCAATATATCACCAAAAAAAAAAAAAAAAAAAGGCTGTTTCATAAATTTTAGAAGACTGGTTCTCCTGCTTCCTACTGAGCTCCAGTAGCAAGTTTTCAGCAATTCCAATTCGCTATCGCTTAATCCTCTGGCACTCAGAGCACAGTCTGAGAAGTCAAAACATACAATATCCCAAGCCATTAAGAAATAATTTCAGAGAAGAATTGCCTGTGCCTTGTCTCTCTCACTCCTTCATTTTCTGTGAAGGGTCACTTGGTGCTTTTTCAGGAGATAGCTCTCCTGCTGCTGTTGACTGAGAATCAGGCAGACTATGCATAGATAGGACAATATGGCAACAGGATTTTGTGTACCAGCTGAGTGGAACTGAGATGTAGTCTCTGAGAGAGAGAGGAAGACAAGGCAGGTTAGTTCCTGCTCTCTTCCAGCATGAAGTCCCTGTTTCAGCTCTCCATTAGTCCCCTACTTATGTCTGTGGAGAGGGCAGAAACTCATCTCCTGCACAGGAGGAGAGGGGCACAGCCTGGCTGTGCAATCAGAGAAATGCCCCAAAGTGCAGCTCTTCTACTGCACCTCACTTCTGCTGCTTATCTAAAGATAATTTGAGTGCTGCATTGTTCCCTTGCTTCTGCAGGCCTGATTATTGCACACACATGCCCTACTTTTTGGATCTTTTTTGTTTCTGTGTCAGTGTCCCATCCACTTGTTATGATGCCATCCATCCTCCCCTCTTCTTCCAGTTGAGAAATGCTAAATAGTTCACCTCTTTCTACACCAGAGGTTCTATAATACCTTTTTCATGAACTTGTTTCCAGTGTCTTTTCCACTCACCCTTCCTAACAATGTCAGTCTGTTGATCTCCCTTTTCATTCACTTTACTGCTTCTGTGCACTCATCTTCATTTTCCCAGATCTTTTCCTGCCCCTTCTTGCTTTTATGTGATTTCTCCATCGTCCAATGACTATGCAAAACCACTGCTGTACTTCTGCCCCTGACATAATTTTGTTACTACTTATTACCTCCTTGTCTTTCTATCCAGCTCTGTCACAATCATGGAACAGCTGAGGTTGGAAGGCACCTCTGAAAATCATACAGTCCAACCCTCCTAACTGAAGCAGGGAAACATGGAGGCACCTGGGTGGTTGTGGAAATTCCCTAAATGCAGCCATGTTACAGTTACAACATTCAGCAATGTTCCTGGCTTGGAATTTTTGGGCTGTGAGAACTTGAAAAAACAGACGCACCAAGAAAATCTCCCAGATCCTGAAGTAGCATTGTGACACATGAGCAGGCCACAGTACTTAGCATTTCCAGGTAAAATTGGGAAACATAAAAGGAACCCAATTGCCAGAAAGAGCTGTAGCTTTTATAAGGTTTTCAACACCTAAGTGTTAACAGAAAAGCCTGATGTAGTCCTCCTCATTTAAATGGTTTGTAAGAAATCTCATCTTACATGTTGTTGCTCTGTCACACAACCTTTCCTGATATTGCTATTCCCCTAACTTCCCACAGAGTGAGGTTGAAGAGTCACACCTTCCATGTTTACAGGTGTCCAGAGGATCTGCAGACTGACCATGCTGCAAGGGCAGGAACCTGGGGACCATCTCTAAACCCCTCTGAAGGGAGGCATTAGTGTACTCCAGTGAGCTGCTCAGGGGGCACCTTGGGCCCAGAGAGCTTTTTACTGTGGATGTTGTTCTGTCTAAGAGTGAATAAATGGCCTCTGGGCTTCAGCCAGACTATTTCCACAGTGTTTCACTGTTCCATGTGCATGGTCTGGTTCTGGTCAGTAAATCCAGGACTCCAGAGCCACTGACTTCTTTTTAACTTAACTCTGTTCCTATAGACTGCTTTATATATGTCTGTACAAACAGCATTTATTTTGTTCTAAGTGTTTTACCTTTCATGCTCTAGGCAATGTAATTGACTGCAAAAAGAGCACCTCTGCCAATGATGTCTTCTGGTGTAACAAACAGAGCAAACATGACACCAACAAAAATAGTACAAAGGAACACAAAATATTCATATATATATATATATATATAAAATAAAAACAGATGGTTGTTGCTATGCTGGGAGGGGCAGTGTTGTATAAGCAACCATAAGTGTGGGGGCTGCTTTTCATTCTCCTAATCCTTCCTTGACATCCTTGGTCTGTTGCCTGCCAACTAATCTCCCTCATGCATAAACTATTAACCAGCAGTTCTGGCATTAATTGTGCACTTGATTGTCTTTATCGAGGCACTATTTTCATCTGAAAATAGTTTACATAAGAAACATATTCTTAGCAGAATTGCTAAAAAAGACTTTGCAGTTCTTCAAATAGGCATCAGGGCATTGGTATGGTGATTTCCTTGCATGGTAATAATGTCAGAAATTAGGTTTGTGAAGAAAGCATTTTCCATTTCTGAGATTTAATTCTCTAAGTGTTTAATAAAGAAAGGAATGCAATAGAGGGACAAAAATAATTTCAGATACTAAATTTTTTAGCAACTTTTTGTATGAATCCATTCTCTCTCTGCTCCCCCTCTAACTGTCAGGGTTTTCTTTTTTCTCTTGGCTTTCTCTTGGATGGGAGGTTAGCAGTGCCAGCAGTAGAATTTCTCTTTTTATCCACAAAAATTTACAACACAGGTAATGGCATATTTTCAACCCACTCTGTCCTATCAAGTCAGGCTATTCATTTAAGTGGTGTCTGCCCAGAAAAAGTCAGGCAGCATAAACTTGATCATTAAATTTTTAAAGAAAAGTTGCCATGTGGCATGAGTGGCATCAGTGTTATTTATGTCAGTTAGCGTGCGAGATAAGGAATTACTAGCTTTCTTGTTTTGATTCTGTAGTTAAATTGTTTCAGTTCCCCTAGACAAGAACTTCAGTGGACCTTGCAAACTACCAGAGAAGTTCTAGTGAGGTATTTAACTCATGGGCTTAAACACATCTGCAGCAAAGCAGTCAAGGCTAGCTACATAAACATGGGTTGAAGGTTTGGATTTACCTGAAGAATTATAATTATCCTAGGATTATTCGGCAGTCTCTGGATTATTAGAGAAGTCTTTCAATCCTCTATTACCCAAGACTTGGTCTAACAGATCAAGGGTTGAACAGATGTTTGATTGAATGGGATAATAATTTAAGTTGACCTGACCTCTCTTTGAGCTAGAAAAGCTGCAGTTGAACTCTAAACTGAGATAAAATTTTGTTTCTCAATGCTTTCATGAAGGGCTTGTTTTTGCAGCAGTACTGTGCTATTCTACAATTTCACAATGTGCTGACCTCGAATATTGAATGCAGTTCTTATTTCCCCATCTCAGAAAAAGAATGATTACAAAAGATTCTATAGACAGACAAGGATGATCAAAGCTATTTCACAACTTTCACAGAAAAGAAAAAGTTGTATCAAAATTCTTCTGACTAGAGGGAACTGAAAGGTGATGATGTATTATAGGTCCTCAAAATTAGAAAGGAAAGGAAATAATCATTCCCTATTTACTTACCCATAGTGATATATGAAGGGAGCATCAAATAAAAGTGATGCACCACTTCTAAAACAAAGGGAAATACACTTATGCTATGGAAGCTCTTGCCATAGATATAGTAGATGTTAAGAGATTATGTGAGTTTACTCAGCCACTGTGGGGATGGGGGAGGGGGAACAAACAAACACAAACTAAGAGAATATAAATTTTTGAGGGCTATTAAATGTAGGCACATTTTTATCACAAGCTTGTCCCAATTCTTCACCACAAGTCTAAAAGATGATTACCTCCAGTCCATTGCAAGTACTGGGCATGCAGGAACAGGATCTGGAGGTGAAGCTCTAGCATTGCTAGTGAGTTTTCCACCTAATGAGGCTACTGAAATTTGTCATTACAAAATCACAGAATGCATAAGGTTGGAAGGGACCACAGTCTGTGGTCTGGTCCAACCTCCCTTCCTGCTCAAGCAGGGTCATCCTAGAACATAAGGATGATGGGATCATGTCCAGATGTGTCTTGGATATGTCCAGTGAGGGAGACTGCACAACCTCTCTGGGCAATCTGTTCCAGTGAATCGATTTCTTCCCATTACCTCTTGTCCTATTGCTTCGCCCCACCACCTTGATCCAGGCTCTTGACACCCTCCCTTCAGACACTTGTGTACATTGATACAGTTCCCTCTCAGTCTTCCCTCCTTGAGACTAAATAGACCCATCCTTTGCAGCCTTTTCTCATAAGAGAGATGTCCTTAATCATCTTTGTAGCCCTTAATCATCGTCACTGGACCAGCTCCAGGAGCTCCATGTCCCTCTAGTACTGGGAAGCCGTGAACTGGACACAGCACTCCATATGCAGCCTCACAGCGCTGAGTAGAGGAGCAGGATCACCTCCCTTGATCTGCTGGGAATGCTCTTCCTAACATACAGCAGGGTTCTGTTGGCCTTCTTGGCCACAAAAGCACACTCACTGCTGGCTCTTGGACAGCTTGTTGTCTGCCAGCACATCAGCTTCTTTTTCAACAGCACTCCCCAGGTCCTTCTCTGCAGAGGTTCTTCCCAGCAGATCAGCCTGTGCTGGTGCAGGGGGTTGTTATTCCCTGGGTGCAGGGTGCTGCATTTGCCTTTGTTGAATTTCAGAGGGTTCCTCTCTGCACATCTCTCCTCCTGGCTGAGGTCCTTCTGAAGGGCTGCACAACACTCTGGAGTATTGGCCACTACTCCCATCTTTGTGTGGTCAGGTAACTTGCTGAGGAGGAATCTGCCTCTTCATCCAAGTCATTGATGAATAAGTGAAACAATACTGGGCCCAGTATTGAACTTTGCAGCACACCACTGGTGACAGGCTTCCAACTAGATGCTGTGATGCTGATTATGAACCCTTTGAATCTGCCACTCAGGCAGTTCTTCAGAATCTTGGTAATGTTGTCAGTATTGCAGTGTGACAGGAAACTGCATATTTGGAGATCCACATTTTAGTAAGCATCCATTAGCTGCATTAAAGACAGATGAGTACCAGTGTAAAAATGACAAAACATAAACCAAATGGGAAACACAGCAATTTGAATGCTTCAGTTCCAACCACTGAATCTAACTTTCTTGCTGTCTTACTAGGGAGACAGAAATTAGAGCAGCAAATGAAAAATGATGAATACTCTTGCTCTCCTTAGAACACAGGCCATGAAGAGGGTCCTGCTTCTGGGTTTGAACTGATAGTCTCTGACAAGCTAAAATTATGATTTAGGGCTGAAGTCCAGCCAACACCACCAGTCAGGAGCAAGACCTAGCCTATTGCCCAGGTCTGATGTCCATGCAGAAGCTCCACTTAGAGTTGGAGAGAAAGATTCCTACCACATAGACCTGGTACCTGTTTAAAAAAACCCACATCTGACCTTAAATCGGCTCCTGAGGTCACCGACAGAAGGGGTGTGTGTGTGCGTGTGTGTGTGTGTCCCAGGTGAGGCTGCTCAGGCCAATGGAAGCCAGTTTGTGCAGCCAGGGCCCTGACAGTCTGGGAAAACATCCAGCAGGACCAAGCTAAGCCAATATGTTTGGTTTGACAACCTCTGCTTTGTACAGGAAGTCAGAGGGAGCTTTCTTAGTCTCACTGACTAATCCCTGCCCATCTTATAATATTTATATGTGCCAAACAAGCAGGCACTCTTTTAAACTTAAAAAAGGTCAAGTTTTGCCCTGCTGAGGTCAGTAATAAAATTCCAATTGATTTCAGTTCGGTCAAGACTTTACCTTGCTCTTTCTTTTTCTGAGCTGCTGTTTTGAAGTCCAACATGGTAATAAAAATAATTAGAGGAAATGCCACAGACTCTCTTTTTCCAAGCCTTTTCTGGAAATCACGGACATCCCTCTTATATGAGTGCACTTTATACTCCCTGCTTTGACCCTTGTGTCAGGCTAATGCCTTTCTGATTAAGAGTCAGATAAGCCTGCTCCAGAGTGCCAGAGTGCCTGCTCCCTTTTGGCCAGAGGTCTGGGTCAGTGATGTGTGCATGAAATATGCCTTTCCTCCTGACTTGCTGATGGAAAAATGTTGTGCTACTGTAGAGCTTGCTGCTCTGAGTTAAAGACAACTTAACGGATCAGAAGTGAAGTCCTTCCCTGGGTAACTCTTTATGCTCAAATTGTTTGAACATTTTCATAGTAGATTTTTACTGTCAATGATTTTACCCCACATGTTTCTGATGAATACTGTTAGTGTCTTCTTGTCATAGACCCAGGGATTTCTGTCTGTTTATTTTCATTTGAGAAGAATAAATAAACTGTGACTCGTAACATGCCAAGAGTTTAAACACATGAAAAGCTTAAGTTAATGCTTTCAGTGTTTCCCTTCTCCGAGGTATCTCATTGCTCAGTGTTTGGCAAATAACTTTTCCTAAGATTATATTCTTCTCTGCTCTCAGTGAGTTTACAAAGGCTGTCAGAAGTATGTGGACATCCATCTTGTAGCTATGAACTATGGAAATGACACAATGTGTTTAGTTGTCTGCCTAAACTTACCATTAAATGTACACTAGCTGTTTAGTCCACAAACTTGTAACTCCATGGGAAGCTCTTCAACTCACTGTCTAGTACAGATGGGATTCCCTTGCCTAATCATGTATATCTACTGACATTTTTGATGCTCCAGGATATTTCACCTGGCTACCATTTGCTGCTCTTGAAGGGCAAAGATTTTCTGTAGGTCTTGGGCCCAGCCTCCCTTGGTTCTGTCCCAACTATCCTAGAGCATCTCAAACAGCTCTCAACATCTGTCTCTAGGAGAGTGAATCCTTCTTTTGTTTATTTATCTTAGGTTAAGGTGAAATTCTCTCCTGGCTTCATTGACTGTATTGACTAGGCCTCCATTGATTACTCTGAAAGTTTAAGATGACCTTGACTCAGAGTAGACAGTTAAATTCTGTTGACTTTCTGTCTGAAACCTACTCCTTGTGCCCCTAAATAAAAGCTCCCAAGTCTTCAGGATTACAATCAGTATTTCTCAACATACCGTGGTTTAAGGAATTATTATTATTTATTAAAGGTTTGTAAAAGATTGCCCTTTAATCACAGCATGCAGTGGTGCTGGTGTTCTCACGTGAGGCCTTAAAAGGGATTTAAGATGTGGAAGAACTTGTACCAACAAAACACAACGAAGATCAATTTAATATTTTGTGAGTTTTCCTATAAAACAAACTTACTCATCCAAGAGGTTTTGTTCATGTGTTTGGCGATTTGCTCAATAGTAGCCTTTGGAAGACCTCTTGTGTCACTGCGAGAAGTTAGTATTTTTTTCTAATTGGGATTATCTGTTAATTCAATCATTACCTTTGCTTATAAGTGGCAAAACCTCACTGAGCCTTAATTTTGCTGAAAATCTTTATGATGTGGCCTTATGACATACATTATTCAAAATTTATACAGTATTTTGCAGTGTCTTCATAGTAGCAGCCTCATGTTAACAGATATTATTGCTCCTTTGAAGGTATAACTCTGTCAGTGAGTTGCTCTGTGTAGTTTATTTGTACTAATTTGTGAAGTGATGAGGAATTAATAATAATTGTACAAACTCTGTAGGTATCATTTGTTGTTCAGCTCTGAACTCCTGAGGAATTAACGATTTGGGATAGAACAAATGAAAATTCCTTTCCTTCTTTCCACCAAGAAGACATGAATCATGACCATAAGAGGGATACATAATTACATTAATAATCTCTTCCACAGACTATCTAATGGCTCTGTTAATGAATAGCAAACTTGATTTCTATTTATATGCTATTGTTATGCTACAGATCAACAGAGCTTTGCAATCTTGCAAAGGAGATCTCACTTTTAGGTTTTTGTCTTTATTTTTTTTTTCTCTTACAAAGAAGAGTTGACATGTAGGCATCAAGGCTCCATTGTATATATATTTCATATGAGAACTACATATATATATATATATACATTTAAAATGCTTGCTACTGCACTTCATGGTTTGGAAAATGACATATGATACCATATCAAAGATCTCACAGTAATGCATGTACCCAGGGGACAGAGTCTAAGCTATGGTGTGTAAACTTAATTTGATCATTTCCTGACTTAACTTGGCTGATGCTAACCCATTCACTTTCTCATGATGTTAATATTTATAGAGAGCAAGTGTAAACATAGACTATATTTCATTCAATTTTTGTTTTAGTTATTTTCTATTCTAATGCATCTGTTTCTACTGGAATAATTCTGTCATAGTTGATTAATGTTAAAAAATATAAATACCTTATTTTATTTAAGAAAAATATTCCATCAAGAAATCCAATCTTTGCTTATACCCTGAAGGTTTACTAAGCTTTTCCAATAATTGTATGAAAGGTGCTTCTTTGCATGCATTTTCGGGAGGCAGCAGTGGAAGTATTTGCAGATATCAGCTCCTCAGATATCAGCCTTTTGGTAGTCTTTTAAAACTGAAATTGATTTGACTTGCAAGTAAAGATGGGCACTATTCATTGTTGTTGGTGCTGTATGACACCTGGAATATTTAGTATGTTTTTTACTAATTTTGCAGTCCATTTTTGCCTATACAGCAGTGACCCAGTCAGAACTATTCCAATCATTTTAATGCTGCACTAACTATTGT
This sequence comes from Brachypodius melanocephalos, assembly GCA_013398615.1. Taxonomy (NCBI): domain Eukaryota; kingdom Metazoa; phylum Chordata; class Aves; order Passeriformes; family Pycnonotidae; genus Brachypodius; species Brachypodius melanocephalos. The sequence continues at coordinate 24,431,150 of VZSR01001685.1, forward strand.
AAAGGGTATTGCATGCTCTCTGCTCCTGTTTTGAGCTCCAGGGAGGGATTTCCAGAAGAAATGAAAGTTCAGGTTTCATTTTCTACCTGGTTTTGTTTGCTTTCACAGCTTCCCTTTTTGACACAGGTCTAATCCTACTTGAGCTTTATGCCAAATGTCTGATAGAGGATATTAGACTTTCCTATAGCTCTATGAGTAAAAGATCTGTAGTTGTTTTCCTAAGCAATTCATAGGACCAGCTGGAGTGAGTGAGAGATGCACACCTAGCATCCAAACAAGGCTTGTATTATTCCTCATGCAAGAACTGGAATCACCCTCTGATGTCACCAGAGTTCAGCCTCTTGAGTAAAACTTAATGTTTTGGTGGCCAAGTCAGCCCTTTGGTGGCACATGTAGTTTCTTAATTTCTTAGAGAATTCACTTTCAAGCCCATGACAGGAATTCTAACCCTAATGTTTTTTATTTGAGTTTTTGACAGGAATAGTGAAGAAGTAATATCAAATGCTACAATTCAGATGGTAAGGATTCATTGTTCTGTATGGTTGAGTTGGAAGAGTAAAGCACAAGGAAAAGTTTTTCATTTGTGTAGTAGCATGCATGAATCCCCCCCTGGCACTCAGCCTCTTCTACCTTTCAAACTGATGTTTTTTCTTAATTCCATACAGAAGCATGTGCTTTGCTAAGTCTAGCAATGGATTTAAATGCTCAGTGGGATTGCAGTCTAAAAGAGCAACTTAGCTTCTATATGAATTAAAAAAAAAAGGTTTGATTTTTTTCAAAGCAGAAATGGTTAACTGGAAAAACACAACACCACAGGCTCTCTGTATGTGCAAGGGCTTTAATGACCCCCAACTTTTAAAAATTTGTCAGACATAAAAGCAGTACTAATCCGATTAGTAACTGTGATTGAGTAAATCTACTGTAAAAATGGACCGTGCCCTGTTTTGAACATGATACCATGCTGGTCATTTGAGAACTGCCACTGTGAAACATAAAAGTCTCTTTGATGGAATATTTATTTCATGAGTTGGAAAAAAGGGATAATATAGTATTGTTTGTTTTCAAGAATCACTTGTAAAATTTTATTAGCCAAGGAGCCAATATTCAAAACAATGAAGAAAAGACATGCTGTTCAGTAAGAGAGAGATGAAAGCTCATCAGAGTCCTAGGAAATCGAGTGGTTGAGTCCAAGAATTGCTCACTCTAATTCTTTTTACTGCAGCACCCCGTAGGAATTAAAAGAAGACAAGCATTTTGGAAAACAGTATTTCCTAATTTGAAAGAGTCAGCACTCTGTTGTGTGGCCTTGGAAACTCTCATGGATCTTTCTATCTACCCTCCACAATATTTCTGCATGTCACTTTGGCAGACACAGCAACTAATTTTAAAGCAGAGAAGTGTCTTCATTCCTTGGGGCTCACATGCACTGCAATTAGTCTTATTACAAAATGCCAAAAAATCTCTGGCAGCTAAAATAAAGTCCAGGGAAATGTCCACACCACTGATGAATGAGTTCCTTGAAAAGAAGTAGGGGTGGGCACGAGCCACAGCATTTGGATCTCGATCCAGCTCTGGAAAACCTGAGGACTGTGCTTTGGCTTGTCCCATTATATATATATATATGTATATGTACATATATATATGGAGGTCAGCAGCAGCATTTGTATCCTGATTTCATTTCATTGACTGTTTAAGTACATGCATGTGTACAACCACACGTTTTACGACTGTTATCTGAACTTCAAATAGAACAATAAATAACATTGCATATGTAACATCTCATGTTGCATTTACTCACATTTAGAAGTGTTTAATTTCTGGTCAGAATGTCTAAGAGGTTGTCTCAAGTCATGAATTCTTGACCAGCCTCTCTTACTCCAACACTAGTGTTCTATTTACCTAATTAAATATTAGCTCAAGCTGTTTGTGTGTCAGAACATGCCAGCTATTGAAAGGAAAAAAACCCTACTTTCCTAAGCCAGAATATGCATTTTTCAGACATGAGATCTAATTTACCAACCCAGATGAAAAACTTTTAATTTTTAAAAAGAAAAATTAATTCAGTTTGTAATTAAGGGCTTTCATTTTGTTCACCAAAGTGAAAAAAAATTATCATTTTTTAGGATACGTGGAAATTTTTGTACAGAGGAAAAATTTTAGACTGTATGCATGAGAAACTATCGGGACATTGCTCCTGCCTGCAAAATCTTGCCATAAACTGATGTGGTTCTAGATCCAGGCACCTATTGAACACCTGCAGGAGAAATCCCAGGTGAAAAGTCCTGACACCTTTGTTAGGGCAGAAGGGGAAGTCCTGAGCACTGGCAGTGTTAACAAATGAGGCTTTAAACTCTGGCTGTAGGACAGCCCTCTAAATGATTTTTGCTGAACACTTGCTGTTAAATCTTCATTTCTTTGAAGAAAGTTCCTGAATTTAAAACTGGTTGAACATTTTTGCTTGATTCCCTTTATATAGATAAATTAATATCTCCTCTCCATAAGGTGTGCTCTTTTCATTGAGGAGAAAAAAAAAGATATTTTCAACCATTATAACCTCTGATTCAAGCTCTTTGTAATTGTATGTACGTATGTACACATGTGTACATGTGTTTTAATATGGATAGATGCATACTTACATTTTAAAGATCTTTCCACTCTTACAAAAACAGGTCTGTGAAAACTAAATGGGAGGCTAAAGAATACTTCATCTAGGGGTAACATTTCTGGGGTGTAAAGATCAGTATTCTTTGTTCCAACCCCAACAACCTACATCTGTGCCATATTATTTTTCTATTTTGAGTCTTAACTGAATTTTTGCCAACAGTTCAACAGGTGCAAACTCTAAAAACAAATCACTGAAATGGCTTATTTTGATAGTTTTCATCAAGAGATCCTGCTGTAAGAGGAGGATCTGTAGAGAGGCTCGTCTTATGAATATGAAGTAAGGTAAAAAGCAATTTCCTAGGCTTGAAAAAATGGGTCACAGAAAGGAAGATGAGTGCCTGGAAGGGTTGGCACACTGCTCCTCAAGACCACAAATAAATTTCCAGTACAATTACTTTCTTTCTGGCATTGTATGATTCACTCGGTACAAAAACCCCAAAGGTAACAGTGACCATTGCACACACCTTTTATTATTCTAAAATGAATCTTTGGTCTTCAGAAAGTTAATTTATGACACAAATTCTCTATAAAGCAATTACATACATGCACAGAGACAAGGAGTGATAAATCTATAATATTTTAGTACAGGTTAACTATAGCAGAGTCAAGGCTGGAAATCTTAAGGACAGCAAAATAGTCCTGGTAATTTCTGATCTCCATGAAATATTATATCCTAAAAAAAGGGGGGCAAAATCAGGACTGTTAAAACACAATATGGATTTTTTCACCAACGTTTTACTTCCTGACATAAACTGAACTTGATCCACTGTTTTTCACACTTTCAGCATACTCTATTCCAGTATACTTCAAAATCAGAAAAGGGTCTGTTTGTATTGGAACACATAATTGCATATTTTCATCCTTCTGAACTAAAAAATCCCAAATGTATGGTGTCCCAGGATGCTTGCTAGGGATGATGGTTTGTGTACAACAAGCAATAAATAACTCTTTGTTTCATTTCCAAACAGTTTTATAAATAGAGCTCATTTACAGTCTCATAAACTTCATTCTACCCTGAGGCCTTTCTGCAGAGCTTCATTTACACACACACAAATTGAGCATTTAAGAGGTTTACTTTAGTCTGATAATGATCTATTAGGACTGATTATATACATATAAAAGTTTGGTCTCTAGTACAAATATTCTTTCACATAAACAAAGCATCACCTCATTTCACTGCGGTCTCATTTCTGGATGGGCTATCGAGTTCATAACATTGCTCCAGGGCAAAGTGACTTGCTCTTTCAACATGGTGCATTGGAGCTCGTACGCTTTCAAAAATACAGAGCACCAGGTCTTCAGCATTTTTGTGGAAAATCCTTCTTAACAGAGGACATAGTTGAAATCAGGTGAGATTTGTTGTGCATGTGTATGATTTTATATGAGATCAGTATATGTGCATATGTGGAATGAGGGGGAACAGAGTGGAAAAGACAGTATTAGTAGTGGGGACTTACACTATCCTTGTAATTTAGAAAGAGCATTCAGCTTGTCAGTGGTTATTATCTAAGCTTCTTTGTTTTCAAGTTGTAAAATATCTCAAATAGCCATTCCTGATCCCTTGCCCACATTCTTTTCTTTCAAATTCCTTCCTAGGCTTCTGCCTTACAAAATGTTATGCATCTTCCTGACCTTCCACATGCAGCAAATGGCAATCCCTCTGGCGTGACCCCAGATTTATGACAGTGGCTTGGAAGGTGTCCTGCACAGAGCTGTGGAGGGAGTTGTTGTGGTCACTGCCACAGCACTGCTATTCCCCAGAAGGATGAGTTGGGCTCCGGAGAGAAACTGGGAATGAATAGATTGAGAACAATTCAGATTTCTGCCTTACACCACCATCTGAGGTTGTCCAGCAGTGATAGCAAGGAGGAGGTAAGAGGAACATGCCAAATAGGAATAAGTATATCCCAGACTCTCCATCCGCTGTCACGGCTTGTGATGCCACACAGAAAAAGGCTGTTACGATGGTGGTGGCTTAAATTGGCTGGAAGGAGTCCAAGGGAGCAGGGAAATTTACTGGGGAAGAGATGAAGTGCTGCAAGGAAGAAAGGAGAAAGACTTCTGAAAATGTGTCCCAGCTGAAAAATATGACAAATATCACTTTGTTGCTGAAATTCTCTGTGATCAGTGTCCCAAAGCTATTCTTCAGCAAAGGAACAAAAGAAAAGTCTGGTCACCTGCCAGTGCCCTGGTGTGCTTGACAACTCTATCAATCAGTCAAACAATGAAAATATTCATCTCTCTTTAAACTGTGCCTGACTTATTTAATATAGACTGACAGTGCAATATCAGCAACATGTGAACTACTAAAAAAGATTAACACTATACTCCATCCTTTCAAGTGAAAGCACAAATAAGAATGTGAACCATTTTTCTCATCCCTTTGTGGCCATTAGCAGAGCAGATACCAGTGACTGGTTTTCCTCTGGAGAGTTCATGACACCAGCTATAGCTGGAAATACTGGAAAAAACACAAAACAATATTAGATTTTACACTGAATCTAGATTATATTTAAAGCCCTAACTAACTTTTTAACCAAGCTTTTTGCACAGAATTTATTTCAGGTATGATACTGTACATTTCTGATGCTACAAGGAATCCACAAAAGTATTTCCTGATTGGGTTAGGCCATGGATATATGATCATATGTATTTTTAACCAGCACAGATAATTATGGCTAAGAATATGGGGAGGGAAAAAAATTTAAAATCTTATCTAGATTCAGTTATCTTTTTCTTCTGAAGGACTTTATTTCAGGCAGGCATTCTGAGAGAAGGCTGCAATGGTTAACTGCCAAAAAAATTCTGATTCTTTATTAACTGAGATCTATATTATCCTTACAGGTAACATCAAGGACTGACTCAGTCCCTGCATTCTGTTTGTTCCCACACTTGAAATGAACACCTTGTGAAGAAAGCTGTAGGTCACTGCTGCCAAAGCAGTGACATGGATACAGACAACAACAGGGCTCCACTGTGGATAAATATGTGCTTGAGGCCAACATTTCTTTCTGATGAATATACAGTGATCATTAGCTCTAAATATCGCTAGTGTTGTCTACACTAAGTGTCTTCTTATTTCTGAGAGACAATATTTACAAGAGCATGTAGTGACAGGACAAATTGTGAATGGTTTCAAACTGGAAGAGAGCAGGTTTAAATTAGATGTTAGAAAAAAATTCTTTACTGTGAGTGTGGTCAGGCACTGGAACAGGTTGCCCATAGGAGTTGTGGATGCCCCATCCCTGAAAGTGTTCAAGACCAGGTTGGATGGAGCCCTGGGCAACTTGTTAGTGGAAGATGTTCCTGCCCATGACATGGGGTTTGGAACTAGATGATCTCTATGGCCCTTTTAACCCAAAATGTTTATGATTCTTATATGCTGAAATCCAAGTTAGTTGATCACCAGTTCAAGCACCGGAAAGCCTTTCTCACAGCATTCTTTTTGCTGGAGAATAATGTCAGAAGAAATAGGGGAACTTTTTATATTTTGTTTTTTCTTTGGGTAATAATCACTAGTTTTTTGGTTTTTCTGTGTTGCTGAAGGTACAGTCTGGCCTCTTGGAGCACTGATAAGAGAGGACAGTCTAACTGCTTACAGCATTGAAACAAGGGGAGCATAGAACAAAGATGAAAATTGACCAAAACTGAAGTTACAGGCATCTCCTCAGTACTTTACATACAGCATATAATTGACCAAAGCCTATAAACGCAGGCATTGACCTAATTTTGTGGTTACAATCTGTAAATTTAACCCTGGTGGTCAGTGGGACCCGCAGTTCATAAACCAGCACTCCCTTAACTCCTCTCCTGGTCCAGCAGATTTGTTTGCTCTCGGAGGCCAGCGGCTGCCCTGGCTGTCCTTGGTGCTGCTGTCC